>VXAU01002497.1:573598-604691 GCA_013399695.1 Formicarius rufipectus | reverse complement strand
TATATATATATATTAGTTAAGAACTGTTATCCTTTCTATTATCATACTTTAATTAAAATTTTGTTTTGAATTTAAAGGAGGTTTGTCTCCTCCTTTGGTTTCTAGTCCAACAATTTCCTTAATTTCCTCTAAATTTAGACACTGTGTAAAAATGCAGAGAGTAGAGTAAGTACAATTGCTCTATCTAGAAAGCAAGTGGACAATCTTCCTAGCAACTGGTGCTTGAAAAGTTTTATTTCTTTTGTTTTCTGCCAATAAGGAGAAAATTCAACTCTGATCATGTAACTTCAGGAATTTTTTGACCCTTGGGAATGCTTTCTTGTTAAAGGTTTTGAATTTGATGCTCTATGCTGATGAAAGATTTCAAGAATAAGAACTTCCAAGATTTCATGGAACAAATTTCACTTGTAAAGAAATTTTAAGGGAAGCAATAAATCAAATTCTAACAAATTTAAATCTTCTGTGACCTGAGTTTCATTCACAGCCATGTTGCATGTATGTAACTCCTTTGGATTCAGTGAAGCATGGAATTTCTGATCTAGACAGATAAATGGATGGAGAAAAGGAGGGCTTCTAAGCTCTGCTTTTTTTTTTTTTTCTTATTTGGAGAGTTCTACATAGAGTTCATTGTGCCTCAAAATACTCAATCCCTCAAAAAAATTTTGATTTTATCCATCAACTTCCTTTATTAGCCACCTATCTTTAACTTCTTCCAGTTTTCAAAATTGGAAACAACATTGTGCTCAGCTACCCTGGTAACTAATGGCCATTTCTTACTGGGTTATATAAAGTTTTCAACTGGTAAAGAGAAATGTAACTGATAATGAAACCAGTTAAAGATACCTGATGCTTAATAATTTGCAGTCAATAGGGTTAAATAATTATGTAACAAAGAAAATGTTTTGGGTTTTTACACTAACACGCAATAATTAATAGCACTAAGTATATTTCGCTGGCATTGAGCCAGTTCTGAAAACACTTGTAGCATGAAATACAATATACCTTAAAGACCGACGTGTACTTGTAAGACAATTATTTTAGCTTCTAAGCAATCCAATTTTATTTTGCTCAACCACTAGCTTCTGAAAAAGAGCATATATTAGATTTGATTTTGAGCTTTAAGCTGCATTTTTTGTATTTCTGTCAGTTTTATTTTACATCAGTAAGAAACATGTTAAGTTTGGCTAAAGGATCTGCTCTCTTGGTGTTAATGATAGATATAATATGATTACTTCACTCAAATATGGAATTGTGAAAGGACCTTCGTCTGACATAGCTTCACATAAGTGAGTCAAGGTGCATATTATATGCATGATCAAAAAGCAGGAAGTCTGACATTTGAAGGTCAGATCAGAGAGGGCAATAACAAAGAGGAAATTGCTATGCATTCTTTTACGATAGAAAAAAGGAAGTAATAAAGGTTACACTAGAACAAATCTTTTCACATGATTCATGATAAACTGCTATAATTACATGAAAATCAAATACCCTCAAAACTCCAAGATGTTTTTCATAAACCATTCCTACATTGTCTTATAGCTAAAATTAATATCAGCCAATCTCATAAAAGATGTGTATTTATATATATTAATGTAAAGCATGTAAAATCTCTATGGACACATTTTTGTACTTAGATTGTACTTTGAGATTGTTTTATGCCTGAATACAATAGTGTATGTTGACCTTGCTGTTTTCTGACAAAAATAGCATAACCAAGCAATCTGATAAAAGGAATTTTTAAATCTGTCTCAGAAATCGGTCTCATAAAACACGTGGCTTTACTCTGCAAGTACTCTGTGTGAATTACTTACTGGTGCAATGAACTGAATAAGCCATAAGTCAAGAGTGGGCAGTGCAATTAATCTACTCTCTTTTCCTGATTTTACAATGACAAATGGCAGGCTGGAAGGGGTTTGTATCGATGGCCCAATTAGAGAATAGTTGTTGATGTGAAAACCATGGAAAAATGGAGTTTGAATTTGTCCTTGCAGAGGCATGGCTTTCTGAAAGAAAAGGTAAGCAGCTCTGTCACCAATTACACTGTTGTTGCCACACTGAAGTACCTGAACCACCTTGTCCATACTGACACAGCTCTCTGTGTCAGAAGCTACACAAGTGGAGAACAAAGCAAGGTGGTTCTGATACGCAAAAACAGATAGATAGCTGTAGATAGTGAGCTGCATCCTAAAATTTCAAGCAGAATAATATCACAGAGGAAAATATTACAGTCACAGAGTAGGTGCATGTACATGTCTGCAAATAGGACTGGCCAAAATATTTATGCTGAAATGTTAATTAAAAATAAGTTTTTATAAATTAATTTTGGAGCTAATTAAAAACATTAGAGATAAATCCCAAATTTAATTCATTAAGGACGAGAACTAGGAAGGGAGGGCTTTGTCAGAACATTTGATACCCTATCTCTCCCTCTTCAATTTGTTGTTGAGTTTTAGTTTCAGCCCTTCTTGGAAGGTTAAAATAAAAATCTGTCATGTATTATCAAGAACTTTCTAAAGTCTGATCTCCAAAACTTTGTATCACAAGTTATGGTGATATTAAACCATATAGGGTTTATAATAGACAACATAGGGACTTTTTTGAATGCCACTTTATCAAAGTTCTGAATTGTGATGTGCTAATTATTTTACTTAAAATAAAGGTTTGAATTTCCACTGATAATTTTTGCTTCTTCTCTGTTTCACTCCACACAAAGTGACAGTTAATGAAAACAAGCTTTTAAAGGCTTTTTTACAGTGTGTTTTGTTTCTTAGTGAAAGCCAACTAGGCTTTCAGAGGGTGAAATAAAATTTCTTTAAAAAAAAAAGGAAGTTTAAGTTTTGTTGACTAGTTAGAATAATACTTTTAGTTTTTTAACCAAAGTTAAGAGCTTCTTGTGTGATGCCTCAACATAATATTAGTACCATGATAAACAGCAGACAACAATGAAGACATTGTGAGTTTGATAGCTTTAAAATACTTCTACCCATATTTAGGGTTTAAAATAATTACCATCACCTGCAGATATGCTACAAAAACATATCTTGGAGCCAAGAATTTTCCTATCAAAAAAGATGTTAAATACAAAGGACAATTAGGAATTTGGATATGACATTATTTAAATCAAGTAGAAACATCCCACTAGGAGACATACTAAGATAAACAGAAAGTTCAGTTAAGAAAAAAAGTCTGCAGATTTAAAGAAAAGACTGAAGTGTTGCAAATCTAGCCACTGTAATATGTGTTGTGTATATTATTGCCATTATAATTCAAGGAAATCTGTGTTTTCAGGCCAGCTGACACATCATGTCCATAAATCGTCATACTGGTTTTTCTCTTAATACTTTATTTGCACTTCCCCATTTCACTTCTGTTCCTGCCACTATGAGCTAAACACAGAACATGTAATGCAGTGCTCTGGATTTTTACTCATCTTAGCAAGGTTGGGTAGGCAATTCCCTTGAGCCTGTGAGTAGACTTCTCTGATCAAATGGTGATTTTTTGATGTGTGTGCCTTTGCAGAGAAAGTCATTCCAAAGATAGGCAGAGACAGACTGCAATTTCTGGTGAGACAACTTTTATGCCTGTTCATAAAAAAGTGGACAATTACCCATAAATAACACACTTATATTTTAACCTTAAGATGATGTAGAAAATTTTCACAAACTATTGCATCCAGCACACAATTAAGTTCAACTTAATGTCCTTTTGTCTAAGACAATTCCACTTAGCATGCAGCTTTTGGATTAAATTCTACAGACCTACCTGTTCAACAGAAATACTAAAAGGTCTGAGTACAAACAAAGCTGTCACAAAGCAACCTAACTTCAGTCATTGACAACTATAAATAACTCGCAGTGGGAAGTGCACAGGTGAAAGCATAAAAAGCTATGATGATTAAACAGTGATGACTCAAAACATAATATAAAATCCCTAGTCATTTCTGTGGCACAGAATATAATTCTTAAAATGTTCAACTCCCACTGATACATGCAACTGAAAACTCGACTTTCCTAGGGTTTTTAATAGACATGACCATATTGTCTTTAAACCAAGACTGAAAATTTTATTATTTTTCTCATATGTCCAGGGTAAAGGACAACATGCACCAAATCAGACAATAGAATTTTCTGATAGAGTAGAATTCTCTTAAATAAAGGCTGTAAAACTTTTATTTCGTCATTCCTCAAATACACACAGGTGATGTAGAGACTTAACTAAGTTACTTCAGATATCTGTGTTTGAGAGAGCAGATACTGTGTGTTATACTTGGAAAATTAAAGTTTTTTGAACCAGAAAGTAGGATTTTTCTTTCTAAAAAGTCTGTCCTAAAACTGCAGTCTATGAAAGTCCTGGGGAATAGTATCACAAAGAGACTGGGCACTATATCTGTGCATTGAACACAACAACTAGTGGATTTGTTCACTTATAAAGATTTCAAGGGACAAATAGGAGGACACACACAGTTTTACATTCTTGGGCGTTCCCAAAGACATTTTTAATCCACTGAGATATAAACTTCATGGTTCTTTGCTAGGAACTACATAGGTTGCTTTGAGACAGAGGCTGAAAGCATCTTAGTGCAAGTCTACAGTTAGTTTTAAAAGTATATGTAGAGAGCACCAGCCTAGATGTTAATCAAAGGCATCCATCACTGCTGAATTCCTAAAACAACAGTGTTCTGAAACAGTTGTCTGAAGAGAGAATGTTGGTGACAGTTTCCCAGACTAATTCTAGCTCATATTTCTGAGATAATTCTCATATTATCTCACATTCTCATCATTATTTTCCCTTCAGCATACAGACATAAGTAAAGGTGAAACTCTTCAGCCCTTGGGAGATGGCACGAAAACATTTGCTTTCCTACCTGTGAATCAGTATGATAATGTTTCATACCTCCCTTCCCTTTTGTCATTATAATTCAAGTCCAGGGAAAAGGAATTGAGACAGATAGCTGCAAAGAGAAAAACTGAGCAAAGGAGAAGGTTACTCAGCAACCCTGTGAAAGTTAACTATCTTCACTGTAAGCAAAAATATAAGGAGTTAAATCTTGCAGTTCTTCTTCAGAGTAATTACATGTTGACTTGGGAATTTACACTGAGCAAGGACTTTTGAATTTTGACAAAAGTTATCTTGAAGAGGTTTAAATGACCACCCTTGAAAGAACAGCAGAACGCAAAGTGAGATATATTCGGAAATTCATGGAATCAGATGGCATTTCAAGGTCAGGCATACAGAAAGGTGGTTTATAACCTTAGGACCTCATGAAAGTCAACTTTCTATTGCATATAGAAATGCTTTTGCTGGTTTTTGTTTGTTTTATCAGAAATGGAAACACTTGAATATCCCATGTGAATTCATGGCATAAATCAACTTTCTGCTCTGCATAAAATTAATTCAAGAAGCTATATTTGAAACATCCTCAAAATATATGTTTACTTCAAGTCAGCTTTCTATTTCACTCACCAACTGTAGTGCTTGTCACCCTGCCATATAGACTTTTTGCTCTCATGACTGAACTATTCAGCTTTTAATGGCAATGATTTTGACTGTGGCATTTTTAACACTTTGACAGAAATTACTTTTGCCTCATATACGTTGTTGAGTTTCAAGACAAACTGTGAAATATTCCATGAATTCTGTTTTTTTTCACACTGAACATTGTCTGTGAATGGCAACATAATTATCAAATACAAAGAAACTTTCATAAGTACTTATAACTCTGCTTTTGACTTACATGACCTGGTAAGCAAAACGATGTGTTGCCTTTCTACCTTGTTCAGCTTAGTAACCAGAGAACTCCTAGTTTAAAGAGCATTGACTGTTCATAACAACACACATGGAACAAAGTCCTGGCTTTATGCTTTACCAATGAATAAAAACCCCATACTTTTCCCTCTGTTGTAATTTTATTTTTCATTCTTACCAAAGATGCATGATAGCAGGCATGTAAACACATCTATATATTCTTTACAATAAAAGTCTCTGTGGTTACACCACATTTAATTACACAGAACTTGCTGATTAAAAGAAACCCCACTGTCTTATTTCTGTCACTTTGATATATTACCCCAATTTCAACAGATTTCTCCTGGCTCACAGTTTTGGTTAGTGTTTTCATAAATACCTTCCTCAGGCAATTCATTCTGTTAGGAATGTGTATGACATTGGAAAATCTTTTTCCCTTCAGATCAGACTTGCTATGATTTATGGACCTGATCCTGTCCTATAAAGCAGATAAAAAAAGTCCTTTTTGAACTAAATTTACCTTAATGTTATTCCAAATTTTCTGCAGAAGTGACTCTATTACATGAAAACTGTTTTGAAAAAACTGCTATAGTCTTATAGCTGCAAAGGTGAAATAAACAAAGGTCAAACCTTTTCCTGGTATTATTGCCACTTTCCCTTGTTCTTTTCTTTTGTTTTTGATGGATGTTATTAATTTTTATTTTTCATCTTGAGTAAATGACATTGTGTGCAGTGTGGACATGTGCTTTTAAAAGGACTAAACCAAGTCTGCCATTCTGATAATATAAAAGAAATCTTGCATACGATATTCTAGCTAATAGTCAATTTTTACTGTAACAGAAAATCCACTGAAATATTTACTCCCATTTTGAGATAGGAAAAAGAAAAAATAAAAAGAGAAAAGAAATGGGGGGGAAAGTTAGATTTAAGCTATTAAAAATACTTTTTCCATACCTTCAGATGGCTATCTCTTTCTTTCCATTGCTTATTTCCTCCAATTCTCATAGAATCACAAAATCATAGAATAAATCAACTTGGAAGGGACTTCAAGAAGTCTTCATATCCACTCCTTTATGTGGAGTAGTAAATACAGAATAGAGCAGGTTGCTCAGGACTTTGTCCAGCTGGACTGTAAAAACCTCCAAGGATAGAGATTCTACAGTCACTGTAGGCAATGCATACCAATACTTAATTATGCTCTAGGTGGACAAATTTCTTTCCCTTTATGTCAAATCAGAACCTCACAACCAGTTGCAATTAATGGTGGCTGACAATGTATCCTTCTTTTGGGGGAGTATTTCTTCTTGTAGCTCTATACCTGGGCAACTCCGTAATTTGTTGTTGTTCTGTTGTTCGGTTTGCTTCATTTTTTTAACGTGCTGTGTCCCAACACTGCATGATTGTTTAGAATTCAGGATTTAAACCAGAATTATAGTAGGTGCAACATGTAAATTGGATCTTTAAAATAGTACAAAAATATATGACAAATAAAATAATGAATACTTCCAGGATGCCCAGTGAATCCTCAGACCTACATGCAAAGTCACCTCCAGGGTTTACCAGAATATAGAAAAAGCTGAATACTTTCAGATGAGGAATGAAGACAAACTAATTTCCCGAGGAGTGATGTCACTTTATCATCCTCCATGGTACTCAATCCCATGTGACAAAAGCTGCAAAGTTTATGCTGTAACCACAAGAGAAGAATTCAGTGCCTGTGCCTGTGTGCACATGTGTATTTAGTCACAAATTCCCTGTGTTGCCCAGGAATTCTACAGAGACGTTCTGCACAGATAAGCCAATGGACTGAACTGAGAGATGGGATCTCTTTTTTTACTTTTTTTTTTTTTTCCCTAGTCATAGGCGTCATTTAAAGTCTTATGGCTGAACTGGTATATTTTTGACTGTGCACATGATGATGAAATCTGATAGCCATAGCTGGTTGTTGCCCTCTTTGTGAATCAGCAAGAGAGAAAATGACTGCAAGATTTTCTTGACAAGAAAACAAAAGCAGATCAAGTGCTGATTATCGTTTACTCTTAGTAAGACAACCATGAAGCCAGAAGATCAATTCTATTTAGAATGAATCTACTGATTAGGACTCTAAGAGCACCATAACCTGTTAGCAACATTGAGCTCACAGCACCACTGGAGTTGTGTGACAGTAATTAAATAGAGGGAAGAGCACCACAGAAATTAGTTTTTCTTCTTGATATCTATAATTACCCAAAGCATATATTTTACAACTAGAACTTTTCGGTAACTTTAAAAATAAAACCATAAAATATGTCATTGAGTTCTCTTTCCAGTGACACAGAAAGCAATCCTTTGCTGAATCAAATAATAAAGGAAAACCTTAGATTAAATTTAAATTAAATGGCTCTTCTGGTGTAAGACATGAAGATTGATCAGACCCTGCTACCCAAGTTCTTATACATCCAGCAGGCTATTTTCTTAAACTGCAGAAATATATTACTTTAAAGCATCAGAATTAAATCAGTTCCCTAAAAACCTCATGTTGATTACCATTAGCCCATCTATTATGTGCAGCTTTATTTAACCCAACCATATCAAGATCATTCCAGCAGCAAGGTGTACTCCAGCAGTCACTGATTTACAGTCATTCTCCTCAAGCTTGGATTTGCCTTTCTGTTCTTTCCAAACACCTGGTATCTAACTCCATCTGTTTCTTACCCCAGCTCCACATGACCTTCTGTTCAATCCTGTGCAAATAGCCTCATTTCATTCATACTGTTCTTACTTTTCTCATAAACCAAGAAAAAATTATAGAGCAAACAAAACTTAAAATCTTACGGGTTTGGGACATCAATATCCAAAGAAACAAGAAAGGTTTTGCCACATTTCATCTCTTTCTGTCCAAAGTCAGAATCGTTTCTGTTTTGGAATGCAGTTCAGTCTAGCTCCTACCTTAGGCAAATCCAGAAATTTCTACATTACCCAGCACCTGAGTTTTTTTCCTGGTCTTTTCTAACACCAACTATTCTTCTTTTAGTCTCCTAGCCTTAGATGACAAGTTGCAACTAATTAATCACATATCTCAAAGCTCACTCTATCATTTTCATGAAGTTTATTACAAAACTATGGCTAAATTATTTGAGTAAATTTTAATTTAGACCATGTATGTCTCTGACACCCAGATGATTAATATTTCACTGTACCAGCATAAAAATTGAGGACATTTGGTATATCAGTGTGTGACATACTCTGAATATCCTAACATTTGCACTATGATAAAGTTCTTGACTTGAGACCAGATGCTTCATAATGGGGTAATGAATTGTCATTTATTGCAAATACTAACAAGATAACTGTGTTATAGTTTATTGTGTAATGGAACATTAACTTCTGCAATATTCTAAATCAAACTGGTTCTCTGATGAGTCAAATTTTCATTGTTTGGATCACAAATGATAAAGTGTATTCAACATGGACAAATAAAGAAATCTGTTAGAGATTAACAGGAATTTTGTGCTAGGAGGACCAAAATCCTGACTGCATAGTCTGAAATCATATTCTCCTTCACTCACTCTTGTCTGCTTTTGTCCAGTCTACCAGCATCCTGCTATGCTGTTTTCTGTGAGAATCACCCTGGAGAGGAGAGGAAAAGAAGGGCTATTACTGATATTTACTTTTTGGCATTTAAAAAAAAAAAAAAGGACATGAAAACCTGCTTTCTCAAAGAATATGAAAAACCATGACAGAGTTTCCAAGGCTACTTTTCCTGACAGGCCTGTGACTTAAGGAATCTTTTTTGCCCCTCTTGGCATAAATTATGTTCTCTTTTTCCTTTTTTATTTTTTTTTCTTCTTCGTATACACATACAGGAAAACATTTTAACAAAATAAAACTGATCTTCTTTTATCATTCATTAGAAATTATTCTCTCTTACTTCCCATGAGAAGTTTCTTACTCTGGCTTATTTTTCCAGCTATTTTGCTCCACATGTTTTTGCTCCATCATTGATTCTTTCTTTTACCCTGAATGTGAGATATTTAGCATGCCTATCAGCATGTACAAAATCTGTCATTACTTATGGATTAGGAAGAGGACTCCCATGCAGGCAGCTGGATGTTGTGAGCCCAAGTGAAGCCCCAGATTCTTTCTATAGTTGTAAAATTAGTAGCTCCAGCTGTGAATTCTCTTAAGAATCTAAAGCAAATATTGCAACTACCAAGTCCCTCTGTCTACGCCTAAACTACAGGACTAGGAAAGTCTGTCTAACTGCCACATTTATCTAGGAGATCCAATGGTATCATGTCTCAAAACCTGTAGGCATGAATTAACACATACCTTGCCAGCCAATCTAATTTCCATCTGCAGAAAGACATGGAAACTGAAAAGGGGCTGTGGTGCCCTGGCATGGTCATATTCTTGCTAGGGGTCATGGGGAGAACAAGACAACTGACTGTTCTGTGCAGTACTCTCGCTACAGTCTCATCATACCCTCCAGGAATTAAGCTCTGTTCTTTATTTCTTAAAAGAGAATCCATCCAAAATAATGTCATTTAATACTACTGCTTTTCTGTTATAACCTCATTTAGTATCATATTTAACAAGAAACAGAGCATTGCACTGTGATTTTTTTCTTCAGCCTTTGTCTTGATGAGTTCATTTCCCCTACTCCTGCTATATCTTTTTTTTCAACTACATGCCACCTGCAGTTCACTGCCACTATCATAACAAATATTAGTTGTGGTAGATTTTGGTTAGAAGTATTTAAGTGGCTGCTTTTAGTTTATTGTTATGAAAAAAGTACCAAGGTATCATTCAGTTTACATGCAGCAATTAATTGTGTACCATATTAATTTAAAAAGGAAAAACAAAACCAAAACCAAAACAAAACAAAACAAAACAAAAGAGTCTACAATAGCAATTTGAAATTTTGAGTATCTTATCTATAATTTACAAAAGCAACTATGGCTATAAAAGTGAAGCCAAATATTCCTGAAAGGGAAATCTTTACAAATTACCATCTGTACATTCAATAAAATCTGCTGGATGCGAAAGTAAAAATCCTCTTCCTTTCTACATAGTATCTACTGCTGCTTGGTGAGATGTACATATGATTTCACGACTGACACCTTGCAAATTGATTGTAGATTTAAACTAAAAGAAAGACAAATAGAGATATAGATATTTGTAAAGCTATTCCCAATGTTGAATACATATATATATATCTCATATATTCTGATGTAGGAAAGAAGATGTATACAGAATACAATACTACATACTATTGTGTACTGTATAAAGATGATAAGCATACTATATGTGTAGTATGAGAAAATCTGTATACAAAATACTTCTCATAGCATCCTGTATCTTTACCTCTGCAAGGACACCAGAGAGCAGTAAAACCTACCTGCTGTTTCACCTTTCAATGAAAAAAACTGCCTCAGAAGACAAAAAAAAAGGTATTTCCTTTCCCTTGAATCCATCTAAACTGAATGAAATGTAAGGGGTTTAATTGTTTACAGAAGACCTTTCTTAGACTGTTTTCAGATATCTTTCTTTCAATTCTCAAGCTCTAATTGTGATACTTCAGCAGAGAAACACCATGTTTTCCATTTGAAAGCTATTTTATGTTACAAAAAGGAAGACAAAGAGGCAACAGAAGGCAGAGGAGAGAAAGGGATTTGCAATCATAGTTATAAGTTGTGGTGGTTTCTGAGGCCAGACATCAATGTGTTTCATTCTGATTCTCTAATGTTTCCAGCCAAAGCAGCTGTCTCCAAAAGAGCAAGGGTGGTAGCTTCGTGAAAGGCATGGACTTCTCACTCCTGCAATAATATGAACTCAGGAAGATGTAGGAGCCAGAAATCTGTGTTTTCTTCTGATTTTTTTTCCCAGTGGGATCTCCACGGCAGATGTCTGTCATATCCCATCTTACATTCAAACATCTGTTGCACTATAAGGCATGTCTATTGTGAACTAAATTACAGCAAAAGAACCAATATTTTCCCTCTGGATAAATAATTATTGAATTAGATTTTTATTCACAACAAAACCCCATAGTCCACAATTTTCACAATTACTGTCCTGGTTTTAGGAGCCAGGATCAGTTTTGTCACTGTGTGCGTGTGTATTCTAAAGCCTCTATGCCATTTTTTCCCCATGAACTGCTCACAGTGGCACATTAGCAGCTATTGTCTAAGGCACAGCACACCCCTCAGGCTACTAGCTGGGTGTTTAGGAACTTCTGTGAGATAAGGAGTTCTCCTGTCTCCACACCCACCTGACGAGTCATGTCTGCTAATGGGCCATCAAGGGTGCCAAAAATAGGCCATTGTTTATCTCACAGAGTAAATCACCCATTGTTTAAGTCTCCTCCCTGGGGGAGGGACTGGGTGGAGCCTAAGTGAATATAAACTGTGGCTTTGGGCCTGGGAGTACTCTTGAGATCCAGAAGAGGACCAGAGCTGCGAGCAGACTGAGACTGCCACCAGATTGCAACCATCACTTTCACCAGCAGGTACCTTGTTTTCTTTTTACTTTGAACTCAGGGGGGCCACATGGTGCTCAGCACAGAGTTGGTGAGCTCCACTCTGCTTGTGCCCCACTGTGTTGGGCTGTACACCTGGTGTTGTTTGTGGCACAAACAAATTTCCTTTTCTGTTTCAGTGTATTTTTGTGATCTTTTAATAAATTGTTATTCTGACTTGCAGTCCCATTCTGAGTTGGATTCATTTCTCATACTGGTTTAACTCTAAACCGGCACAATTACCTAATCAAACTGTGTACTTTAAGCATGCCTTTACATGTTCTTATAGAGATTTTACCTAACAGAAGCCTTAATCTAAAACTCTGCCCTATTCTGAGTGCATAGAAGGCATTTCAATCTCTTATTCACATGCCTTTTAGTTTTCAAATGAGACAGATTATTAGTGTGACAATTTCTTCCCCAGTATCCACCACTTTTCTCAGATTGTGGTCTATTCCCACATCTCCATTTTCTTTCACAACAGATTTCCCCAATCATCAATGCTTTTCTAGCTCTGGCATGTTCCACAGGGACCATCTTCATGGTTGTTGTAGCAGTAGTTGCCTGTTAAAAAGCTAACCTCTACCAGTAACTGGCAGCTGGCAGAACAACTATAGCAGATGATACTGTTTAGCTCTATAAAACAGGGATGTTTATAACCATTTTCTATTTTTCCCAAGGATTCTAAAGATAACAATATGCTAGGTAACGGATGTAATTATAGGTCACCCTTTTCATTAATAATAACTGTGGATACTCTCCTCCCTTTTCTTATCACAATTAGTCTGGAAAAGTTTGTTTTTAATAATAATGCTTTTATGAACCCTTCTACACATGCTTATGTTTCTTGTCCCCCAGTTAGGATAACAAGGTAAAATGATTTCTATACACCCAACAATCTTCACACAGAGCACCAGCCTTGGGTGATAGACCCACCTTGCTCTCTCTACACATCTCATTTCCTTATTTGTTCCAGAATAAGGAAACAATCTTGTAGCAAAATGGTTACAAAACAAATCCTGAACTGTTTTACTTGTCCCAACATCCTTATTACTGAATGAGAAGGCATGTGCAACATACCTCATCAATCTGGCAGGAGCGAAAGCAGGAGATAGCACTTTGAAAAGCATGCACAGGAGATCCATAGGTATGAGAAGGTAAAAATTTGGACACTTCATGGGAAGATGAGACTAAAAGAGAAGTGCTTCTGAATACAAGGCAATTTGGCAACTTTGGTTTTCCTTTTCCAGCACTCTCTGCACATAACTCAAAATGCATCTATTGGTTACCTCTGATTTATAGAGTATCACCAAACATTGATAAGGAATAAAAGTAGTCTGAAAGTCCTGAACTGGAAAAAGATGTTGGTTTGGGTGATTTTTGCCTGTGAACATGACTGACATTCTGAACACAAGATTCTTCAATGTAAGCAGAACGTGCCCTGATGAAATGAAATTGGTTGCTGTTCACTGATGTTGCTAAGTACACTCAGAGTGGAAGTGTAAGGTCCCAAGAATTCCTTAAAAAGTCATTATAAGAATTATAAATTTAGTTCAAAACTGTTTTGCGAAAACTGTGTTTATGACATCCGATTAAGTGTAACAGTCCTTTTCATTCCCTTGACCACATTTTCACATTAACACTTTCATTGTATTTTTCCTTCACAAAGTTGTCAGATGTTTCTTCCTCTTTTCTTGCACTTGTTATATATCTCTCTGCCTTTTGTTGCCTGTTATTATCACCTACTATTTATCAGTGTGAGAACAGTTGATATGACTTGAAATGTTTTACATAAAAAACTCAGTCTATGTAATTAAGTTTAAATATGCTGAGAATAACATTTATGTTAGCAGATGCTTATATTCCCATCACCTCACTTTGTGATGGTTCAGGTCCACAATTTATATGATGAATATATACAAATAACCATGATTAATATATTTTTAATATTACTTGCTTGTATCAGTATGTGCCACATGCAGTGATTAGGATAAGTAGTCTAAGTCCTACTGTGCAATAAGAGATAGTTCTTGCCTCAAAAGATTAAAATCTAACTCAGCAGAATTAAAAATGATATAACTTCTTTACAAATGTGTAAAGAATAGAGCATAAGAGGTTTCATCAACATGTCACTGAGGGTTGTTGAATATAACCTATACTATTTGAGGAAGTTCTATTAACATAGATAGAACTATACAGTTTTAATAGTTCTATTAACATAGGTTTCTGAAATGCTGCAGTAAGAATTCAGCCTTTCAAAAATACTTAACAGTTGTTTAAATTTGCTGTCATTAACATTTCCCTAACACAATACAAAAATGACTACATAAGAATAGCAGTTCTATAGCACCTTAACTGTATAAAGCAGTACCACCACTTACTTTGTGAGGACATGAAGTAATGAAGAATCCCTGAGATAACCAATTGACTGGAAGCACCTTATGTTCAAATTACTTCTTGGCTTCAAGGATACCATCTTCCTTCTTTAAGTTTTGGTCAAAATCGGAGAAGTCAGAAATGAACTCAAGGAACTGGTCTCATTTTTCTAAGGGTGAGATGACTTCTGATTCGTTGCTATTCTATAACTGATAATTGGAAGTTCACAGCATGAATTAAAGGAGAACAAGGACCACAAAACTGAGCTATTTGATTTACAGAGAAACTATTGAATATCTAATAAATATCTAATAAAACTGTAAGTGAGCCACCTGAAGTCAAAGACAGGAAAGGAATAATGGTATTTGCATCCTCTATTTTATGTTGGATCAAAACAAATGATACAAACACACTTGTCCTTCTTTTCTTATTATATACAAACATTATAGTGTGTTTTACAGCACATAGGCATCATATTTAAATTCGGCTATTTTCATAGAAGATGGAATTCCATTTTTTTTATTTTCAAAAATAAAGTGCTCTCAGCTTTTTTTTTTTTTTCCATTATTAATATATATAATACTCAAATGCCTTTGATTCCATAATGTTGTCCCTAAAGCAGTGGTTCTTAACCCAGTGTGCATGAACAAATCAATACACTGACGGGAGATATTTGATCCTGTTACCATTCTGCAGAATAGGGTGCAGGCATCTAATAAAGCTGGCACTCCTTTGAGGAAACAAGCAGAGTCTTTTATACAAAAAAAGTAACAAAGAAAGAATGATACTGAAACAGGTGATTTGCTACTCATGCTTATATAACAAAATTCTTAATGTGCAGGTGGTAGTCTTGCTCCAGTTCATTATACAATCATTTACACATATAAAGTTACCTGGGAGTGTTGTTTTTGGTTTTTTTATTTTTTTTTTTTTTTTATAACATTGAAATCATCGAAGATACCTTAAGGTTGTATTTTCATCCTATCAGCTACGACCAAGTTATTATTTAACCTTGTACTCTATGACAGTTTCTTCTTTCATTTGTCTGAACAATTAGTTGTCAAAGAAACAAGGATTTATAGTATTCTACTCCTAGAGACTCTTAATTTCACTCTGTTCCTGGGGAGTCCTCGTTGCTCCATGGCTGTAGCACCCCACTGTGATGGTTTCAAGACTGTTTTGAGAGTTACTTAGAACTTTTTTGTTTCCTTTCATTTGACATTAATAATGCTGGGAATTCCACAAAATAAATAATTTTATTTACATTCATCCTAACAGAAACATTAATCTAAACATGACTTACAGCATCAATAAAAAATTCTATTAGTCCTCATTTGTTTTTAATACTCATTACCCAGGAGCACTCTCTCATTTTGGCTTTATTAGAGTTTAGTTTCTCAAATTCTGCATGTAAAGGACTATATTTTCATTGAATTACTATGTAGTATTTAAAAGAAACCTACAACAGCACTTAGCAGATACTTAGTTTCAAGCAAATGTTTGTTATTCTGCAGTAAATGGGACTCAAAACATTGCTAAATTAGCAGTCATTTAAATTATTGTCTGAGTTAAAACCAGTGGTGAAAAACAATGTAACAGGTATAATGAAATGTGCACAGTAAAGAAAAACTGACAGCAAACTATGCATCATGCACCATTGTTAACTGAAGGTATTGTATGGTTTTCTTCTGAAGAAGGCACTATTGTCTTTCATACACATACTTCAAACAAAACAAGTGTTAGTAAAAGCTAGAGAAACCATTTATGCTCAAAGAGAACACAAGCTGTCAAAGTAAGATACTCTGAAGCATTCTGGTAAGTAGGTTCCTGAGATGCCTTGAAATACACTATATTAAAATTAAAACCATTTTTATATCTTAGCCATGAGGGCCAATCCCTGCTGGGGTATAATTTAAGGATGCAATATCTTCAAGTAATAGATTTCAGCACTTGCTCCTGGGTGGGCTATCTTCTCCTGGTGCAGGAAAAAGGTCTGGTATGTTTTCAGTACTGTCAATCAATCAATCAGGTTGCAAGAGGAAAAAGGATATGTAGACAAGACTGATGTGTTCCCCACTGGCTGAAAGAAGTATACCTATCTTCTGTCAGATTTTGCAAGTCCTCCTGATGGAGCGTTGCAGCATTGCATCCAGGATAGTACTCAGTCCCGTATATGAAGGTACAGTTGATTCCTCTTTCACCCTGCTGTCCCTGTTTTCCTGTAATCCACTGTACAGCTGTGATTCTGATATACCCACCACTAAAGCACATTAGGAGCCCTTCTTCAGTTCCTCAGGGAAGACGAAATAGGGAGCAAATTTAAAAGAACATAGATCAAATATTCCAGCAACACTAAAGAACAATGAGACACAATGTTTCTAGATTGTAAGTTTTTTTTATGTAAGGAATACTTTAGAAATTGAAGGTAAATTTAACAAATTAACATAGAAATTCTGTGGTTAAGTTGCAGACATCTTCAGGTGGTCAGCTTCTGAGCTCTTATTACGAACAAAAACTCACAAGTTCCTATCCTTAAATGTGGAGAACTGTGAATGATAGAAAATTATTGAGCACCAAGGTCAACACCATCAGCAAGACAGAAAAGTTATAAAGTAATAAGGAGATGGCTGGGATCAGATCACAAGCTAATCGTGTGAGCAAGAACAAGAAGCTAATCGGTAGAAAGACAACTCTTGCTAGTTGTTGACACGTTTCAGTATGCATGCAGCTTTCTAACAGGAAAAAGCAATGCTTAGCTCAAAAACCTGAAACGAAATTGGGTGCTCTATAAATAGAAGCTGTTAATAGACAATAAATGATTCTTGATTCTTGTTGTACCATGTGAAGAGTCCATGTTGCTCATTCACTACACGTAAAGACAGAATTATAAAAATATTTCTCTGATTACCCACCTGTGTTACTATTCTTAAGATAGTAATATTTCACAGTTAAATAGCAGAATGATGGAGAAAAACTGCTTCTGGACTCAATTACATTTTTCAATATTTTGCACAAAAATATTGCACACAGATGGAGATGCTAGCCCAATCTTAGGGAGTCTTAGTGTCTGAAATGCCTGAAATGAAGTAATTTCTCTTTACATTCCTTCACAAATAACGTGCATAAAGATACATGACTTTTCCTATGCTGGCTCAATCATGATTCTTTCAGAGATTCAAAACCTATTTTTATAAACTGTCAGAAAATGAATCATTTCCCCTCCATGTGCAGTTTTCTTTATTTTCCACCAGCCCACCCTGAGCCTTCACTTTTGTATTCTCTCCTTGTTTCTTTTGTTGCTCTCGCTTTTGTTTTAGCTTTCTTTTTATAACTCTTCAAAGGCCTCCCTCCCATTGTCCCTTACTCATACCTTGCTCTACAGAAAAGAATCTGCAGTAAGACTTTTTTTGAAGTGAGTGACAGGAGATGCTGATGATTCAGTGCAGCAAGGACATGATAAAGTGAGAGCAGTGGGTGGTTTTACAGTTTGTGTCAAAATATGGGCTGGCCTTAGATTTCCTGTAAATTTGTTTAAATGACTGGGTTTGATTCTTTGCATGAGCAGAAGCCAAGATCAGCATAAAGTTTTTGCTGGTTTTGAAGAATTTTTACCTATCCACTCTTCTCCATTTTTCTCATAAAATCATTGGGAGATATCATCTTTAATGAAGTTGAAAGTAGTTATATAGTATGAAGACTGGTTTCTTCAAACCAAACTTTTTTGAAGGGCTTCTGAGCATACATAAGTTTCTCACTGTTTGTCAGAGGATTCCACTAATTCTGTTGAATGGGTAATGTCCACTTTGAAAGAAGAGAAACAATGCCATAAATGGAAACAAATAAATAATAGTGTTGGTTTGTGGGGTGTTTGTTTTGTTTTGTTTTTGTTTTTTCTTTCATGGATTTGAATAAGCTAGTTGAAATGACACTGCAACAGAAACTACATGTGAACGCTCAACTGTCCTTCACACAGTAGATTCACATGCCATATAGCTTTTTGGGGTGATATACTCTATCACTGCTATGCACATTGTTACATCCATTAGCTGTCACTGAAATCTACACTTGCACTCTCACAGCCCTCAGCAGCCATCTTTCTTTTTTCTGAAATAGTTCCAGGGAAGAACAATGAAGGACAAGAGAAAAATCTTACTCATACCATCCAACCTCTGCATCTATATGATGCAAAATCAGAAAGGGAGGAAAGTAAACCATCATATTTTTAGCCTCAGAATTCAACTTTTCTGATTATTTAAACAGAAAAAGATACATATGGAGAGTATTTATTTGAGTTCCGGAATCCTGGAAGTGTTTTGAACAGTCAAAGAGGACAGACACCTATTGGAAGAAAATCTTCTAGGTCCTGAATAGATACAAAAGATTTTTAGACAGAGACATCTTAAATTAATGTAAATACCAAGTACTGACCTCATCCTTTCTTCAACTATGTCAAGGCTCAGAAGAACCACAAAAAATATATCACAAGTCACCACAGATGAGTCTCTGGGCAGGACTTTGGTTGTGTACCTTCCCACACTCTGGTAAATGCAATGTTCACAGAATGGGTGGCGGCATTTGAACTGCTCTCAAGCTTCAGATGGTATACATTGTATGAAATACCTTATTTATATGAGCAGTAGTACTTTTCACTTTGATTTACATCAGGTAGGATGCAGTTTAAATGAATGTTACATAAGGTCACATTTTTAATAAAAGAATCCAAACAAAATTTTATTACTCTGACTAAGAAAGTTCTCTTATATAAAGAAAACTCACTGTGTGCCTTTTCTGTTACCTTCTTGGCCAGCAGCACTTTGAAAACAAAGCAGAAATGAACAGAAGTCACATGTGAGCTTCCTTCTTTCATAATCTGTGATTATATTTCATGGTCTAAGTGCAAAAGTTCATATGAGATTTCCTGTCTCATCCTTTATTTATTTTTCAAAAACATTGGTTTTTACTACATCGTAATAATTTTTTTTCATATCAGAGGATGAATTATCTGTTCTGGATATGACAACTGTTGTTTCCTACATTTTCTAATGCCTGCTATCTAACATTGGTGCTATAATAATCCTACTTTGATGTTGCTGCACTGTAGGAAGCTGAAAATCAGAAGCTGGAATCTGGCCCTAAGGAAGCATGTCTTTCATTACGAACAGAATCAGCAAACAGATTCAGCATTATCAGTCAAAAAAATAACCAAAGAAAAGCAGCTTGTTACAGGTTCTCTCTTATAGTATTTACAATATATTTTCTCCTTACCAGTGATAAGCCATTATCATGTGAAATTTACAGTGTCTAAATATCAATATAAATGTATTATCATTTCAAATAACATCATTAGTTTGGCAGCTTACTTACAAATAACTTATCTAATCCTCATAGGATCAGTCTAACTTGTGACTTCACGGGAGGTTAATGACCCTAGCTCATCAAAATATCTTCTTTTTCATAATAATAAGAGATATGAAAAAGATATTCATTATTTTTATTTGAGAATATCTTTCACCCCATTGCTTGCAATATCTTTATTGCACATAAAAGAGGTTGGGCTTTTTTTTCCTGCTGCCTATTGCATTAACTAGCTTAGAAACTCTTATATCTGCTTTCTGTTCTATATAAAAGGTAGCAAACATGGGGATTTTAAACAAACAGGATGTTGTATAATCATTAGTAATTTCAGCGTGTGGATGAAAGAGCTGCAGCCGAAAAGTATCAGTAGAGAGAAGATCAAGTGGTTATCTCAGATTTATTTTGAGCCTTAGATATCTAAATCAGAGAGCAAAAGAGAAGAACCAATTTACTAAAGCAGGGCTTGAGAAAGGAAAGAGGTTGAAGAAAAGGAGGAGGAAAGAAGCAGCTAATAATAAAAGACAGTAGAAAACCAAATATTAAAAAACATTCATCTTTATAACATAGGAAGATAAGGGAGAAAATGTAAGTCAAAAGACAAAGTGAAAGGCATTTGCTGAAGAATTAATATCTGGTTTCCTCATGCAGGTTTTAATTTATCATATTAAACAGCATTTCAGTGCAATGACTCCTGATATGTACAGATGCAAGATGAAAAATCATAACCTATTGCTGAACATAGTTACTAATTAAGCAGGGCACAATGAAAAGAGTGGCAATGTGTACTGACTTCTGTGTGTAGATGAGTATCCAGGAACTGATGTTGTGTACAGAAACTGGTGGTGTGGTGTAGCGAGGAGGAGGATGTAGCTACGTGGGGGTTGGTGTCCTCTCCCATGTAACATGTGACAGGACCAGAGGAAATGGTCTCAAAACATGTTGTGGAAGGTTTAGACTAGACATTAGGAAAAGTTTTTTCACTGAAAGGGTTGTCAGGTGTGCCAAAAGGCTGCTTAGGGAAGTGGGGGACTCACCATCCCTAGAACTGTTGAAAAGGAGGGTGGAGGTGGTGTGGATTTCACAACTTTGTGACAGTGCAACTCCACAATTTTTCAAATGTCTACAGTATGACATTGATCATCTGCCCTAGTTTTCCAAAGTAACAATAAACCAGCAACTCTGAATTAAACTCTGGGGATTCAGAGTATTTAATGAATTTTCCTCTTTTCAAATGCATCTTGTTCTGACAACGTACTAGGCAAAGTGTGAGAACATCTATCTCCCTCCTGAAGTCTCACAGTTTCTTCTGTTATTTCTACCTCTGTCTAGCACTGAGAACACCAAAAGGCAGTCAGTTAAGCACATCAAAACAGCAAGTGTAACATTTGGAAATATTTCCCTTTGATTATTTTTTTTCACTTTCCTATACTGATGTTCTTTCCTGTCATTTATGCTAAGCACTGTATTACTTATAGAACAATTATTTTGTAAGTGTATCTTCCATCAGAGTGATGTAGAATTAATGATGTCATAGCTTTTATTCTTACATACCCTTAAAAATGGTCCTAATTTCTTAATAGCACTTTTTTTTCCTAATTTTCTCTTACTAAAATACTTTAGTTGAGCATTCTGAAAGAAGTTTCAAGAAAAATAATTATGAAATTTAATTAAATTTTGTGGCATAATATTGTATATTTATTCCTCTCTTCACTAGAGACTGGAATTTAAATAATGTGAGAACACTTTCTGTTCCAATATTCAGTAATCCCAGGAAGCACAGAAGCCTGGAAAAAAAAAAAAATCTTGTTAATATTAACAGCAATCAAAGAACCTGACTGTAAAAAAGGCTGATCGTTGTATTCTTCCCAAGATTAATACACTATGAATGCCCTTAATAAGGGACTCTATATATGCTTTGTATCCCATTAACATGTTTCATTAGAATGCATAACTTGTCTAGGATCATACTTTAAAAAGTAATGACAATATTATGTTTAGTTTAGGGAAAAAAGAAAGAATTTTTGGGGGGACTGATATGCAAAAATACTTTTTCCCTATTTTTACCATTATAAACATGTGCAGTGCTAGTTTCTTCAGTAGACCTAAGTTTAAATTAATGTAGCATATCATATTGTCACCTTGGTAATCTTCAAAATATAGAGATAGGTTTCCAAAGAAGTAAACAAAATGATTTCTTTCATTGGAACAGTGAAATATCCACAGGATAAGCCTCGAGGGATGCCCAAGGTTTTATCTTACAACATAACATTGACAGGTACATATTTAAAAACCCATTTCTCCACAAAATGAATTTCGTTGCCTAGCCAGGTTGTGTTTGTACATGTGGTTTTGCTGTTTCCAATGAAAACTAAATGTATTATGACTTTGAAAATAGGAAACAGAAATGGCTTAAGCACTGAATTTTTCTGATGGTTTCTGATGTGATTTTTTCAATGCAAGGACTTTTTTCTTATGCAGTGTGCCTTGTACTTCATCTTGCTCTTCGTAAAACTTCATGGCATGTGATGATGACTTGTGTTTATTATCTGCAGCTGTGAATTGGTACAATGGGAAGAAAGTTACCATGTCCTTAATATGGAAGATTCACTTATGAAAACATGTTATATATGAGTATAGTGCTTATGAAAGAGTTTTTTTTTTACAAGAGTATTGTTTTAGTAATCTGCATAGAACAGGTTAAAAAAACAAACAAACCAAACCAAAACAAAAATAAACAAAAACCCAAACAAAACCACAAACAAACAAAAACAACAAAACAAACAAACAAAAAACAAACACAAGTTCACTAGGTTAAATCATTCCTGTCAGGATCTTGACTAAAAAAGTCTCATTGCACTGAGATTCAGGTGTCTTCATTTAGTTCCAATTTACCTACCTGAGTGAGAACATGAAAATCATTTTACCAGTTGTGCATCTTGGGTAATGCATATATACTTAATAATTGTGAAAGATAATGATAGTGGAAAAAGGAACTAGCATGTTGGTATACCTAATTTGAGCAAGATGATTAAAAAATAATAAAAAATTAAACAAAGCCTACAGTCATAGCCAACAAGAAAATTATCCAGTATCTCAGGATTTTTTACAGTAGAAATAGAAGAGAAATATGTGTGAAGTGATCCTGGCAGCTGTCACTTCATTAAAAGAGAAGCAGGAAGAAAGAAAAGCATATAGATCTAAATGATCAAAGCTTGGAGTGAAGTTCAAAAGGTCAGTGAGGAAATAAAAAATATTTGAGAAAACTAACCTCATTTTTCAACATAAGCAGTGAAATAAGAGGTCCTACTCCAAATTTCTGGAACATTACTGAGAAACATCCCTCAGTGACTAACGTTATTTACATGACTAATGCTTTGAAGTAGATGACTGCTACAAGCAGCTTTCTGCAAATATTATGAAAAAAATTAAAAGTAATTCATAGCTTGATTATGTTTGCTTTTCTTTTCTTCTTTTTCTATTAGTGCTCAAAAAAAGGCTTTTCAATTTTCAAAATGTAAGAGGAAGACATAAGTGTTACAAAAATGTATTAGTTGCTTAATCATACCACAGTAGAATCCACATGTTGTTCTCCCTATGGAGACATAAGCTTCCCACATAATTCCAGGCAAATGATTAATTATTACATAGGATGAAGAAAATACATGAATGTAGAGATTTACATTTAGAAAATGTGATCAGCCTAAAAAGCTTTACAGAGTGGAAAAAAAGACTCAGTGGTTTGATAGTGCATTGCCACTATCAAGCAATGGCATACATGCAAACACACACAAAGATCATCTAACATGATCCACAGAAATTTTTTTGCTTAAAAGAATGTGTCTGTAAACAGATAAAGGATCTGAAAGAACTTCTGTATATACTGAAGAAACAGCATTAATAAATTTCTCTTTCCATGTCTTTTCAGGCTCTTCTTATTGCTGTTACCCACCAGCCAATGGCACACAGAAAAGAACAGCAGCACCCTGAAAATGACAGAGGTCGTCTGCAGCTAAATATCACAGATAATTATTAGTGTCATGAATCAAAGTTCTTTCATGACAGTGGGCAGCTGCACCCACAACCTGTAACCAGGATGTCTTGCCAACAAAGCAGGTCCAGTGGAAGGGCTAGAGGTGGCATGGCACACAGGGGACAGATTCCTGTTCAGTGTTTGGGATTCCCCGTGTCTAAAGTAATGTAAATTACTCATGCTATATTCTTCTTATAGAGTTGCCTCTAATGATTAGCATTATGAATTGTACCTTTCAGAGGCTGAGTTGCTTGGATAGTTACCAAGCAACACCATTGCAACTGGAAGAGGCAAGAAGTGAGGGAATGATGGAACATTCTCTTACTGAAATAGCACTTTGGGGATTTTTAAAAATTTGTGTCAATTTGAGCCACACTGAGGGAGTAATTTTTGCCAAATGAAAACTATGAAACAACCAAGCAACAAAACAAAAAAACAGACTTTGAAACCTGAAATGTTCACTCTCTGTCCTTTCTCTAAAAGGCCAGGGTTTAAGGTGGTGCCAGATTTTAGTACCTGTTTTGCCTGGAACAGAACAACCATGCACCAAAGAAACTGGATGTTTCTGTGCATTGCTTCTCTTTGACTTATACCACATGATTATTTGCACCAGCAAGACAACAACTTGATAAATTCAGGACATCTATTATGGGTCCTTTGATACTTGGATATAAATATAGTATTGTCTTATTACTGAGGACTGTAGACTATTTCTTTCATTATCAGTACAAATGCTAAATTATCTAAAAATGATTTTTTTAATTGTTTTTAATTGAACCTTCAGGATTAGATTATCTGGCATCAACACATGTATAAATAAATGATAAAGACTTCAGAGACCTCTCATGTCATTTACACAGATCAAGATTTGTAACAGTCTGGAATTTGCTTCATAGAGAAAAACCACCTGAGTCAAAGTTGTTAATGAAATAAGACAGCACATGAAACAAAAGGCAAAAATCAGGAAATCATAACAGAGTCTACATGACATCTAAGTTTTGAGGAAGGTTACAGGGAGTTATGTGGCATAGTGAATAAAATCAGTTGTGGACTTCTTATTGCAGATATTTAGATTTCCTTACAAGCAGAAGGCAGCTTAGTTTAAGCATGTTGATATCTGCACACATACAAATACACAGGTGTGACCATACAGAGAAGGGAAAAAAGCAAGTTTGAAAAGTTAAGATAAAACTTCAAGAACTTTTAATTTAAGAAGTTAAATCAGAAAATAAATATATTTATGGGCAGTTTTTGGAGAGTACAGCAAAAATTTAAAATATTAAGCTGATTATCATAATAAGAAATTGAGACCAGTTCATGATCTTTGGGATTAATGGAGAACAGTCTCAGATGATAAAAAAAAAATGTCGTATGCCTCCTATTCAAAAGCATAGTTTCTTTATATTGCCAGGTACTGAATATGAACACAAACAAGGTATCAGAGTAAACAAATTTATGTTTTGTTGTTTTGGGGTTTTAGTTTGGTTTTTTGGGGGGTTTGGTTTTTGTTTGTTTGTTTTTGTTTGTTTGGTTGGTTTTTGTGGTGCTTTTATTAATTCATGTGTTTGTTTGTTTGTTTGTTTGTTTGTTTGTTTAGTGGTCAACTCTTACGAAATACTACCAGCCGGTGGAACCTGTGTCTCACTGTCCATTCCTGTACCTTGCACATTCTTGTCCATCCAGTTAATTTCTCTTTTACCTTCACAAAAAATGATGAGCTATGCATTTCTGAACACTGAAGAGTAAGCAAAGATTATGCTCATGGAAAAGTTTTGTGGAAATGGGAATTTTTTTGTAGAAAGTTTGTAATTTAATTTGAATCTTAAGGTAAATTCTTACAGGACAGATTGCCATAGCCCTAGGAGAAAATTCCTATCAGCCTGTCTAATGCTATCTTTCCTACAGCTAAATTTACATCGTCTTTGATTATTTTGTAGACAGTTTTAGACTTCTGTATATAGATTGTAGGAAGCTCCATTTCTCTGTGTTTTTCCTCTATTACCTTTCTTCATATGAAAACTAGAGAGTTTACTTACTAAACCTTATAAAAATTGTCCTTGTCAATTTTTTCAGGAAGAACATTGAAATCTCACATAAATTCTTATTCAGTATATAGAGAGATCACATTCTGCAGGATTAGAAGCCATTCATATTACATAAGAGTTTTAGAGCTCTGCTAGCACCAGGCAAGGTAGGAGTTCTTTCTCTCAAAAAGTGGACATTTGAAACGACATTAATCATTACTTTTTTTTTTTTTTTTGAGTAGTGTTAGAAGAAAATCTGAAAACCACTAAAAGAGGTTTCAAAAGAGAATAAATATTCATTTAGAAACACCAAAACAATTTTAAATAAACTTTTCAACATTTCATTTGAAGGTGGTATTTTTTTCTATTTACTTTTTTAAATTCTTTTGCTAATATGTTTGGCATATCTACTATGGTAACTAGAATAAAAATATAAAGTTGACTGAAACAAAGACCCGGGGTGCTTGCACCATTCAATATATCTATGTCATGCTTCCTACTTGATGTAGGCAAAAATGACCTCTTCAAAGATGAAAGTTAGCTTGATATTATATATTAAAATTTTGGGTTTTGTTCCATTGTGTGAAAGTTATGATAGTTGTTTGAATATTGATTTCAGGTTTCATTTCTCCTGGACATAACAGTATAAATAAATTCTTTAATTTTCATAGTTTATGTCAATGATTAACTCTTTTAAAGATATAAAAATTGGAAATGTTAGGAATATTTGAGGGTTTTCTAAATATGCTTTTAACAGATCTCTTATTAACAATGGCTCTGACAATCTGGGAAAAATCCTTTCAATTAGCAATGATTTTGGAAACAGATGATTGCATCTTTGGAACTCACTTCTTTTGAAACTTCATTACTGCTAATAAAAAGTGCTTTTGACATTTTGAAAATGTTTAACTTTGGTAAAGAGCTTATGAAGTGGTTGTCAATGACATGACTTCAGAATGCAAACACTCTAAACATAAAAAGTCCCAGAGACTTCAGCAGATATAATATTTTTAGTCCATAGTACTAGAAGGTGGGATTTTAATTCTTAATTACATGATTTCATTTCCAAAAACTGAAATTAAAGGAAAGTCTGAACATTAATGGTCTGACAGGCATTGATATTTCCCCGACAGACTTCCATGAGTTCACTAAAATTCCAGAAAGATTTCACACCCATGCAATGGAATGCAGAATCAATTTCCTATGTTTTACTATTATAGTGCATTTAAATGCAAATTTCTCAATTTTATCTTGAATAAAATCACATTTAAATGGACTACAGTACTCTAGAGCTTCTGACTATAATGCTAACCATATTGGGAAGAAAGACACATTTGACATTCATTATAATGTGTTACATTCTCATTTGAATGGACATTTTAAATATTCATTGCATAAAATAAAAGCTAATGAAACAGTGTTTAGATGCCAAAGATATGCAATGTTATTTAGATCATCGCTGTCTCCACTGAGAAGAGTTAAAATTCTATTTTTGTTGGTATTAGCCACTAAAATGTATACTTTCCTCTATGGAAGAATGAAAGCTTTAGTATTTTGTAAAGCATGACATACATGCCCATACAGTATGCTGTGGTTGACTGAAAAAAGGTCTTTCCCTGAGACTCAGCTGTTCCTTGTCAAAAAGCAGAGGGATGTTTACCGAATTCCTCTCATGTCAGTCAATCAAGGTACAGGTTTGAGAGGCTATGGTTATAAGTTGTCATTGGGGTTGTCTTAATGTCTGATGAGCATAATAATATCTAGTTTAACCAAAAGATAAGTTATCCTTATGATTAATAAAAAATGGCACCATATAATGGAAAGGACAGACAGAGGTATTATCCCATTCATATAAAGGAAGAACATAGTAAGATGAGAAAAACTTATGGATATAGGTCTCAGAAAGACATTGATAATTTACCTGGAAGAAGAAGAAATCCTAAAATTAGATTATGCCCAATAATTATTAGGGTTTTTTAGTTCAGAATATCAGCCATCTCCAGGGGTCCAGGGCCCCATCTCACATAACAATTACTTGAGAAGATAAATGTCATAATTCCAAACATCCTTCTTCCCTTGCTTCTTCCTTCCACTTTGTATACTGAGCATGATGTCATAAGGTATGTAATATCCCTTTAGTCAGTTCAGGTCACCTGTCCCAGCTGTGTCTCCTCCCAGCCTCTCATATACTCCTACCTTCCTTGCCAATGTGGCAGCATGGAAAGTAGAAAAGGCCTTGGTTCTGTGTAAGCACTGCTCAGCAATAACCAAAACATCTCCATATTAATCAATCTTGTGATTAGCACAAATCAAAAATATAACTCCTTACCAGAAACTGTGAAGAAAATTATCTCTACTCCAGCCAAAACCAGCACTCCATGGGAATCAGCAAATTAGTTCCTTGTTTTGTATTGCTTGCATGCAGGGGTTTTACTTTCTCCATTAAATTGCCTGTATCTCAACCCATGAGTTTTCAACCCTTCCATTTCCCTTCCCCATACTGTCACAAGGGAGTGAGTTAGTGGCTGCATGGGGTTCATCTGCCAACTGAGAGCAAACCATGGCAGAGATGAACTTAAAACATTCTATTTTCACTCTCATTTGGAACTAAGAGAATTTTTGCAATCTGTTGTCAAAAAAACCCTCTGTATTCTGCAAAGTTCTTGTTAACACATGTCCCATGACCACATGGTCAATGGTACACAGTGTAATTTTCACTCTTGCAGATTCATAAATTTAACTGTTTCTCCCAAATATTTTCTGCCAGCTTCTGTGAATCACCAATGGTTCTTTGACTAAGCACTATCGGAGACTTTGCAAATGTTTATTTCACGTGCATAAGAAGGAAATAACAGGAAAAGATGGAAAATCACAATAATTTAAACTGTAGTAGCTTTAAAAATGTTCTTTGCATTTTGTTTTCCTCCTTGGGTCAACCATGTTCTCCTTATCTCAGCAACACAGCTCCTGCTCGCGAAGCCAAGAAAAGGCTTCAGTGAAAGCTCTTGCAAGTGGCTACAGTGTCAGAAAGTAGCAATAGGTAGATTTCCTTCAAAGGCTGTGTAAACTCAGCAGTATGAATTTTCTCCTGTGGCACAGTACCTAATATTGCCTCCCATCCCTGGCAATGTGAGAGATCACCCCCTCAGCTAGTCTGTCTAGATAAATAATACATGAAGCAAAAGCAAGGCCCAAAAAGAGTTAACTGTCTTGTTAGAGAGTTACAGCCTGGCTGTGGAATGTGGTGGGCAGTTCGTTCTGTTCTGTTTGCTTGACCAAAAAACTTGAAGTTGGGAGTACTATACCCTAGGACTTAGTAGTCATAAATATAGATAAAGTAGGCATCTGAGAAGGTCATGAACCATGGAGTTTGCACAACTCAGCAAGTGAGTTAGCTAACAGGGGAAAGTCGAAGGTTCAGCATAAGGAAGATGAGAAGACGACTCCTGGAGTGAGGCTGAAGGCTGGAACAACCATCTAAGAATTGTGCCAAGGGAAGATTCTGGAAGGCTCCGCCCCAAGCCCCTCCTGAACCCCACCTCTTATGAATATGATAATTAAATGATAAAACTGTGTGAATATGTATGTTAAGATGATATAATCTTGAATGTCAACTGGCTAAATTGCCTTGATCCTTACTGCAAACTTAGAAGCGAGTTCGTGCAGTGTGAACCAACTCGCTTCCCAGCACTGTGAATAAATACCTTGCTTCTTAAAGACCAAATTGTCTCTATGCAGTTAATTGGTTTCTTGATTTTTGGCATCATATCTACTCCTTCAAGCAGCAGATAAAGATATGTGCATCCTGCTTAGAAGCTCTAGTTGAGTAGAGCATTAACTTTCACTACATATATGCATACATGCCCTTATTCACCTCAGGCCTTTAGGGCCCTCTTACATATCTCCTCCTTTATGTAAGTTCTCACAGACCTGGTTTCACTTAAAAAGAGACCCTTGTTTCACTCAGGGCATCTATGGGCACTGCCTTTGAAGAGTCACTGATTGTCTGATAAATGATGGTTTGGGAAGATTGCTATATTTTCTTTCCACGTTGTCCCTGTGAGGGTTATTTTTGTTAAATCCTTTTATGCAACACTAAGATTCCACTTACGGGTTGTGCACTGCTGTCCATCACCTCCCACTCTCCTTCACTACTATTCCTTCACAAGTAGGAACAACTTCAACACAAACTCAGTCAATTCAGGTTTGTCTGTCCATTGTCATTACAATTTGATCTGACAAAACATATATGCACATGTGGGAGCTGTCTGATGAGATTCTCCAATAAGGCATTGAACTCTTCAGTTGTGATTCTTTTCATAATAAAGTAGACATAGAGAACAGCTCAGGGGAATCTGGCTCTAAAGTGTCTATTTTTCTACAGTGACAAAAGTACTTTTAGATAACAACTGTCAACCTAAAGTTAGTAAAGAGGAATTCCACCTTTCTGCCTACATTAGTTGTTTTTTTTTTTCTCTTTTTATTATGAGATGTGTTCTATTAACTCCTACAATGTGTCAGACATATCCACATCACCCCAAAAGATTACAGTGTAGCATGTCTTGTAATTAAATCAGTTATGCTGCTGTGCATAAAGACATACATATTCTCACATGAAACTATCTTGCTCCTCAAAGTCCCCAGGCCTAAATGCCAGAAAGTATAAACCATCTAATGCCAAATTTCCTTAAGTGGGTATTAAAGAATCGTCCCATATGACATCATTCAACTGAGTTTTTTTCTCTTTGTCCCACTCCCAAAAGATTAAATTGGGGTTGTTAAAAAGAAAAAAACAAAACAAAACAAAACAAAACAAAAAACAAAAACAAAAACAAACAAAAAAATAAACCCAACCATACAAACAACAAATACACAACCAAGCTTCTTAAAGACCAACAAAAAAAAAACAAAACCAAAAACCAAAAACAAAACAAAACAAAAACCAAACAAAAAACCAACCAAACAAAAAAAAAAACACACAAAAAACCCAAAACCAAACAGTAGTTCAGATCAGATCAAATAATTTTAAAATTAATTTTGTGATCCATCTTTTTTTTTTTTTTT
>VXAU01002497.1:551090-573479 GCA_013399695.1 Formicarius rufipectus | reverse complement strand
TTTTTTTTTTTTTTCCCTTACAATTTGTCTCTGAACGAGAATCAGGGGGTCCTGAGAACCCACAGAGGGCATGGTAGCCTAACTGGTTGGTGCTGAGGCTTGTGAGGCAATGCTCGTGTAACTGCTTGGGGTCAGGGCCTGTCACCTCAGGTCTCACACGTTTCCAAGTACTGGGTGTGTTACAGCATGGTGTAGAGAAAGAGGAGAAGACAAAAGTGTGCAAATCAGAGCCTGTCCACAAAGGAGGAGAATGTTGATACAATTAGTGTTACAATGGGGCTGGGTGAAGTGAATGCATAAAAAAAAATGCCCATGCCTGTTCAAATTTCACTGTAAATGCTGTTACAAGGGAAGACCTAGAAACAGTGGCATGGAGTTACACTGAAGTAGAGGAATAGTATGAACTAAATGAGAGGTGAAGGTCACAAAATATTACAGTACTGTAGAGCCAAGACAAGAGAGAAACAACAATTTTGCCCTTTTAAGACCATATTTTAACATTTATTTATTCATAAATTCAACATCATTTATTTCATAGTTTTTTATTGGGATGGAACTTCAGGCTTCAGAGTGGGTATCCCAAATCACACAAATCCAAATTTTACTTTCATTTGTCATCCACTTCATTTTACCACTAGACTGCATAAGGGAGTTAAAACTTAATAGACCTAGGTCCATGACAACTAGATTAATTTCTGGTGAGCTAGCTGCAGCATGTCTGCAGACCAAAAGGCTTGTCTGAGGTAAAAGTTTGTATTCCTATTTCCTAGGCAACTTTCCTAGAAGAAATAATACAGAAGATTAACTTCTCCCTAGGGTAAGTGTTAGTCATAATGATCTTCTCTGCATTCATGTCCTCTGTGTTCATTACCACCATTAATTATACCTAGGAATGAAGCCATCAACCACAGGAAAATCCTGGTTAGTTAAGAAACACAGCCTGCTTATTCAGCAACAGAAGGTGCTGTGTTAAGCAGAGAACCATTTCAGAATTTCATAGTGGTTTTTGTAGTGAATGTAAAATAAAATATCTTCCTTTTTTATCTTTCTATTAAGCACCACACAATGCACAATGTATTCAGCTGATCTGGGCTGATGGGATCTGCCGTGTTAATAGGAAGAAGAGACAGTATTCACTATTAGTTTGGTTTGTTGTTATAGGCTCTGATTTTGGTGTATAAGGGATCATGTTTTCAATGTTGTTTTCAACTATGAACATATTAGACAAGAAAAAAGGAAAAGCATTTTTATTTTTTAAATCAAACAAGCTTCTTTCCTTAACACAAATCAAGAAATCTGCATACCAATGAAGTACATTATGAGGAATGTACAAAATGATCTCAACTGCTACATCATACTCACAGTAAACCCACAGCAATATTCTTTCTATAGCCATATAGAAAGGACAGGTCATGTATTGTTGGGAGTGCCTTTCTTTCAATTTTTGAAAGTTATAAATGGTGATAATCAATTTAGGAGATCCTAGGTTACTTCATATTTTTTGATGGCAGCTTTAGATTTTAAAAAATACTATGAATCATGTAAAAAAAGGTGTTCAAGAAATAGCTCTGAAAGTTAAGTGTAAGAGTAAAGTGGGATTATTTGAGTTCTATTCATAAAGAGTATCAACACAAAACTCAGTCCTTGCCACTGGTTACCATGCTAGAAGGTACACTGCTTTTTAATGATAAATCCTTTTTCCTAAACTTCTTCTATTCCGTTTGAATAGCACACTACAGTTCTGTCCAGGATGTCTTTCTGCTGTGCTTGCTTGGTAGTGATGTCTATGTTGCTTTGAAAACATTGCTAGTGAGAGCTTTTTGTTTCCTTTTGTTTTGTTTTGTTTCTTTTTGCAGAGGGTGTGTTTAGCTGAGTATTATTCATGACTGGTACATGGATAACTTTCAAATTTGACACAAAAACTGCCATATGACTAAGCTATGGTCACTACAAATAAATAGAAACCCAACTGTTGACCTGCTTAGCTTGTTCCATTAATACCTGCAGAGTAAAAGTTGTCACCTTCATTATTACTGTACTTAAGACCAAAGATGAGAAACTCTTTGTACTACATCCCCTGATAAATGCCCATTTAAGTGTTGCTCTTAGGACATACAATGTAACAGTCTTTTTTAAAGAACTTTTCGAATGTTGTAACAAAATAAACGGTGGGTCTTCAACATTGCGGGCATTTCTCGTATACTTTAAATCAGCACTGATGTGTTTATTGTGTTTTATAGTGCTGTTTTCATTCCATTTCACTCTACAAATGATATCCTGGAATTCCTAAGTATCCAGGTATTTTTTTTATTTTTTTTTTTTCCCCTCAAATGATTTCTCTTCACTCTTCCCATCCAGAGTGACTCTAGTGGCTCCCAGTATTCATATGTCTCATTCTCTCTGTTCTCTAAATCTTTTGAGTTGTTTTCTCTAGGTCTGTAAACATGAAATATTTGAATCACTTGTCACAATTAAAGAAAAACAAAACAAAAAGAGAAAGAAAATGCAATCATAATGTCTAGTAGTTAGAGCAGAATATCTAGTAGTTAGAGATATAATATCTAGTATTTAGGGAAGATAATGAAAATAAGTCTAGAAAAGACAAATCTCCAATTTCCGTCTAGGGTCCTGGAAAAACTGAAATGAGACAAATGTTTTTAGATTTAAGAGGATATTGAGGAGACTATCTTGCCCTTTCAGGTTTCCACTCAAGTCACCCTTTGAATCTATTCAGGTTGCTCATATACTATGTAGTTGAGAAGTTGGGAAGACATGAGGAAGGAAAGGACAGCAGGATAAATTGAAAACTCAGTAACTTTTGTAATTTCTAACAAAAACAGAGGTCCACATTGTGTCAGAAGAATCCTAAGAATATGGAAGGAATATCATCTTTTAAAATCCTGATATATAGCCTCTAAAACTTGTGATTGAAAGGCATGAATGAGATATTTCTACATAAGGCTCTCAATTCAATATTTTTTTTCCAAGCAACAATATTTTACACTGGAGAAAAGGCAGAGTACCTAACTCAAATCTGGGTATGGGAATTTTCCTGTTCAAACTGGAATCAAAATTGAAAGTGCTTAGCCTGGGAAAATTAAGGGAAGATTAAAAAAAAATAGGTCTAAAAAGACAACCTCCATCCAGAGTCCTGGAAAATCCAGACAACTAAAAGGCTCAAAATAAGCTAGGTTTCACCTAAAAACTCAGAGTATCATTAAATATATGGTTAATATTAGGATTAAACAAATGCAAATAGATTTGCTAGAGATAGAATGTGTCACATCAATTTGATGTCTTTGCATTATTTCATTTCAATATAATAGATTTTGTAGGCATGAATAAAACTATGCATATATTTACTTTCAGGTTTTCAGCAAATCTTTGGGCATACTACTAAGAAGAATAGTATTGGTGAAACCAGAAATAAATTGGATTAGTTCACAAATAAAGCAATGGCTATAAAATAATTACCACCTTAGTATCAAAAAAGACATCTGAGTAATTTTCTTTCAGTTTTCCCATATTTTATAGACAGTTTTTTACTGTAACAATCTTCTAAAGATTATTTTCAATGGAAAGCCATTCTCTTTTCCCTATGAGGGAATCTTTTTTTCTCAGCATAGAAACAATCATACAAGACAAAATTTACTGTATCACTGCTTCAAACCCTCCTGGGGTTATGATTACAGGAAATGTTTGTTGTTTGTTTTAAAAATGCATGTGCAGAAGATGAATGTCACAAAAGAAAAAGCCAAAGGATAATAATCTCTTGTGCATTTTCTATTTAAAAAATTATGTTACTTCTTTGTTCTTGGCATAATTATTGCCTACAGTGTAGAAATTGCAAGGAAGAAAACCTGCAACACTGTACAATTTCCTTTTAGCTTGTTTTGTCTTGCAAAGCTTCTTGCTAAGATACTTTTAAAACAAGAAAACAAGAAAAACTTACATTAGAGCATATTTTTGATCAGCTTAGTCATACAATAAAACTGCTTAAAAAATTTTCAGTGTCCAGAAGTAGATATAACTCCAGTTTCTGACCAGAACTGGAAGTGAAAACTAGCAGAAAACAGAGAAATGAAACTCACAGGGTATTTATTTTGAACTCAGTGCACAAAAGACAAGAAAATAAACTGCACCAGAAACAACAGATGAGCTGTTCCATGTATTGCTATTTGACAGTAAGTTTGTTTTTTGTTTGTTTTACTTATTTTTTCCCTGGGGAAATCAAAATATCTTGTCTCTTTCTTTAAAAAAGGGCCATGTGAATACAAGTAATAAAGTTCGAATATAGAGAAGTTACACTCTACTAGCTTTGGAAAAGTGAACTTTAAGAGCTCCACAGCAGAGTTTATACTTTTTGTAAATAGGATATGTCAAGGATTTTTAAGAACAACATATTTATTGGTGGTACTCAGGGCATATGTACAGTTAATAACTTACAAAGAAGTCTTTCAAAATAACCAATTTTTTTATTACATCAAGTTTTTGCATAGCACTATACAGATATAAAGGAGTACATGTTATACACATAATCTTGTTACTAAAATGCCACTGTAAACTTCAGGAATATTGGATTAACAGTTTTTTTCTTTTGTTTTATAAAGACACTTGAATATAAAGACACAACTTCCAAATTAATAATTAATTAAACTCTAAATTTTCTTAATAGTACTAGTACAGCACATTATTGTCTAAAGTAACATTTAATTGGAGAAATATTCTGTGGTGATCAGTTTAAAGACGAAGAACACTAGAGTATTGCATTTCTAAATGAAATTGCACTAGTATAACATTGTTTGCCCTTACATATACTGCAGATATAATAATAGTCAGATGCAGTAATAAGACAATGTACCTGTATTCAAGTCAATAATGCATCTCTACACATGGTCAATAATTGTCCACAGGCATTGAGGTCAAGCTCAACCCCATATTTTTACCACAGCTATAGTGTGGGAGAACACCCAAGCTATGAGGATTGGAAGAAACAAATGATGAAGACCAGGACAACAGATGCCTGAATCTTGTTGAATTAGGGACTTTTCAGAAATTGTATTTTTTGTACGAGCTCTCCTTTAATATGTACCCAGCAAATGAAACTGTTACAAATAACCTCACCTGAGCGGGACTACGCAGCCAGCCCCTCCCCTGTTCTAACCCCATTGATTGTATCCCATGTATATCCCCCACTCCGTGGGAGCCTGTCAGACCGTGACCCTTCCCTTCCCCCATTGGCTAACCGGGTTCTCTGGTCACCCGCACCCGCTGAGGGCTATATAATCCTCTTGTTACTTTGAATAAAGGCTTTTCACCACCCTGACCTCAGAGGACCCACGTTTAATCTGTACCATCTTCAGCACAGGAGTTTCCACCACTGGCCCCGCTGCGGAGGAGTGAGGAGCTGGTCCCCGTGGTCAAACCCCTGTTGCTATAGTAAACTATAAAATAAATACTGTACTGTTATAGTCACGTTGCACCAAAACACTTTGCATATCAGTTGATAGTGGTTAATTAAAATAATTAGTTGTTTCAGAACCACAATCCTCTCTCGTTACTTGGTTCATAAATTATATTCAAAAAGTAAGGCTACATAGTTAAGAGTTATGGAATTCAGTCTTTGCCACCTTTATTGAGTCTTTTTACTGAGTCTCTAATTACGTGACCAATGTGATGTACGCACCCAGCCTGAGTCTGTGCCCAGTCACTGACAAGCAGTCCTACCCGAAATCAGCCCTGCTGTGCAAACCATGGAAACTATGCTGTTCTGCATCTCGTCAGGAATTAAGGAATCTAGGTTGTGTCTTATCAGGAGCTAACAGCGTGAGCTCAAGTTGGGATCACACAGAGCTAAAGATGCTACAGCTGTACACCTGCAGACACACCAAAGTGGGGAGGTTGACCAGAAGTCAATCACTAAACCTCTATAAAACGTGTAGCCTTTCCGAGTCTATGAGTCTCTCCCATATGGCAACAGTCTGCATTCTGGAGAACTTCCCCTTGAGGGGAGATTCCCCTCAAGGTAACTCTTCAAGGCTCTGACACCTTACCTGGCATCTGATATCTATAATGAAGTAAGGGACATTTTGCACTAGGCCTTAAAGTAGATTGTATACTAGTGACATTTATATACAGCCAGCTATAGCTTAATTATTAGATGTGTAAGGAGTGGTTGACTGCCATGTAAATCATTGCCTAAATCATCATATATTCACCACTGAAATAATCACGTAAATAATTGTCAGATCAGTGTTAAATCACAGTTTGACTAATAGTCAATTATTGCATAATTGCCGTTTGTTTCCCATTTGATTTTCATTCAGTCCTGGATTAATTAATATTTGATTAATAACTGAATAATTAATATTTAAACTTCTCTAGAGTGAATATGGACATGCATGCTCTTGGATGAGAGTGCTGTCGGGCGGCCAGACTACCTTCAGTGTTATAAACTATGAGTCATCCCTGTAGAGCCAGATCCCAGGTATACCTCCTCCCATGCACTGAACACCTGATGTTAAATAGAGCAGAGTGAGCCCTCATCTCTCAGCTCCTCTGCACCTGCCTTGAGGCTGCAAGAAACCTCGTATTTAATTCAGAAGAGGGAGAAAGAGGAGAAGAGGCATCAGGGGGCACTTTTCCTTTTTGGTGTCTCTCTGTATGGGCAGATATAATCCTGAACTTAATCCTGACCTTATTGCCTGAGTAAGGGTGTCCTGCAGTATTAAGTGAAGACTGCAGGACCAGGGGCTGAAATGAGCCTACCCTGATGCCACCACTGGCCACGATTACAGTTTCTTGGAGCTTAACTGGAAAGACAGAGGTGGAAGGGCAGCAGAAGGAGTACATAGGCAGGTTTAACCCTTCTTCCAGGTTGAGCATTTTGTTGCCAAGGTTAACTCCAACTGTCAAGTGACATTCTTGACTGATAGATGTGGAAAATAATTCATAGAGTTGAACTTAAAGGTCATGGAGAAGGACTTGCAAATTTGTGTGGGAGCTGACCAAGTAGTTTCAGCTAAAACAGCAATTATAAAATATTTATGAAATTTAACTTTGATTAATTCTGATTTATTTTATGATGTGTTGTGTACAATTTAACAGAATAAGTTAAAACTGCAACAATATTTTCCAGTTTCCTATGAGTGAATGACAGTAATGCTGTCTGTCAAATACATCAGGATATCATACCACAAGGAAAAGTCTGAAGCAGGAGTTTTCACAGGGGAAATGAAAATACAACCGAACTATCAGGAGAAGTGGTGAAAGTCTTTTCAGGGTTGAATTTGTATCTCCAAATAAAACCAGATTTTGATACACCATGGGAATAAATCAGTACCACATTATTACATAGTAAGCCCTGTGGGTTTAGATTTACATCCTGTGGTTCCTCCACAAAGGACAGATTACTTAGGTAAGCTTGAGAGAATGCCTCTTCAGCATGGTTGTTTATACACATTGAGACAGAAAACTCAAATTCTTCATTTTTCATGAACATCAAGTAAGTCTCTTGTGTGTCAGAAAAGTTACCTACATGTAAATTTATATGCTAATTATATTTCTCTAATACAATGAATATTTATATAATCCATAGACTATGGCTTGTTCAAACATCACAGATTCTTCTCTGCTTGGTACAATGTCCTTGCTTTTCTCTTTCTTCAGAAGTCTTAGACTGTACACATTCTCATAGTAATGTTGCTTTTTATTATTTTCCAGCTCTTTCTCATTTGTTTATACCCTGCAGTAAATACATTATGCATTTGGAGGTTTTTGTGCATAATCTGCAATGACGGTTTTTCACCACAGAAGTGCCTGACTAACCTAGCTGTGGAACAACAACTTTAACAACAATGAAAGTGGCTCACTTCACATCAGTAAAGAATGCCTTGAAAGAGTAGATGCCAGAAGTATTTTAGCTCTGACACTCCCCAACACTCTATGCATGTGTGAATTAAATACATGTATATGCAAAAGGATTCTTACTTTTGGCAACTAAAATTCGTTTTGAGGTCAAACTCTTACTTGTCATCAAATATATACAGCAATTTTCTAAGTTGAAAAAGGCCACATGAGGCTTCAAATGGTAACCCACATCTACACTCAAACCGTTTTCTTCTGAGAAAAGAGTATCTAGCAACATCACTAAACAGTGGCATAATAGAAGAGCAAACTCCTACAGAAGATAATAGCAAGTGTGAAATGCAACTTAGAGGCTCTGATTTTTATTTTCCTCTTCCACTGAATCCACATAAACTCGAGGGAGAATCAATCCCCAAGGGACTGAAATTAGATGTGTATGCCCTTCTCTCTTTATTGTTTAGAACTGCCACAACCTACGCTTAAAACTCTAAAAGGCCTATAGCTAATATTTTATTTCTTTGGGCAAACTAAATCTGTGTGAAAATGACTAAAATACACAGCAATTACTCTCTAGTCTCACTGTTTTATAAAATATTAATTGATGCAGTGCTCCGAAAATTCACATTAGCCGCTGGTGAATTTGGATTTTTTAAGTGCTTGAGAAAGGAGCACTGGAAAAGGCATGCAGAAGCGGCATATACAGAATCCTGATGTGTTACTAGGCCTAGCACATTCAAGAACACTCTATTCTTTTATTATATATTACCTCATGAAAATAACAAGGTCATTGTCAATTTGGCATATTGTCAGCAGAAGCATTTGTCACATTAAGTCAACCCTAATTTGAATAACCAAATTCTAAGCAATTTTGGCGAGAATTGCTTATTTATACTAGGACATATGTTTCTCTACCTCATCGTGCCAGTTTTAACATTGTTTTCTATGAAAATAACAAATTAGAAGAACAAGGGAAGGTTAAATGTTGATGTAAGTCTGAAATGGAGGTTTTTACTGCTTTGCTATTTTATATAATCAATGCTAAAATAGATTTCTGTCTTAAAAATAGTTTTCCCATAAAACAGTCCAATTTTTTTTTTTACTATAACGCTTCCTAATTCTGTATTCAGACACTAAAAAACAAACAAACAAACAAAAACAAAACCACAAAAAATAAAACAACAACAAGGCTGAATTCCATAATCATTGAATTCTCCCTGGACTTTTTATTTACTTCAGTATTTTGGAGGCACAGAAAGTCTTGTAATTTTACAAGTAAATGGATTCTATTTAGAATCATAAGTATGTGATTCTAAGACTAGGAAGACTTTTCTTCAATCTCCAAAAGTAACTTAATTTTATAATAACTAGGATTTTTCCTATTTTGCAATAAGAAGAAAACAATAAAAATAAATCTCACAATTGTTTGTATTTGAAAAATGTATTGATCAATAAATAAATAAAAATAGTTAGGTATAGAGAGGTTCAGTCTGCTGTGCACATTGTTTCAAGGTAACTGGAAAATGTTTCCCACAGAAGGCATAATCTCTGTTACCCTTCAGGAGGGCAAGAAAATGAAGCAAAAGCTGTATGGCTCTCCATAAGATGAGATATGTAAATACTGCTTATTTTAATAACAGGATGAGACCTTTCCTGAAACTCACCCAGATCACACACTTGGCTTTACTTCAAATTAAATCATATTAAGTTTTGCAGTGAAAGGTTCTTTTTTTTGTTTGTGTTTTTTTTTGTTGTTGTTGTTGGTTTGTTTAAGTTTTTTTGTTTTGTTTTGTTTTGGGTTTGGTTTGTTTTGTTTTTTTGGTTTTTGTTTGTTTGTTTGTTTGTTTGTTTGTTTGTTTTGTTGGGTTTTTTTTGTTTAATTTTAACCATCTTTTTCTTTTCTCTGGAAACTCTGCCAAAGTTGTTCACTTTCACAAACTTCTGAAGGAAGTATCTTGGTCTTCGAGAAAAGGAAAATTTCATTTTTTACCACCAGGAACTTGTAGACATTGTAGAGTAATTTTAGTATTTTTACTGATTAATTTACTGAAATTCAGACATCATTAAAAAAGCATAAAATAAAAAGTGATTACTGCATTAAGCTCTTCGTTCTAGAGCAGGAGGTGAAAACTAGAAAGATAACAACAGAGAAATGAAGTGTTGTATACCTTTTATACACAAATTGGAAACTGAGTTTGTAGATTTAACACCAAACCCTGGCTGCTTCATCAATCCTTTTTATGAACAGTTGAAGGCAAAAAAGCACAATTAATGGTCATTGAAACTTTAGAAATATCTACTATATTTTGTTTATTAGTCAGAGGCAATTTCTGGTGACTTAAAATATGTTGTCCAACTCTGTGCTTTGTAGTTCACCAAATGAACAGAGCAGTGCTTTAAAATGAGGGAAGCTGCAAGGAAATTTGTTAAACACACAGTATTTTACAGTGAATTACCTGAGCTCTCTTCCAATCTAATTTGTCTTCTGACCTTATTAATCACATCATATAATTTTGAAAGTCTTATTTTTTCATGTAAATGGAACACAAACACCAAAATTGCTCATTAAAAAATAAAAATCATATTTATTTTGCAATACAGAACATTTAGTAAATGAACTGGCGTGATCTTTATTTCCTTTGATTACCTTCCATATTTAGAGAAAAAAATTTTTGTATGTTTACAACAAAAGACCTTTCACCAAAGTCAGTCAAGAGATCTTTTTTTCTCTTTTCCACCTTAACAGTTTCTAAAAAGGGACAACACATACAGGCATTTCTTAAGAAAAGAAATAAGTGGACAAACCTGAAAAAGTTTAATTAAAAATATACCTAGCAGAGAATTTTTTTTACAAAATTTTTATTTGGAGGAGAGGGGAAAGAAAAGAAAAACTCTTCTGTTCTATTGAATTTTTATAAGAGCCTTCATTATAAATCAGAATTTAAATAAGTTTAAAATTATAACCAACAAATCCTAGGCAAATGATGATTATCTGCAAATTTTTAATGTAACAGCAGAGCTAGATTTTAAATATTTTTCTTACAAAGTTCAAGAAAGTAAGTCCTAAGGTAATTCTAGTAATAAATCAATCTTGAAACATTACATGCTATACCTATTTCAGTCAGTGCTTGCTGATGAAAAATATCGGTAGTAATATTTTTATAAACATACAATGAGGGTTTTTTTGACATCTTGTTAACTCAAAGTGCTGGTATAGATACATTCAATGAAATATACACGTTTCAAATATCTAAAGTCGTATTTCTTCAGAATTTCTCTCAAAAGAAAACCCTTTTCTTTCTATCATATGTGTGGAGGAGTCAGCATTGTCTCCTGGTGGGGAGCGGGACATGGAGCACTGAACAGGCTCCCCACGGCAGTGGTCACAGCACCAAGCCTGACAGAGTTCAGGAAGCTTTTGGTTGATACTCCAAGGCACATGCTGTGGCAAGCCTGGATGGTCCTGAACAGGACTAAGAGTTGGGTTTGATGATCCTTGTGGTTTCCTTGTAGTATTCCATGATTCTGTCCTGAGGACTACCCAAACAGCCAGGGTACAGTGCCCTGTCTACAGTGCCCACTGTGACTTGGAGGAGAGCTCTACTTTGCACAGGGCACTGGAGTAAGTGACCTCCAGAGAGCTCTTCCAAATTAAGCTTCTCCACTTGTCTACAACTCTAAATGTAACAATTCCAGGACTAGGAACAGACAAATCTCACTGAAATTTTGCAAGTGACTTGTGCCTACTAGCTTTCACATATGAAATGCAATCAGAAGTGCATGGCTTGTTAATTTTTGATGGTACAACACTTTGATGGTACTGTTTCTTCAGGTTTTCTCTCACATATTGGTATTAACAAAGGAACACATATTCACTCATCTTAAAAACCATGAGGCAAACTGTTGGCAAGCTCATCAGCAAAATAGATATGAACTTGGAATTTAGGAAGGAGACTGCTTGTAAGCTGTAAGTAGGAGTAAAGACATAAGTCTTTCAAGTTTTAGAAAATCAATATTCTTTGAAGAAACCTGTTCCTCTCAGCTTAGTTCTAATCCAGGCTAAAGAAAAATGTCTATTGTCTTGTTCCCTTCTTATCCTCACACTTAAAATGAAATCGTCAAGCTGAAAACACATGTGTACTTCTTCAGGGCATATGAAAAATATTTAGAGCAACAGATTTAAATATGTCTTGTCTGGAAAATGTTCCAAAAGTACTAAAAATATTAAGGTAGTTGCACCTTTGGGCATCTATGTGCCCAATCACCCTGATTCCACATATTAGAATCTGGTCCAAAATGTACATTAATACTTTTCATAGAGTATCTGCTTTCCATCTGCTTTCATGCTTCATTAGAACAAAGCAAGTGTATATCAACTCTAGATCTGGTTCTTTGTAATTCCTTGTAACATATTTTCTGAACTAAAACTGGACTGCGTGGAGGAGGCTTCTGCTACTGCTACAAAGTAAATTGACTCTGAAAGCCATTTAGCTGCTGGTTAATTATTTTAAGTTGGAAATCTCTCTTATAAGGAAGGAAAAAGGAGGGAGGGGTGGGGTGGGAAAAGCTTTGCTTTCTCAGATTGGATCTACGAACCCTCCATCTGATTCAGTTGGAGTTATTTGAAATAGGTTAGTTCCCTACCTGAAATGTGAACCTTATGGAAGGAGAGACAATCAATTCACATGCAGAGTCCAAAAGTCTTCATCACTTCAGCTTAGAATTCTTTATCTAACCAGAAACAGGGTATAAGCAAGTTGACTAATTTATATAACCCATGTAGTTAGGTTTAGAAGCAAGTTGTACTTTATTCCTGCAAGGACAGAGGTTTCTCTTCTTGCAGGCAGAGAAATGTCACATCATTCTATTCAGGCCGTGGTCAACTCATAAAATAGGCTATTGTACAATGGATCAGAAAATTTTTTTTGAAGATTAGAGGATTTTTAGATGTGTAGGAAATAATATAAAAATACAGAAGTTACAAAGAAAAAACAGTAAATCTAAGACCCTTGCAGAGGCTTAAAATTTCATTGTGGCAAGAAACCATCACTGGCTGTATTACAAAGTATATAAAAAGTTAGAGAGGCTAAATTGAATCGAGCACAAAGATGAAGGAATACCATAATAGGAGGTTGATGCAGACTACAAGGTTGCTGTTCAAAACTGGGAAAGAAAATTCAGTGAAAGGGAAATTTGAAGAATAAAATAAAGAGAAGATTAATTGTTCTAGCCATCATTCATTTCTGCAGTCCTTAATTTAACTTGGATGTGTACAGGAAGAGCTAGTTTTTATTGCCATTACTTTTTGATGCCATCCATTTGGAATCCCTCCAACTCTTTCCTTTTGTTTGATTATAGCCTGCCTTAACCAGATAAGATCCAAATAAAAGCTTTAGCCTGAGCTCACAATACAGCCAAAGTAATGTTTTAAACAAGTCATTAATAGTAGTTTCTTAGATTTCCAAATGTGCGATATACTGCAAATGCAATATACAATTCTTTTCCCAACAATAGCCAAAGGTTCATGTCTGCAGCTGTCTTCTGAGGATGCATAATCAGCCTCAAGTAATATCTCCAACTCACTTCATCATATTCCCTACCCTGAAAGGAAACTGCAAGGCTTAATACTAACTAAAAGTAACTCAGAAGGTTTTCCTAAAATCTGTCACGAGGTAAAGAAAAAATAACAAAGGAAGTTAATAAAAAGGAAACCTTTCTTACAGCTTTTAAGTTCTAATGCTTTAATTACCATATCTTCTAAAGATTTAAAATAATTGGTTGTTTATCATTGTACTGGGGCAAAGGATAAATGCTAGATAACTCTGAAGCCTTCAATTCTGGATCAGTATGTACATTAATATTGCAAAAGAGAAATCTCTAGTAATAGAGTCATAAGGTGAGTCTCTTCACAGGAACAAAATTGCCAAGAGCAGCTCCAAAGCTCTGACATTACATTGCTTTCATATTTGGCTGTGACATAGAAACACAGTTCGAGAAATAAAGATCTCTCAGTGAGACATTCAGAGAATTCACATCAAAATTTTAAAAACAAAGTCCAGGTTGTTAATCAGAATAATATTCCATAGGTAACCATGAGAAGCTCCATACACGGTATGTATGAGGCTGAAGATACAAAGACTACTTTGTCCATTACAGAGGAGTGTCATTGCAGAGCAACAGGGTAGTCAGAGGTTGGAAGGTGAACACAGAGATTTTTATGGTGATTTACTGATCATATCTCTAGAGTTTGAATAAATACATTGCAGTCTTAGACTCATAACCTCTTAACCATACTTTTAATGTATCTTTTGAACATACATATTCATAACCTGTATTGTCATATAGCAGAATTATATGTTCAGATTTCCAAAATAGCGGGGGAAAAAAAAAAAAAAAAAAAAAAAGGAAAGAAATGTTACTGAGTTTCTGACAAAAACTAATGACTTTGTCTTTAGCTCAGCTGTTGTCACTGTCTTTGAGCTATGTGAGTTCTTCAGATGCAATCTCTCTAAAAGTCTTCAGACAGATATATACATATAGATGTACATATAATGTGATGTTCTCTAACACTCCTCACAAGAAATATAAGGGGCATTTATACTGAGATGTATTCTACCTACCCTCTTTATTTAAAATTAAGTAACCTCCTCCATAACTGGCATTTAAACTTTATGGCTTGAGTAATCTTCACAGGCAAATAACTGCTCATCCAGGCTTTAGAATTTAGTCTCCTTTCTCATATTCTTTGCTTTTATAAGATGATACTTTGCACCGGCGCTAACAAAAGCAATTACTAACATACATCAAAAATATAACCCCTGCATTTGTATCCTTGTAAGTATGTAGTTTTTTTCTTTCCATCAACAACTTATGCACACGGATCTGAGAAATCAAAGAAAGAAGAAAGAGCAGGGTTTAATTCTTGAAGTTACCTGCCCATTACCTGACAAACATATGCTTTGTTTGAAAAGTTGTATGTATAATCAAAGCTTTTTTTTTTTTTTTGTAGGGAAAATTAGATTTACTTTTTTAGCATAGTATACATTCTTTTTTGCAACTATTTCCCCAATCTATGTTTTCAATTTTCTCAAAGCCTGAATAGCTTCACAGACTAGTGTACTCAGTAAATGTTAAAAAAATTAGTACAAAAGAGATGTCTAGTTAGTTGCTTTAGACCTATTTATGTTCAGTCCTTTTACACAGTGGGTTTACACATTGTGATCAGATCAACATATATGTCACTAACTTAAGGCTACATAACTCACTTTAATATAATTAACGACATAAGCCTTTGGAAAATGAGCAGAATTCCATTATTTCTCCCTATAAATGAAACATATAAGAAGAAATGACAATCCAGTAAGCTCCTTCAGACTTTTCCCTCAACAACTAGTCTGAATTTCAAAAACTTTTTTTGACTCATTTGTTTGTTTCTACTCATCACATAGCTGACATATTGATATGTTAACATCTGTCTTCAGACTGTATTAACTGGTCTTTAGATTTCGAAAAAAGTACACTTGGATATTTTATATGCTACCCTTAAACATAGAAATATGTTCCCCTCAACATTTTGAACAGAGATTTTGTTAAGCAAGTTTTATGAATGATTTAACTTGCATCATATGTACTATGACACATGACCTTATTATGGAACATGGATCTTGCAGCAGATTTAAGCAGAGATAGGGTGCAGTAATGACAAACAGAGAGAAGTGGACTGCTTCACATTTCTGAAGGTTTCCAGGAAGATTCAAGTCTGGGTTAGAACTGGCTTTGTTGCTATATTCACTTTTTTCCTTACTTTTTCCTAGATTTAAATAGGCACTTTCAATCTGTTGCTCATCATTCTTTTTTGAGTAAATGTCATTTATCTTTTAGTTACACTTGCACTTCATCCTGTGGTAATTGAAAATTTTAACTAATACATAGATCTTTTGATCTTGATTTCAGTACTGTTATATTTCTTTGTGCATTTTGTCATGAGTGTGCTCTGCAATGCCAGAAAACCCAGGGAATCTCTGTAATTTAGCTGCAATTCATTCCTGAAATGCTGGATTACCAGTTATCATGTCCTCTCTGCTGATCAGTGCCATAACAAGACTTTATAAACCCTCTGCTTTTCTCCTAAAATCCTTTTGTTCCCCTGCTCTGTGCCTTATGTACCCATCTGTCTTTGGCAGTGAGACCTGGTAGGACTGGGAGGGTGTACCTGTGGGCAGTCTCCACACTGACCACGTGAGGTTTCAAGGGTACTCTGCTTTTGCTCCAGCCTGCTACTACCCAGAACTAGCAATCCTGATGCCTATCGGATATGTTTTATATTGAACTCAATGAACCTCTTTGGACTTTTTTCCTCTGTTTGTGTGTTGTTTTGTTTTTTTTTCTTGTTTTTTTCCCCCTATGAATATAAGTTGGCAGCTAAAAAGAAGCATTTGGAAGTATAATTCTGGCAGAATCTCCCTTTCATTATTCCATTCAGCTACACTCAAGCGTGTAATGATTCCTCCTCCATAAAGTGCCTGTACACACTTTGGACCTTTATTCACCCCTTACTAATAGCTATACAAACTTCTTTTGTTTATTAGAGAATATGGACTTTAGATTTTATGTTCCTGTATTATGCAAATAAATACATATAATATCTCTGCCTTATAGACTGAATACAAATTATTTCCCTGTCCTTGAATTCAATAAATGTTTTGAACAGCTTTTATTAAGATATGTCACACAGGTATATTCTTTTGGCAAAGAAAAAACATTTAAAATCTAATGTCTTGAGAATGGAGACATACATCCTTTCCTTAAAATGTCTCCTGTCTCAAAGTTACTTATTTTAAATGTCTAATGAAATAGACTATCTGAGCTTGGAAGGAATGAAGCTATTTTGTCTTCTATGTTTTATTTATAAAAGGATTTTTGTTTTCTCGTTGACTTCTTTAGAAACAACATTGTGTGTTCACTCAAAAATATTCAAATGAATTAAGAGCGTGAGAGTATTTGCATTTTTAATTGCACATTTTCTTGCACAATCGTTCAGATAGTAAATCCTCCAGGGAGAATCACAGCAACTGGACTAGCTGCTTAATACTTAATGATCATTGCAAATTAAACATGCAGCATCCCAAACTGGTAGCAGTCTTCAAACTGCTTTACATCATTGCAATAAAGGTGCTGGGCAGATGAGGCTAATGATCATACCCTTTATTCTGATCATTCTTAGGAGCTAACCCCATGCTCCATCCTCCTTATGTTTCACTCTCGTGTTAACACCAAGCTATACCTAAATCATTGCCACTGACAATTCATCCACATAATTTCAATTTGCTGCTAATCAAAGAACCATTAGTGTGAAGTGTCATGCACTTTCATGATGGATGCAGTGATTTAAATGTGGGAAGCAGGGAATTGTGAGAAAATAAGTACCCATAGCTATTTGTTTATTCGGTTTCAAGGTCACTTACAAGTAGACAGATTCAAAGATTGCGTGACAGCAACAAAGAACAACTTAGCTAAAATAACTCAAATAATCAGGTTTAGAGAGCATCGTGATCCTTTTCCTTTAGCTCTATCAGGCAACATCAAGGACAGGTTGCCCTGAAGAAGACAATCTAGGAGCTGAACATCCCAAGGCAGGCAGGCGCAGCAGCCTCCATGACAAGAAGCCAGGAAATAAAGTAAATCAGGGTCAAGGTTAGGCCTGGTGGTGGTAACCGGGATCAGCCAAGAGCCCAGAAAATACCCACCAAGTCCATAGTCAGGAGAGAGGCTCAAGGTTAAACCAGAAAGCCAAGCCAGCAGGTTGGAATGCAGATCAGAATCAGGAAGGTATGAGATAGGGTACAGATACAGCATCATTGTGGCCACAGCCTACCCGACATGGGGACCAAGGATGGGACCCTCAGATCTCAGTCAGTGCTCCAGGCAGAGGTGGAGAGAGCTTCTCCTAGGGCTTCTAGCTTCAACTTCACAGCAGGTCTTTTCAATGAGACAGCCTCCAAAAATCAGCTAAATTTCTACAAGTGAGAAGGGAATATACTCCCAAGATACACTTCAAGATTCACAGAACTGCATGAAATACAAGGTAATAAGACTTTGTGTGTTCAGGCCTTATTTTTAAAAGAGCAAAAATGCTCATTTTCAGCTCTTGTTTCAGGTTTTATAGGCAGCAGGTACCTTAATTAAAAAATAAAGACCAAAAAGACCTTACTACAAGTGGAGCCTTACTGTAGCCACTGACAATTTTTATGCACTGTACTCCATGTAAAAACAAGGCTCAACAGACTAGCATCTGCATATTTATCTGTTTTGAATAAGGCAGCAACATTTGTCTGTTGTTGTAAAGCTATTAGATTTAGATTTGTGCATACACAAAATAAACAGTGACAATATATCAATAAAAATTCTCCTCCATATAAACAAATCTTCATAACTGAGACTAGGCACTTACTCATCATATCACCAGAAGGTTTAAACTTAATATTTAAAGAAAACCCTGTATTTGAGGAAATAATGGGTCTCATACTGAATGTATTTTAAACCAAACAAACAAATAAACAAACAAACAAAAAGAAAACAAAAGGTAAAATTTTCAAACTGGATACTTAAATAAGAGGGTTTTAAACAGAAGTACTGGAATAACTGAAAGCAAAATATGTTCCAAAATTATTCACAGCGTATTCTGAATTTCACTAACAACCTTTTTCTCTATATACAGCCTTGTTACAAGTTCTCAAGGAGATGTGATTATTATGAACATTTTTGCATATAAAGGAAATGGGTGTTTTTTATGGAAGACAACACTTCAAGTTACATCTCAAAATTCAACACAAAGAAACCCACAGCCCTACCCAGCTTTGCCTGCAACCAAAGCCAAGTCAAGGATGAGTTGATGAGTTTTGCAATTCTCCTGAGTAGTGAACTCTTCATCAGAATATAGAGACTAGAAGTACATGATAGAATTCCTGGAACATGGGAACACAGGAAGCATCAGGAACATGACCGGTGTTAAAATATGCAGATGAGCTGAATTTCATCTTTCACTAGGTATTAGGCAAGAGGACAGTTTAAATTTGGCTCTATCAGTACATTGTGGTAACTTTAAAAAAAAAAAATTGTGGTCTTCACTGTGACTTTTTATTCAGTAGCTATGTATTTAAACTGATTTGTCCTTTCAAACATGGTGTTATAAATACTTCTTTCAATTTTTCTATGCATTATTGAGAAGAGTCTATAGCAGAGAAAGAATAATGACAGTAACTTCTCAACTTGCAGAAAGATTCATAAGAGAGACATCTATGAAAATTTAAAGCTTCAAAAACATTGGTTTTGTTGGCATTATAAAGTGTTGGGGTTTTTTGAATTTTTTTTCATACAAAAGAGGAAAGAATAACATAACTTGGTCTAACAGTAAATGATATTTAAAATAAAAAAAAAAAAAGGAAAAGAAACGAAAACAACACAAGATTCGCTGTTTTCCCACTGCAGCACACTGCAATTTTACTACCTTTGAAGAAAGTGGATTTTCTTTTATAACAGGGTTCTATTATGTGCCCTCTTAGAATTATGTACATGCACATCACAACCTTTGTCTTTTAATCTAAAATTTCTTCACTGAGAGCACAAACCATTTGAAAGCTTTTTATTCTCAGTCATATCTTAGCCCTGCTTTAGTAGCATTGCTCAACCATTTGTGGCAGATCTACTACAGAGTCTTTATTAAACCCATCTGTTCAAATGCCTGTTTTGTCTCCCCCTTTATGAGAAGTCACTGTTTTAATAAAGCCATTGTTCAGATGAAGATGAACAGAAATGGAATGAAAACAAGATTTTATAAATACATACTATTTTTTCTTTTTTCCTCATGATACTGCACTTTTCTGTTAACATTTATAAAGAATAATGGACAAATGGCATATAGTCTAGCTATCTTCAGCAAAAGGCTAGATAGGAAAATATACATATATTATATGATTTATTTATCTTTTATTTTTGTGTTAACTTCTACTCTAACATATTTCACATAGTCTTGGAAATAATAGTTATAAATACAGTTACCAAAATGACGTAACACTGAACTAAGAACCACACATGTTCTATCAGTACAGATGGAAATTTCTGACCTCTTAAAGTTAGATAAGTAAGAAAATGCTCTCATTATTCATGTTTATAAAAAGTGTTCCAAGTGCAGAACCAAATTTTTTCCTATTCAGGACTTTCAAGTAAACAAGCAAAGAAAAACACGCTGGGACCTACATGAATATGGCGCAGTAGAGATTAGAAGGAATTCTGTTATTCAAGCCATGCACCTCATTTCTATTTCATGTACCTCACCTCTATTTTATGCACCAGCAATGACTCAATTCCAGAAAATAATGTGCATACTTACTCTTATTAATATATATATCAAGTTCACAGTAGAATTAAATTATTCATTAAAGTTCTAAATTCATAGGGTCAGCTAAACTCTTGTAACAAAGAAAATTGTAGAATATAAAACATCTAATGAAAGGATCATAAAGTGCAAATATCAAACATAGAAAGGCATTAAAAAAAAAAAACTAACAAAAAGATCAATCAATGAGCAGCAAGGAACATAAGAATTATTTTAGAAATGCAGCATTGTTTGCCAAACTCCAGAAATTAACAGCAGGAAAAATTGCCCTAAAAATATCAAACCCCTAAATGGATAATGTTTACTCTCAGAAAACTGAAAAATAGTGCTGTGGGAGAAAAGTATTAGCTGAGAAATCTTCTTCAGTCTTCATCTGTGAAGCCTGAAGAATAATATAAAGGTGTGTTCTTGAGCAAATATTAAATGGTACAAGAAATTGAGAGGAGACAGGGTTAATATGAGAATATTATCTGCAAACACAGGAACTTTTTAAATAAAATCTTGCCAACAACAGCAAAAAAAGGCACAAAATCATAATACATAAATCTGCACCTTTAATAAGTGGATTTGGATGTAAAATTTCCTTTTTAATTGATGGGTTTGACATGTGATGTCCCCTTCAGTGTGGTACTGTGGTAAACACAGCGGATCATGGTATAACAAAATGGGGACAGTGTGTGAGCTGATCAAAACTACTTAGCACATAGGAAGAAAAGTCATTGGTGAAGTCAAAAATGCAAGAAGACACGGGCCAGTACAGAGCAGAATCTCTCTGCAGTCTTCTGTGCCTTGAAGAAATATAGATTAGCAATAGAAGAGAGGATGGATAGAAGCTGTTCACAAAGGTGCACAGAAAAGAAGGCATTTCTGAACACAGGTCCTTAGTGAAATTAAAATAGAGACTGCCCTGATAAGCTGGAGGAGTGTCCCAAAAACTGCAATTGGTCTGATTTCCCGCAGTTGAAAGGAGTATTTTCATGTCTGAGTGAGATAAAAAAAAAAAAAAACAAAAAAAACCCAACCAAACAACCAAAACAAAACAAAACCCAAACAAAACAAAAACCAAATAAAAAATTCATGGAATATCTTTAAGGAAACCTAAGATTGCTGAGAATCAGAAATATAAATCACCAAAGTAAGTAAGACATAGAACAAAATAAAAATAAATTCAAATTTAGAACTGCTGTAATGCCAACTTTAACCAAAGCTGTCTACTCATATGCAGCCGTTTTTAGATGTGTTTTGAACAGTCTGGTCAAATAAGTAGATGATTGTTTATAAAAGGAGTATAAATAATAGCACTAGTAGTATTTAGCATTAAAGTCCATAATAGTGATGGAGAAAGACTGTGAACATTTGAATATTACCTACTCTTAGGAACAGCTTCTCAGACTTATGAGATTTAAACTCTATTTCTAATATTGAAAGTGTTGTTGATTCAAACTTCAGCAGAAAAAAATAGATTTTTCTCCCTTGCTAACTTTCTCTAAGGCAGTTTTTATAGAAATGCCAGAGTCAAACATATTCTTAGCATTCTTTGCTTTTAAGGGGAGCCACAGCTTCAAGCAAATGCTCTGTGATCCACTTTCTGCTTAGATCAGACTTTATTCTGAAGTTCACTAACTGCATTGATAATCAGACATTAGTGTTTCCACCATGTGCCACAAAGACAATTGATTTGTTATCACTGCAGGCCTATTAGATAGTGAAATCAACCCCCTTTTCACCGTTTGAGTGATCTCAGCGTAGGATTAGTTAAACAGCAAGTTGATGCTGCAAAGGCATCATGCCCTGAGAGACAGGAGAAGCAGCAGCGAGCTCCACATGAGGCAGAGGCACACTTACTGGGGCTGTGGAAGAGTCAAGGTCAGGACAAAAAGAGAGAAATCCATGCAACAAGAGATTAGTTCCTGGGGCTATTCCTTTCTTTGCAGATTGCTAAAATTCTTTATAGGTGTAGCTCTGGGGATTTATATACAGAAGCCTTTTCATTTTCTTTCTCCCTTTTTGCTGCTGCCAGAATCTTTGTGAGTGCCATATTCAAATGAAAACTTTAGCAGTACAGAATGGATTAAAACAGGATTACAAGAAAATGATTATATTTCTGGATCCTCTCATCTCTTTTTTTTTTT
>VXAU01002497.1:506343-551073 GCA_013399695.1 Formicarius rufipectus | reverse complement strand
TTTTTTTTTTTTAACTGAGTATTCCAATATTACATTGCATGTATTCAAAATGACTCCTTTATGCAGAGCCATATGTTAACATAGCTGTCAAAGGAAAGTAATTTATTAAAAGTAGTTGAGATTTGTGGAGAATTCTAAGAAGACTTATTTAGCTTATAAAGTGTGTTAACAGGGCTATTCATTAAAACTCTAGAATAATTTAGGATTTAAATGTGTCCTTACTTCATGCACACTTTGTATTTGGCTTTTTAGATCCAGTATTACCTGACATTATATTTTTTCGTTTCCTCTTCTAAATACTTCATGCTCTCTGACATTTTTGTGTAATAGAAATTCCAGTATAAAATATCACAGATTCTTCCTGCTCCTTTCATCTTAAGAACAGTATTACTGTGAGCTTTTCCAGTCACCAACATTGAGTAATCTGAAAAGTCTGATCCTGCTCCTACTGAGGTCTCTTGAAAAACTTCAAGTAACAGTCAAACAGGCTCTTCAACTCTCTGTAGAACCATTAATCCAGAATGTTTTTAAAAGAAAAACTCCAGTGTTCTTAAAACCATAAAGTAATAGGAAATTTCTTAGACATAAAATTCACAAAAACCATTACAAGTTGTGAAATATATTCCAAAAATTCTACATGTTCTAAGTCAGTTGAACATAAAATATTTTGAATTCTTGCCTGAGACATTCAATAAGCCTCATAAAAGAAATGGCTAGTGTTGCAGTCTGGTTAAATTACTTTCTGTCTACAAGAAACTGGACTGAGACCGCTGTCCTCACTCCCCTGTGTTATGCTGCCAATCTGAACACTGTCATTCCTAAGTCATCCTTTCTTCTTACCTTCTTATCCTATCCTCCTTATCTTGCCTGATTAATTACTATATTTAAAAATCAAACATAACTGTTTCTCATCCAATCTTCCAGAAAGACTTAAATGTAAGACTTCAAAAATACCAATAAATATAAAATTCTTACAGAGTTAATAGCACTAAATATTTTTTACCTCTCTAAGCACAAACAGTGGAAATTTGGTAAATCCTGGCATGGGTTAGATCTGATTTCTCTTTCTCATTTCTAGGCACAAGTGCTACTAATGTAGGTGTCTTTCATGGTAACATGATCAGTCATTTATCATGGAATCATAGAATCATAAAATGGTTTGTGTTGGATGAGACCTCAAAGGTCATCTATTTCCAGCCACCCTGTCATGGGCAGGGACACCTTTCATTAGACCAGTTGCTCAGAGCCTCATCCAACCGGGCCTTGAACACTTCCAAGGACAGCTTATCCCCAACTTATCCAGGCAACATGGTCCAGTGTTTGGGAATATACAGGAAAATGGACATCTTGTGAACATTTCTGTGAACAGTCCATGAAGCAGTTCCCAGAAGAAGCAGACCTTTGTTTGCATATTTCTGGACAGTAGTAAAGGAACAATTCATAGCTTTGAGATGGGTTCTTATCTGCACCTGCTCATTAAAAGGAAAGCTGCAAGTCCTCCCGAATTCCTCTGGAAAGATTCCATGGGGTGGTTTCAGGTGGAGTTAATTAATACCAAGACCAATGGACTGTGGAGCTTAGATTGCCTGAGCATGGAGAGTTTGAGTTATCCAATCATTTTATATAATCATACAACTGAAAAGCACAGACTGTATAAATACAGGACCATGTGTGTAATAAAGGGAACCTTTTACTGCTGAAAATGATGGTCTGTGTGTGTACCTGCCCTCCTTCACCTTTAAGTGGCACTCCCTCACCTTTACCAGTGCCTCATCATGCTTACAGTAATGAATTTTTTCATAATATCTAATCTGAACCTACTCTCTTTCACTGTAAAACCAGCATCTCTTTTTCTGTCACTACATACTCTTGTGAAATGTCTCCATCTCTCTTGTAGTCTCCTTTCAGGTACTGGAAGGCTGCAATCAAGTCACCCTGAAGCCTTCTCTTATTTATAAAGGAGATAATGAATAATCAGTCACAGCAATAAAGGCTTTATGGAAAGCTCCTGCCATGCATTTTGTCAATCCACACCATGACATGGATGTGCAAAACTGAAGGTCAACAATAAAAAAATGTGGAGAGATACAGGGACTCCTGTATATACATGTCATACATGTCCCTGCATTATGCAGCTATCAGGCTAAAAAAACTCATTTCCTTTTGTGGTACAGAAATTCAGAGAAAATAGGGAAAAAAAATCTATTTTTCTTTTACTCTGAAATCAGCGGTTGCAAAGTTCTTTTTGGCTCTTACACTTATTCTGCTAGTTTTTACTCAAACTTTTTCAAGAGCTCATCAGTTAGGTACCATCTCAAAGATGTTGAGTGAGAGGGGAGGAGTTCCCATCTTACATAAACTCCCCCATGTACAAAAATAGAAAAAAAAAGTTCTTCAATGACATCCCAACATTAGGGATTATGAAAACCCCTTTCATATGCTGTACCTAACGTGTGTTCCTTTAACTGCAGTTTGTTGTACCACTGCAGAGCAGGAGAGGAAGAACTGTGTCCCATTCACCACACTTTTTCAGAAGGCAAAAATAAAGTTGGCATAAATAAGCAAGGTCTTCTAGGATGGATTACACTTTTCTGAAATTAAGTATTTTTAAAGGCCTCTTACCGGGAATAATAGGCAAACAGTATCCTAAAAAAAAAAAAAGCATTAAACCATCGATAATTCCATTAATCAGCCACTATAAAAAAAAGATACTGAGAATTTATGCAGATATTGAAATGTGCAAGGTCAGAGTAGAGTGATATGAGTCCCCTACCTTCAGAAAGATTTGAACCATAGCGGTTAAATTTCACACTAGCTCCTGGCACCCTATTACTTTAAGCAAAAATAATATGATATACAAAAACCCCAGCCATGATTCAAAACATAAGACAGCAGGATCACTGCATGCAGGTATCTCAATTCATTGCCAGATTCCTCCCCTTTCCCACCAACAAGAAAGTTGTTTGATCTGTTGCTTTGTCCTCAGGTGGTTAAATGATCTGTTGATTATTTGTATTCACTGATGTAAATGATTCTTTAAAAAAAAGGTGGGTATCTGCTTTCTCTGGAATCTTAAGACAGTTGGTTGGAAGAGTATTACAAGTCCTCCTATATTTCTACCAGCAGACTTTTATTTTTTGAGGTTCCTAAGTAGATAGAACCATCTTTTATAATTTACATGAGCATGAACATTTACTGACTTCTCTCTTACCTGTGTTTGAGATTACACCTGGGTTTGTTTTATTTCAGGCTTTGCAAAAACAAGCAGAAGCAGGTGCTTCACTTACCTAATCTTGGATCACAATTTTCTCTGCACAAAACATACTCTTGGGACAGAGTTCACTCCAGAAACTTGGGATAATTCTGTCCCTCAAAAAGAATAATATGTGAAATGACGAATACTTATATACAATAAAGTTTTCATTTAACACTCATTTTAGATTGGATTATTCTTACTGGATAGACAGAAAAAGCCTTATGGGTGACAGATGTGAGGAAAGAGATTGTTGGGTTTTAAAGGTAAAATTTCAAGTTCTTTCATTGAAACTGTTGAATGACTCTGATCTGTGGCTCAAACATATGAGTAACATAAAAGTTTGGGTTATACCTGTAGCAGCTTTATTTATCCTGTAAAAATCAGGCTTGGAAATAGGTCAAACCATATTATTCTGTTCTGTTGCACCACTGTTCCTCAGTTCTGAGGCTGGGGAGATTCTTCAAGGAATAAGACTAATCCTACCTTTTACCTTTTTGTCCATGCTGTTCATACAGAGATTTAATAATGGATAACAGTAACTGATCATTTTAATTATGGGCAGCTGAGTCTGCTAGGAGCTGAACTAAGAGCAACAACTAGTTTCAAAGACACTGGATTGAAACCTAACACTTGCACTCTACATTTCATCCCTTATGTTAGATTAAGAAAAACAAAAACAAACAAGGTAAAAATTAAAAAAAAAAACAACTAGTGAAAATACACATTCTATTAATCATTACAACAAAAAGAGTCTTATGTAAATCCTACACAATTCACCTGAGCCTGTCGCATGGTCCACACCTGGGGATTTAAACCAGGGAAATGGAAATATGTATCTCCTTTTACTAAACTCTTGAGCAAAGACACCTTGTCAGGTGTTTCAGACTTAAAAATTAACCAACCAATTAACCGAACAAGCAAAACAACCAAACACCTCTACAAAAATACACCAAAACAAGTAAAACGAAAACCTATCTGCCTACAGAGTTGTGAGATTTTACTGCATCAACAGTATTCTTCAGGGAGCAGTGGACTCAATAAACTGAGCACATGGTTTAATATATTTATTTTCAGGGTAATGATCAGTCCTATCTCTTGTCCTGTACTTACCATTATTGTATAACATTTGAAGTGTATATGCTTGGGCAAGAATAAGATTACAATTTGTCTAATAGACTTAACATATAATCCAGATACAGTATTTTTCATTAAAAATATTTCAGGTATTTTTACTAGGAAAGTGCTGGTTTTAATATCTTAGGATCAGCCCACCATACACGTACAATATTTTACTCCATATATGCTTGTACTGAAACCAGTGGGACCACTAATGAGATAGAGACCAAGGGAGGTTTGCTGAATTTGGACCTTGTATAACCCTGATACAACACTGTATCAATATTGGTTCTACTGAAAACAAATAGACAACAGTCTTTGAATTCAGTCTGGTCAGCCTTAAAGCTTAGTGAAGTCTGTTTGGATTGTTCCAACCAACATCTATTTTTCCTTCCATCTCTTCCAGATACTCCCTATTTCCTGGTCTTTATCTCTTACTTTTTGTGTTTTCCTATCTAGTAGTAACTTTTCTCTGTTCTTATTCCTCTCCTCACAATATATCCTCAAATTATTCAGACACTGATTCTTTCCTTACTTTTTCCTGTGCTACAAAACATAATGTCACTGCAAGTGCTGTGCACACATTCTTTGCTGAATAATTACCATTCCCAGAGGAATTTGTCAATCCCAACAGACCGAACTGTCTACAGCTCCAGCCATGATAACAATATAGATTTACCAAGACTAGTCTAAAGTTACAGGATATTTATTGTCTCCTGCACGTGCAGGATTGAAATCAGAACCAAGGAATGTATGCAGAAAGAATACTTTCGAAAGAATAGTTCGGTATGGTAAATTTAACCATTTCAGAGCAAGCAAATTGTCATGTAGTTTTGCTAATGGATCATTTCAGTGAAATCTCTTCAAGTAATCTGCCCACAGTCATGTATTTTCAATCAGAAGACATAATCTTAGGGTTCAGATGATTTCACCTATCTGTGGGAACCAACTGCTTAATCTGATCAAGTAGCCATGACTGTGATGTATCTTTATTCCCATACTTCATCCAATCTGGGCTAGACTGGTGGTTTTAATCAGTGATTTGGGGAAGCAGAGTGTTTGTTATGGAACTACATCTTTTTCTTAAAACTTGCCACTGCGCTAGAGTTTGCCTCTGTTTGTTTGAACCATTTAGCTGTAAATATGGGAAGCATTTTAATGTTTGCTGTTATGCAGAGAAGAGTAGAAATAATTCTCTCAGCTGAGGCTTAAAGCAGTACTGAGAAATTTATAAAAATACATGATGGATTCCATGTTTACATGCTACTTGGAAGATGAATACTTCCAAGACTTTTAGAGGAAGCCAAGCAACCATTTAGAAATCATTTTAAGCTTCAGTACATGTCACAAAAGACTTGTACTGCATCCCTTGCTTGAGCAAGAGCTCCTTTTAGACCATCACAGTTTTCTATTTGCCTTCGTTGTATGGCAGGTGTTGGAAACAGAACATGTCTGATGCCTGTAATTATAGACTTGACTTCTCTATAATGACTTAAATATTGAAGCCCTTATGTAGGTACAGATTATCAGCATAGCCATGCAAAAGATATTAGGAGCCACTTCTAACTTGGTCTTATGCTTCTAGGCTCCATGGTAGTGAAGCTGTACAGATCCCAGTGCTGGTTAGGAGCCTGTGGTGTGAGTGAAACCTCCAGTGGCTCCTCTAGCACATTCCCACACTCTTCAGGTTGTTGCTTGGTACAAAATACTCTGCTCAGTGCTCACATTCTCACTCAAACAAATTCCCGTAATCCAAAAGAAGGATTTTATTCTGTCTTCATGTCTAATTTGTGTGGCCTGGGCTCAAAACGTAATTAGCTCTATTTTTCACTCACAGTAGCAGTTATTAGATTTTTCATGCTGCTGAAACACTTATAGAACAAGTTTAGGAGGGAATAGTGATTAAAAGGATAATTCAAAATGTACCTCTGGTCAAGATATTCCCAAAAACCCCATGAGGGGTTTGGATTTTTATATCGTATGTCCTACTCAACAGAAAAGTAAGCTATGATTATATCCTATAGCACACTTGCTCTTTCTTTTCTTTCATTCTGGTAATACAGGTAACAGAGAAAGCGGAAAGGGCATATTTTCAGCAGATGTATTTTTTAGTCTCTCTTTTTAGATATTGCTGCTTCACCCAGACAGTCTTATATGTATTGGAACTTAGACCTGGTTTCAAAAAATGACTAGATATATAATTTCTCAGGATGAACAATTTCATGTTTGTTTTCCAGGATATTCATGTGTTCTAGACTAAGTGAAAAAATAGCTTGAAAGAAATATTCTTCAACTCTATATCTTGATATTTTTTCTATCCAATAGAAATAGTGGAAACATTTTTAAGGTAACCATTTAAAGGTTCCCATAAGAAAGAACTATGAAAATGAACTTTCTGAAAACATCTTTTTATTGCCATAGACATGCAATAACACTTGTAAAAATTCAGTGTACTGACTTATTAATGTAATATATTGGTTAAGAAAATACAAACCAAACATTAAAAGACATTTGTTCTTGTTACAAAGAGCAAGATTAATCATATTTGTTCTTAGGATCATATTTTATTAATTTTCCTCATTTAGTCTGTGACACCTCAAGACCCCATCTCGACACCTTACTTGCCTCTAACAATGTACCTGTGTTTTAGCAATTGCTGATAGGAGGGAACAGAAAACTGGGAAAGCAGAGAGATAAGTTGCCTTTGCATTGCAAACAAATTATCTGCCTTAAGGTGTGATTTGCCATGGCACAAGCTCTTGCTTAGAGTGAATGAAAATAAAAGGAGAACAATTAAGCAAAGCTTGTTCTCTAATTCAAAACCATGGTATAAGGTAAAAAGACTGTTTGAGCACATACTGTTTCAAAGACAGCTTGTCAATGATGTAGTTTTAATTTGGACTGTAGAAAAGATCCAGTCTCTCAATAGGATACTGAGATACAATTGTTCCTCATTTCACTAGAAACACCTCTTTTCATTTCTATCCAACACTGAGCAGGACCACCTGCTGTGGATCATGACTTCCTGTGAATGGAAAACAGTTCCTTTTGTAGTCCTCCGGTTTGTTTCATGTATTGGTGTAAAATAATGATGGAGCTATTTTCTTTGTGGATGTTCCCTGCCACTTTACAAAATATGTGTCATGACACCACAAGTAAAGGAGCCATAAGTGTTGCCTCATGCACAAGGGTTATGACTGTTTTGACATGCAAAGGGGACAGAAAGAAGGAGGAAAGAAATGCAAGACTTTTTTCATCCTGGTTTCTTCTTTTCTCTCTCTTCCATTGCTAGTTATGGGCATACTTCAAGTCAAAGAAAATTGAAGTTAAAATTCACTTATTGGCATCCTGAAGACAGAATTCCCTTCCAAAGTACCATAGTTTTTATTTTTTTGTTTATGCTTTATTTAACATTCTTCTTGACTGAACACAAATATTATCTTTGGAAATTCTGACTCCCAACCCCAGTTCTTTCTGTACTGGTACTGGCTATAGTGGCACCCAGAAATTCAAGCTGAGGATAAACAAGAGAAAATCACATATGGTCCTAAATTGTAAGGCAGCTGTAACAGTGAAATTGCCAGAATCTTTAGCAGAACTCAGTTTAGTAGAGCAAAAGGAAACTTCTGAGACCAGGCAGCCTTACACAAGAAAGGTCTAAAATCACTTCCTCTGAAACTTAGAAAAGGAAACTTTTAGTAGTTCATTAGGGTTACACCACAGTAAATACAAAAGAGAATAGAAACAAAATCAACTTTCTGGACTACTGCATGTCTCCTGTAAGACAATATGGCTACACAACAAAACAATTTAAATCATTTCCCCCAGTTGAAATTTCTGACATAATCATGAAAGCACAGAATGGTTAATTTTGGAAGAGACCACTGGAGCTCATCTAGTCCAACCTTCCTGCTCAAGAAATCTGCCTCACAGCACCCAACCCAGGATTGCATTCAGGCAGCTTTTGAATATCTCAGGGAAAGACAGTTCACAATACCTCTGGTCAGACCGTTCCAGTGTTCTTGTCACCCTTACAGTATAAAAGCTCTTCTTCATATTCAGGTGGAACTCCATGTGCATCAGCTTTTGCCCATTGCTTCTCATTGCTCAGCAGCACCAAGAGGAGTCTTGTGCCATCCTCTTACCACCTTTCAATACACTTAAATGCATTGATAACATCATCTCTTCTACTTCTTCAGGCTAAATGGGCCAAGATTCCTCAGCCTTTCCTCATAAGCAAGGTGCTCCAGTCCCTTGATCATCTTTGCTACCCTCTGCTGAACTTGCTCCAGGAGTTGCATGTCAGTTCTGTACTGAGAAGTCCAGAACTGGACAGAGGACTCCAGATGTGGCCTCACCAGGGCTGAATAGAGGGGCAGGATCACCTCCCTTGCCCTGCTGGCAATGCTTTTCCTAATGCACTCCAGGACATCATTGGCCTTCTTGGACACAAGGGTACACTGCTGGCTCATGGACAGTTTGTTGTCCACCAGGACCCCCAGGTCCTTCTCTGCAGAGCTGCTTTCCCCAGCCTGTCTTGGGGTATGGAGTTATTTCTCCCCAGGTGCAGGACCCTGCATTTGCCTTTGTTGTATTTCAGACTGTTCTCTGCCCATCTCCAACTTGACAAGGTCCTTCTGAAGGACTGCACAGCACTCTGGAGTGTTGACCACTCCTTCCAGTTTTGTGTCATCAGAGCACTTGCTGAAGAGGCATCTCTCCCTTCATCCAAGTCATTGATGAATAAGTTAAACAATACTGGGACCAGTATCGACCCTTGATGGACACCACTAGTGATAGGCATCCAACCAGACTGTGCCACTGATCATTACCCTCTGAAATCTGTCGTTAAGCCAGCTCTAAATTGAATTAACTGTCCACTCATCTAGCTCATATTTCCTCATTTTACATATGAGGATATTGTGAGACACAGTGTTGAAAGCCTTGCTGAAGTGAAGGTAGATAACCTCTGCTACTCTTCCCTCATCTAACCAGCCAGTTGTCCCATTGTAGAATGCAATCAGGTTGGTTAAACATGTCTTTCCCTTGGTGAATGCATACTGACTACTGATCACTTTCTTGTCTTTTGTGTGTTTCAAGATGGCCTCCAAAATTAACTGCTCCACCACCTTTCCAGGAATTGAATCTGTTTGGTTGGTAGTTCCCCAAGTCCTCCTTCTTGGTCTTTTTGAACATTGGGGTGACGTGCTTTCTTCCAGTCCTCAGGCACTTCCTATCACCATGACCTTTCAGAGGTGATTGAGAGTGGCCTAGAAATGCACTAGTTCCCTTAACACTTGCACGTACACATCTTTTCTTCATGAAGAGCAAATAATATGAATTTGTATAAACATATTGGAATGAAAACTGAGAAAATCTGAAATGTATATCTTGAGTAAAGATAGTAATAGAGAAGAGCAGCATGAAAGGTGTCTTCATTGGTAAATGTAATCGTTCATCACATCAGAAAATTTTTATGTAAGGATTAACTCACGTAGATATTTATACCCAAACTTTTATGGAAACCTGTTTCTCTTCATTTAGCGTGCAGCTTGTGGTGAGCATGATCCACTCTGCAAAACATAGTTAATGTTATTGTACACTCTGGTCTAAGTTCAGGTCAGCCTGAACTCAAGGTTCTGTGCTTCAGAGTTTGAAGATGATGATTGATGTTAGATACATCTTGGATGCATTATTATTCTGAAACATAATTTACCTTCCACCCAGGGACACCCCATTTCTGCATAAATAATATCTTCTCCAAAGTCAGCTCTGCTGTTAACTGCTCCATCTCCTCGTGTCCATGAGTCTAAAAGTAAGTGGTAAGGAAAGTTATCCTCTGAACAGACTATTCTTTCTTCGAGTTATGTTCTAGGTACTTTGTCTAAAGTCAGAACGCACAGAAGAAAAATACTTTTGAAAAATATTTTTGAAGAATTGACAGAACCTGTGACTTTAATATTATGTGACAGGATAACTGGAGACAGAGAGGACTTCCAAAAAAATACTCTAATTCAAAAGTTTTGCTGGTAGTGATACACGAGCCAGCAAAACCAAAATACAGCAGGCAATGAAGCATCTCAAGTAGGACTTTATTTGTTTATGACTCTTTCTACTTAAATTAGTGAACTATTATGAACTTTTGAATGAATAGCTTGTAGTTTGATAAATTTGGTAGCCAGCCTGTTTCTTAACATACCTTTGCTACTTCAGTTGCTCTAACCTGCAATGACATGAGAAAATGTCTGGTAATTTTTCAGTGGAACTTAATAACTCCAAATTAATGGGCTTTTAATGAAGTAGGGAAAAGTAGAAGTTAATATTTCCATAAACACTAAGTGAAATGGTAACTACTAAGTTCTCATTAGAATCTGAAATTGGATGACAGTTGGAATTTTTAAGCATAGTATTAATTATTAGATTGAGTCAAGTGTCAGAATACATTAAAAAGACCTTTTAAAACAGAAAAAGGAGGGTTACAACTTGCTCCTTAGCTAATATAGCATACTTAATGCTTAATTTCAATGACTACAAAGCCTCTTCTTCACTGGACAACCAGTCCTTTTTGTTTCTTATATAGTCTTCTCAAAGATGCAGTGGCCTATAACTGTGCAGTATGTTCAATCCTTCACTACACACTTCTGCACAAGCGCATATGTACAGACCAATTTGAATATTCCCACTGCCTCAAAGTATTAGATGAAGCTTCACTGTCGTTCATTTGATGCATGAACCACAGTGGCAAAATCTGGTACTTTGACCCCCACTGAGGGTCATCTGCTGGCAGCAATTTCACAGGGCAACTGAGCTGATGAATCTTTCTTGAATTTAAATCCAGATCTCATAGATTTAGTCCTTGCCATAGGAGGCCATTCTAAATAATAGCTATGCAATGACTGTCTGTCTCAGCAAGTAGCAGAAAACTTGTTTGATTTGTTTGTCTGTAACTCTATCCTGTCTTCTTCCAAAATAAGTAGTTATTAGCAACAAAGCAATGAAAACCACACTGTAAAACAGCTAGCTTACAGAACATCTGCATTGGAAACTACTAGCCATTAACAGAATACATCCAGAGAACTTTTTATTTTTCAGGAAAATAACTCAAGAGTCTACTCTATCTTAGAGTTAGAATGCTATCCTAGCGTTAGTCAGTCAACAGCTTAAGAGGGGCTGAGAGATACATGCCAGAAGTGAAATCTCATTGCAAACAGTAGCAACTGAAGAGAATTGAAGTACATATAGATTTTTTACATCAGAATTTGTGGTCCATAGTACTCAGTTGTTAGCAAAGATCGAGCATGTATTAAAATGTACATATGCAAATAGTCTTCAAAGTAAACATGGTTCTTCACGTATATAGGAGTTGCCACATATACTTAGTGTATGCAGGAGCATACATCTTAATCACTAACTTAAATTTTGAGACCAAAACTTAAGTTGAAACTTGATAACTTTACAGGTTTAGCTAGGCTTCTGTGGCAGGCAGGCAGGCAGGCAACAATGGCTTAGTGTCAGTTTATAGAGCGGTCAGCAATATAAATTTTGGCACAGGTTGTAGAGTAGACTGCACAAATACTCTATTGTCTATTATTTAGTAAAAACTCTTGGAATGAAAACTGATTGAATAGCTTGCTTACACAGATAATCACTCTCTTTTTACATAGTTGACTTGTGCAATAATATTTTCCATACAGTTCAAATAAAGTTTGTATAATAAACCAATGATCAAATAAATAGAGAGAGGAAGAAATCTGCAGTCTATATAACAAAATGAGTGGCTAGATGACAAAGGCAACAGGAGGATATAACTTTATTAGTACCTTTTATATGGTCTGCACACATGAAAAACTTAATAAGTGCAAGACATAATAAAATTTTTGCTTTAATACTATTTCTTTAAGATACAAAATAGCTCATTTATAATGACCCAGTGTATTAGAGACAAAAGGTAACAATAAAAGCTATGCAAACCTGCATGATGCATAAAAATATAGAAAGTTGGCACATAATTTGTTTATATTTGCTTTAAAATAAGTAAAACAAGAGCTGCTTAACCTCATGAATTTAAAATATTTAATCAGATCACACATATCCTTTGGAAATTTTCCCTTGATTTAGGAAACATTCACAGAAGAGGTCAGTTTCACAAAGCGGACAAATCAACTTCTGTCTCTTAGATAACAGGATTTAGATCAAATCTGCTTTTCTAGTAACAATATATTGATTTAAACTACTGAAAACCAATATAAAAAGTTTTTTACCAAATCACATTCTACTGATAACAGAAGACTGTGTGAAGACCAAGAAAAACAATGCAACCAGAAAACTCACTTCAATCTTAAAAAACACCACAGTTAAAATTTCTAGCTAAAAGACAGGTAGCATTTTGCTCTTACAGAAATGTCATTTGTGTAAAATAAATAGCATATTGAACAAAGGCACCTTTGCTGGAGTTCTTTGGCAAATACAGAAATTTCTATAGAGACACTATTGATGAGATTCTGCACTACAAGTACCTAAGGTCAAACCCTTATACTACAAGGAAATTAATACAAAACATGTTGATTAAAACTAACAAGCATGAGGGCAAAACTGTTTTATTTAAAGTTACAGGTTTTTTCTTCCTGGTAGATAATTCCTTTCTGTACAGCCCTCTGTAAAAAGACAGAATGCAGAGAGTGGGTCTGTTATTTAGTCGCACACCACAAAGATGGATTTTACACTGTACCTACTGACATGATGATAAAACTACAGCTGTAGCATCTTATTCAAAAATCAATTCCTTGTTACAGCCTTTTTACAGTTGTGCCAGGAGTGTCTTGAAGAGATTCGTTGTTCTCACTGTAGGTGTAAAAAGTACTGACAACTATTCATGTTCTCTAGACATGATAACCAATAAACGACTTATTACAGTAGCAATAATGTTCTCAGATATACTGAGACATGTAAACCAAGTAAGAAAATCAAGAGAGTAACATGGCAAGTGTTACATATTAACACCAACCTACCTTAAAAATTATTTTACGAAAGTTTATTATAAACACTTATACTATTCTGTGAAACTCTTACACTGGGCATATTTATATCTTAAGAGAAAACTTCAGCAAAAATAAGGTAAAAAAAAAAAGTAAGAATGACTTACCGGGCAATTTAATCAATTTAATGCTAAGTGAAAATTATAGATTTATAAGTGGAAATTTAAGTACTGTATCTTTTTTTTTTCCTTTCATCTTTACACAACTGTTTTTCTATTTCAAAGGAAGATGTATTTACAAGAAAATATGTGCTTGGGTAGGCTCTATAAATTTTTTCTCCTCCCCTCCTTCTTTTGAATAGAGAAATAGAATCACCGAATAATTTTGTTTAAAAGGGACCTTTAAAAGTTTTCTGTTCCAACCCCACTGCAATGAACAGGAACATCTTCAGCTAGATCAGGTTGTTCAGAGCCGCATCTAACCTGACCTTGAATGTTTCCAGGGTTGGGGCATCTACCTCTGGGCAGCCTGTTCCAATGTTTCATTACCCTCAATGTAAAAAAACTTCTCTCTTTTATCTAATCAATTAAATTAAATCTACCCTCCTCCAGTGTAAAACCATTACCTCCTTTTCCTGGATAAAGAACCCTGTGGCAATAGTAATAGAAAGAAGATCGTAAGTACATTAGAGATAATAAAATTAAAAATACACTGACTGGAAGTGGACAGTGTAAGCTGCAGGAGCTACTACTTGGAAACCTCACAATGGAGACCTGTGAAGAACAGAAGTTGTAGCTGAAGACTGTGTTGCTTCTCAGGTGAAATTTTGGGAATTCACTGGAAGAGAGATGCCAAATACAGTCTGAATGTCAAATGAATTCAAAAGAAACCAGAGATTTATGGGGTGGCAGCTTGTGGCAAGGGAATAATTCGAAACACTACTAAAATAAAAGCTGGACAGCAGAAGAGAAAGTCCTTTAAAAAGAATGTGACAATTGAAAAAGAAACACTAAGGAAAGGGGTAGACCTTCTGTTATAATGAGCTTAACTGTAAGAAATTTCAGCCAGAAAATTAACTGTACCTCCAGTCAAAAACAAAGATGTGCCCAAAGGGAAACAACTCAAAGAGATGTTTAGTAAAACAAAAAGTTAGGCATTGGTAAACAACTGTTTTCAAAGATAGCTGTGAAAGATATGAATCCATTCATTATATGCATAATAAGAATGCAAGACAAGGTCATTTGTAACTGGTATACAACTGGATGAAAGAATCAACTATGTAGAAAGGATGGAATTAAAATTAAAGGTGGTGGTGCAGTACTGTGTACTTATAGAAATGACCAACCATATAAAGATAGTTTCCACCCACATATTAAAATAAAATTCTCCACATTTTGTGATGAATTCTCAGGCATATGTTAACACTTTCGTATCAGGGCTGGGAAATAGTGGTGGTTTTTTTGGGGTTTTGTTGTTTTGGTTTGGTTTGGTTTGGTTTGGTTTTTTTGTTTGTTTGTTTTGGTGGGTTTTTTTGTTTGGTTTTGGTTTTTTTTGTTTCTGTTTTTGTGGATTTTTTTTTTTTTAAATTTTATGTGAGATATATGAAGTAGTGTTACTTTTGTAATTCCTACCAAATTCATAGCATTTATCTTCCAGCCTGCATCAATCCACAATGGTAAGTCTCAGGCATGTTTTGACATAAATAACTAGTAAATTCCTAAATTAATTCACTCATGCTGCTCTGATAAACACTCAAGATGCTGTGAAAAGAAATGTCCACTATTTGGGTGAAAAATCCAAAGGTAATTAATTTTGTTTCAAATTGGCCCTGAAGACAGAAAGAGATCAAAATCCAAGGAACTGATATTTTAGACAGAAAATTAGGAGGATGGTTAATAAAGTTACCAGAAGAATACAAAGATCTGAATGTGGAGGTAGAGGCACTGAATTTAAATGGAAGTGTAGTATATGGAAACCTCACAAAATAAAATCAGAAGGCTGACAATCTGCTTGGATAATTAAGCAGAAAAGCCAGAATTTTAAAAGTGAAAATATCTATAAATATATGGGTAAAGAATCAATGACATATAAATCAAAGTCAAAAACACAAATATCCATAAGCATATTTGAACTTCACTCTTCTAAGGAATTTAAAACAGCAGAAAATTAGGTCTCTGAAAGTAAGCTAATGGAAATGACTGCATCAAATGTAGAAGCAAGTTTACTTTGCTAAAACTGAAGGGCAATAAAATCTATAAACTCAGATATTTATAGATTTTAGAAGTAAATTTTCAATTAATCATTCACGTAGAGATTGTAAATTGGGACTAACTTATAGAAAGCCTACTACTCTTCTTACTATCAGAAGTAGGTATCCAATAATAATAGGAAAGCAAAATGTCTCAACTACTATAAGCCTGTTCAGAAATAACTCAAAAATGAAATTATAAAGAAAATGTAATTGTACATGAAGTGAACTAAAATCAACATGGTTTTGTCAAACATAAAACTGTGTCTTTATTGTCTTATCACTCTTTTCAGACAATTGAAATGTATCCATGCAAATTTATCTGAAATTAAGCAGAATCTCCGATATAAATGCCTAATGGAAAATTAGTGTTTAATGCAGAAAAAATCAGGTTTTATAGAAATGATTTACAGCTAAAAACTACACAAACAGAAAAACAACAATAACAAAAATCCTCAAACCAAATAAAAACAACAAAAGAAAGGACTTATGTTGAAAGGTAGGTTATCATGAAAGAGATTCCAAAGATGTTCTTTAATAACAGAACTTGAGACTGACCTCATTAATTATTTCCCCTGGTGACTGCAATATGAGGAATTTTATCAATGACAAACTTCTGAGGCAGTATCGCTACTGAAGAGTGTATTACTGTCCCTCAGAAAAGAGGTGAATTTTCAATTTGCAAGCTGTAATTTCATGCACTTAGAGAATAACATGAAGAATGCAAGTCCAAAGATTGAGAGAGACAATACTGGTTGATTCTTCTACTACAAATGACCACTGTGACTGGACTGAAAAAAAGAAACAAAAAACCCCCAAAAAAAAAACAAAAAACAAATTAGTTTCTAACATGCAAGAACTGAGAAGTATTCAGCAACAGGGAATTAGGTGTACTTATCTAAGAGAACTGAAAAAGCCTCATGGATAATCCTATACAGCCATCTGATAGATACTTAAAAATACAAGATTCATCTAAACCAGGTTGGTGGACAGAAATGCTTTTTGGCCTATTAGAAGGAAAACTTGATGCTGAAACAGTCTCACTTTCTCATGCTAGGAATACAAAAGCTGTAATGATGTATCGTTACTGATCAGGATATGAGATCTATTTCTGTTACTCAGGAATATTAAACTTTTTTGTATTCAGTAAGAGGCAGCTTCCACAGCTCACTACAGCTGCAGTTATTCTATGATTCAATGAATTGTACTGAGAACCTTCTTGGGTGATAATAGAACATACTACAGTTAATGTGCTTAGATGGGAGTTTTCTAACCATCAGAGGTTGAAAGTTCTTAAGAAGCTCATCAACTCAGAGGTAAATCATTCTCAGATTGGATTTTACAAAATCATGAGAAATAAAGAAAAGGTCAAAGAAATAAAGATTCGGCCAAAACAGCAATCTTGTGACATGAAATTTTAAGAAAATTAATTGTTGGCATATTTAAGATGGCCGTGAACTGTTGTGCATTGTGGTTTTGTACTTAGTAGGCTTTAAGCTCCTATAGTTACAAAGTAATACTGAGAAATGTACAGACAAGAAGAAGCTGTGCAGAGATAAAGGTCGGGAAGGATTCCAAGACCTTATCTCCCCTTACAGATCAGCAGCAGCATTACAAAGTGGGAAGAAAAGTGCACATGTATGTGGTTGTTCAATGTACTCGAGAGCTGACCCATATCTGAATGGTTCATAGTGAAGATGGAAGAGTCTGTGTCTGTATACAGCTGCCTAGGTACACACAGAAAAATGTCTTGGTAGAACTGCAGATGCATGCATTCCTGAAAGACATGGGGGAAATTTTCAAATCCTCTATCAATGCACTAATATCAATCATTTGATGTAAGGCAGAAAATCCCTATCAAACTCAGGGCAGCTGACTGATACTTTTCAAAAATATTATCTGTAGATAACAAAACAGAATCCCTATTGACCAATGACTTCCTCTCATGCACATTCTGAATTCTTCATATTATTACATGGCTCACAATCTGACTTTCATTAGCACAATACTGTCCTTTATATAATTTTATGGTGAATTTTCATGGTTTTCTGAGAAATTCAGAGACTGGAGTCATATGGTAATGAACAAAAAATAAATATGACTATGTGAAAGATAAAGCACCATTAACTTTTAATTGTGAAACTGAGCATCTACAAGCTATCACTTGTGCTTGTTGCTCACCTGATCATGAATAATGCAAGTGTGCAAAATATAATGATCTGGTCTAGATAACAAGATGAAAAAAGTAGTAAAACAATAAAATCCTTACTCAATTTACTCTTAATGCAGTTCCAAACATAGTCAATAGTTCAGGTGGACAAAAAGAAAAAAAAAAAAAAATTTCTGGTCAACTTTAAAATAACACTAAAACACACAGCCTTAGTTCTGCCCTAGAGGTTTGCCTACAGTCTGTACTGAATAGCAATGCAAGCAAAGGTCTTTACGGGGGAAAAGTGAAGTACACCCCAAAATTACAAAAATGCACAGACTACATAATACTTATAAGTCATGTGTTCTAAACTCAAATTTTAATCTCCAAATGATAGAAATGTATGGGTTTCTCATATAGTTATATATGACCTGTATGTTCATAAGTGGCTGAGTGCACACTGGATGTCAAATTTCATCAGCACAATATGAAGTATTTTTACATTGGATTCAGGAATAAATCCTATGCAAAAGAATAGTTCCATTTCTCTTAGACTTCAGTTTTACACTTAGCAAAGATAGAAGGTATAAAGTCTCCAAATAATTTTAATGGTGGAAGTATTTTAAAATATTTGGTTCATCACCTACTGTTACTCTAAAGAAATACCACAGCAAAATTCCCTCCAGGCTTTTATCTCACAGATCTCTGTCATCTGGTCTTTGGAGAAGCCAAAGACTGCTCTACTGAAGTCCAGGGATATAAGCTTGCTTTTGACTTTTGTCCCTTTCTTCAGATCCTGAACTTTTCCATCTCACATTCCCTGCAGCCAAGGCTACATTTAACTTTCACATTCCCAGTGAGGTCTTACTTTTCTGTGAGTAACAGGTCCAGCAAAGCACCTCGCTTTGTTGGTTCCCTCTGTCATTTGGAACAGGAAATCTTCATCAATGCACTCAAGATATTCTGTCACATAAAAGGCAATTCACTCTGCTCATCTTCCTGGTCTATCCTTCCTAAAGAGTCTGTATCTCTCCATTTCAACACTGTAGTCATGAGATTCAACCCAACACATCTTTATGATCCCATCAGGATTGTTGCTTTGCTGCCGGTGTTACCAGGGTGCCCTGTGTGTGAATCATGTTTGGCATTGGACATAATCTTCAGGATGAACTATTTTCTTCAAAGAAAAAGAAAAGTCAGGGAAATAATAATAATAAGTAAGTAGATAGATAGATAGATAGATAGATAGATAGATAGATAGATAGATAGATAGATAGATAGATAGATAGATAGATAGATAATAATAAAGAATATCAACAAAACCATTATTGTGTCTCAGGACTGTTTCTTTCAGAGATTTTAAGTCACATTTCCAAGAGAGAAAACATGCACCTGAAGGAAGACAATGTAACTACATCATTTTTTTCCTTTTCTTTGCAAGAGGTTTTGTAAAAAGGCACCGTCCCTAGACCAGCCAACCTTTAGAAACTCACTAGCATGGAACTTAGAAATCATCACCTTTGTTTTGGCATTATGCTCTGAAACCATATGTGTGTCACGATATGTAGTAACTCAAAAAAGTTCAGCTCAGCCTCTCCCTACACTAACAACTAAAACTAAAGGTTTGTGATTTATGTTTTATGGTCTACCCCTTTACACCATAATCAAAGATGATAAAATGATGATAATAAACATTTTAAGATGGTTCTCTGACTAGAAATCTTTATTTTTAATAGATTTTTATAGCACTTCTCTTTCTTTCGAAAGTAATTTAAACTCAGAGTTGGTCAAACTGTGAGTCTCATTTTTATCTTTTGGGAAACTCATAGATTATTTAAATCTAATTCCCATTTGAGTCAAAGACTGTGAAATAGAAGAAAGATCAGAAGGAACCTGTAGTCTCTTGTTTTCCCTTCTCCTTCCCTTCTCTATGACTTTTTTGATAAGACTTAATTCAGACTACAAAAAAAAGAAAAAATACACTGGTTAATGTTTGTCAACAAAATTATTGAATTTTTTTTCTGTCACTAATGTCTTGCATTATTATAAAAATAGATAACCAAATGTGATGTCAATAAATATCAAGCATATTGCCTGATGTAAACTTTCTCAATTATCATTAAAAATAAACAGAATTAAGTTTCACAAGGCATCATAATTTGAAACCAGTTCCATCTTATCTATCCCAAATACTTTAAAAGCCACTGCGATTGGAATCAGATTTCCAACCTACTTTTTTTCTTACCTGTGTATGATGTTGGATATACAACCACTAGTATTTTGAAGAAATTTATTGACATATCTTTTATATGAAAATGACTGGGGGTAAAAAGACAATAGTACAGAAAGTATAAGAGAAATTATGTTTGCTATGTCCTGGATGGAACGCTGTCAGCCTACCCGACCTCCCACACACAATACAATCTAAGGGGAACTAAAGAGAGGGTAGAGAGGAGTGGAGATACCATGACCAGACTTCTTTGTCACCCTTGCAGAGGAGGGTTCTACATGATAAGCTGTATGACAGCTGAAAATTAAGAGATGTCCTGCTGTTGCATAAGCAGCTGTGGTGAAATCTCTATCCTTGGACCAATGCATATTCCCATTCCAAGATTATCTCAGATGCTACTCTGAGATACCCACCCCCAAGGTACGAACAACCCTCTCTGAGTAAGATTAAAGTTACTCAAGCTCCACCTAAATGCAAATAAGTGGTATAAAAGTAAGCTAAGAATGCGTTGAACCTGCCTTCTCCCTCGTAGGGATATCTGTTGGGTAAGAACTGCACTCTATGTGTGATGATTACATTAAGATAGCTTTTGTTAGAGATTAGAACTTGTCACTGTATTGCTTTGAATATACTTTTGCAGTCAGATACTATCACCAGCAATTCTTGAACTTTAACCTGTCAGAGTTTTATTAATAAAGGGTGCTATTCTATAAAATGTTGAGGTGAGTCCTTCAAAAGCACTGACAGTTGCCAGTGGTAGGTAAAGGTGTGGAGGCCCAGGAACAGGAGGTCTCTCTGTTTGGGGTGTGACCCTGAAAAGTCAGTCAAACTGCTCTCTGATGCAGTGAAAGACCCTGACAGATGGGTCAGGCACAAGGGTCTCGGTTTTCCTGGGGCACTGATGGATGAAGAAAACACTAAGGGTTTGAGAAAAATCTCCCCTTCACACATACCACCTTCAAAAAACAAATTAAGCCAAAAGGCAGTATCAGATCTTGACTCCCCAACTTTCGTAGAATTCTGGTATTTACTTGGGTGCTTTTTAGTTTATTATATACTTATGAGCATATTCATGAATCCATTGTTACTGGTTCTTTCAATTCCTGAACATCATTTTTCACACCATTTTTGACATTAGCTCAAAATCAAAAGTAACTGTGCATGGTTTTGGTTTCATTAATTACCAATAAAAATATCTAAAGACTTTCACAGGTCTTATTTTTTGTGGATTTTGAGCAGCATTGTTACATTTTGGTATCAGTTCCTGACAACTCATGAGGTCATCTTCTAACCATTTTTGTCAGGAAATTACAAACTTATTTTTCTAAACGCCACTATGTATTTAATGTGTCTTTCATGATGTAGTGTTGGGTTGTTCTTTTGGTTTGGTTTGGTTTTTTTCCCCGCAAGCAATTTCTTTATCTTCACCTCTTCTGAATTAGTTTTTTTTCTAGAATCACATCTTTCATTTGTCATATAGGTAAATAGAAAAAAATATTCTGAAATAAAGTTTCCCAGCTTTATTTCAGTAAATGACTTGCTATAGTTGACTCTTCATCTTTCTGGAAGTGAATAAATAGTTAACCTTGTGATTCCTTACAGACAGCAGCAGTTAGGATCACCTTTCACTAGGCAATAACACTGAATGATGAAATCTCTTTCCTTGAGCTGTATTTCTGTACACATGCAAATAAAAATGCTCTTCTCCACAAGGTCAGTTTCTCTATATAACTGCAGAGGCCATTCTCTCATAGCATTGTACAACAGGGAGGTGCTCTCTCAGATATTACCATTTGATGGTTCACTGCAGCGTTTTCATAGCATCTGCCTTAATGTAGCATGTAAAAGTGTAATAGACCAATACTATATTCAGACATATCTCCAGATCAGTGATCAGGGCAAAGACTTAAATGGAAGGAAAGGCTGCTCAAATATCTACAACCCACTTGTCTTTCTGAATCCACAACAATATTAGTGAGCCTATAACACAGAGTTTCTCAATTCTTTCTTTTCATGGATGTGTATCTGTCACCTGGGGAAAGCAAATGAATAAACATTTTTCCAATCATCATTTGCACCCTGACAGCTGGAAAGAATTTTGAAGTATTGAATTTTTGTTTATTTGTTTGTTCATTTGCTTGTTTAAATTAAAGTGCATGCAACTATTCTGTTTACAAAAATTTGTGAATCTCCAGGTTTCCTTCACCTCATCAAGTGGGTGTGTGAGTGATGATCAGAAAGCTGCTTTTAAATAACTTTTTGTGAGAAAGCATTTTCATTTTCATCAAGAGGCTTATTCAGAGTCAAAGACACCTGCAAGATAAAGATTTTCTTTAAGGAAAGTGAAGGAGCATAATCCTGTGAATCAAATCTAGTCACACTTTTTCTCAGTTCACAAATCACAGTGATGGGAAATAAGATCAAATGTTTAAATGAAAATGAGAAACAAAACAATACATAAATAATTCACACTCTAAGTACTACACAGAATAGAAGGGAAGGAAAGCTGGGAGAAGTAGCTGAAATCCCAGGGTGCTGTGCTGCCCTTCAGAAGGAACTTGACAAGTTCAAGAGATGGGCAGGGTAGAACTGCCTGAAATTCAACAAAGGTGAAGTTCTGCCCCTGGAGAAGAATAACCCCATGCACCAGGATAGGCTGGGGACTGATCTATTGGAAAGCAGCTCTTCAGAGAAAGACTTGGTGGTACTGGTGGACAGGAAACTGTCCATGAGACAGCAGTGTGTCCTGGTGCCCAAGAAGGCCAGTGGTATCATGGGATGCATTAGGAAGAACACTGCAAGCAGGGCAAGGGAGGTGATCCTGCCCTTCTGCTCAGTCCTAGTGAGGTCACATCTGGAGTGCTGTGTCCAGTTCTGGGCCCCTTAGTGCAAGAGAGCCATGAGGCTCTTGGAGCAGGTCCAGCAGAGAATGATAAAGATGATTAAGGGGCTGGAGCACCTCTCTTATGAGGAAAGGCTGAGAGAGCTGGGCCAGTTCAATCACAAGGTGGGACAACTGAGAAGTGACCTGATCAAGGTATATAAATATTTGAAGGAAAAGTGTCAAAAGGATGGAGCCAGGCTCTTCTTGGTGATGCTGAGCAATGAAACAAGAAGGAATAGGCAGAAATTGATTCACAGAATGTTACACCTGAATATGAGAAAGAACTTTTCTACACCAGTGACACTGCGCTGGAACAGACTGCTCAGAGCAGTTGTGGACTGTCTCAGTGGAGATATTCAAGAACTGTCTGGATGCAATTCTGTGCAATGTGCTCTAGGATGGCCCTGATTGAGCAGGAAAGTTGGACTGGATGGGCCACTGTGGTCCCTTCCAACCTGACTCATTCTCTGCTTCTATGAAATAAAAAGAACAGATTAATTAAAGATTTCAGACACTTAGCAGCTTTTTTTCCTCTCTTCAATAACTACAACAGTTGCCAAGACACATAGACATTATGTAAGCCAAAATGATGACTATGGCATCCCATACAACCACAGTTTGTGACCTTGGAATTTGTTTTATTACAGCTTGAAAATTCTGTTGTCAAGTTAGAAATACTGGAAACAAAGACTAACAATGTTTTACTGATTATGGCATAGGGTTATTCTTCAAATGGAAGCACAGTATTGATGATCTCAGAAGGCAAGTGGGAAAACAAAACCAAACCAAACCACCAAAACCAAACAAAAACACACAAAAAAACAACCAACCAAATGAAAAAACAAAAACAAAACCAAAAACAAAAACAAAAAAAACCAACAAAAACAAACAAACAAACAAAACAAAACAAAAAAACCCCACCAAACAAACACCAAAGCAAAAGAAATAAACAACAAAAAAAGTCTTGGAGGAGGTCATTGAACACACCTTTTTTTTTTTTTTTAATAGTAAAATATTTCTATCAGTCATTGGCACTTTTAGTGTAGTTTAGTCTGCAAAGAATTCAGCAGTACTACAGAACATCAAGCAGCAGTCAATTCTACCAAACAGTGTAGGTCTCAATGTCTTTGAAATATTTTTGCCCACCATTTCTCTGCCAAAAATTTTCAATAATGATTGCCTTACACATAACATGGTTGGAAATTTTAGCCATGCAACTGTTTAAAACTCAGTATCATAGACCTAGTCTTGATACCTCTAATAGATTATCAGGAACTTGCAATGACTGATAAAATTGGATTCATGTTCCTCTGAATGGAAAACATGTTATGAAAATTATCTTGAGTTTTGATGGGTAAATCTAGTTTCCTATGTTACTCCTTTTTTTCCCCTCAAATTTAGAATAAGAGCCCTCAGTAGTCAATGACTAACTAAAATATATTATCTCCTGTGATTTCAATATTAGGTGAAAATAATTTCATGGTCAGAAATGAGAAGATATTGAGTGGAATTTCTCTGAGTCCTTCTAGATCATGACAAATTTAAAATTACGTAACTGTCTATTAGTTGTCATGTTTTATATGTACATTAGACAAAATGAGTATTCAGTCTATTGCACAGCAGAACACAGATTAAACCCAATGCTAGGATCAATTCAAGCTGGTGAAGTCTATATGGTACAGTGAACTGGGAAAAATAGTACCTCTGATTCCTACAGCAACAAAACTCCATTGGCATGGCATCAGTCTTGGGCTGGTTATACCTGCCATTCATGGTCAATTAAGTAAGGCACAGCATAATGTTTGTGTGAACTTCAAATTACAGACACAGTTCATAGCAAAAGATTGGAGGCTGGGTCTTTCTATTGCATTGCATGGTAAAGTGCACACATGCTCCAAAAGCAGAGGATGAACCCACAGTAATACAAGATGTAAGAAATAGCTGTTCTATAAAGATATATTTGGGTATATACCATATACCAAGAATATCTATTGCAACCCACTAAAAATTAATGTGAAAGAAAAGTAGTTCTTTATAAGGATCTGTATAACCATAAATCATTTCCTTACAAACAGAATGAAAATTAATATGCCTTTTGTCAGCCCTTTAGCTTAAAAACTTGGAACTCTGGAAAAAAAGAACATATAAAACCAAAAATTATTTTCGGATGCTAAAGGGTTTTAATGGCGAGGTCTGTATTCAATTTTTAGAAACAACTACTTTCTTTTCATTGAGATAATTTGCTCCACTAAGAGATTTCAGTTGAAAATAACCTTTTTTAAAACTGTTTTGTTTTTCAGTTTGATCCCTTTAATTAAACTGCACATTCCTGAAGAAAATATAGACTATTTTCTGAATATTAATTATAGTTCTCCTGAAGTCTCTTAGGTCATTAAAATATGATTAGCTAAAGGCTTTTCCTAGGTGGAATGAATAATAAACATGAAATATACAGATCAATTTCAAAAGTCTACAATGATTACCTTATTGGGATTCATTTAATGAGAAAAATCCATCTCTGTTGGTTCAGTGGCATGAAAAAATATTTCAATTCCCAAAGATGCACAGCACGACAAACACAAATCACAACACCTGGAGCATCAAGTTAGCCAGCTCACACTGAAAGGTCTCCAAATGACTAAGGACACAGGTATTCCTGATGAGTATATAACCTAAAGTGTTCTCTTCTTTAATTATTTTTATCAATTACTTTAAATTAGCCCTGTGCCACAGCTTATTAACAATTAATCTTATTTCCACAGCAATAAATTTGTTTGACCAACTTGTAACAAATGTCTATCCTAAAATATTTACCTTTTTTTTTTTTTCCATTTCATCTTAACTGTAAGAAGGAATCAGGTAAATCTATCTATGAAGGAGTGTGATATGCAATATTATGTCATTTATGCTCCTTTTGGGGGTTATCCACAGTTCCAATTAAAAAGAAATATTGTAATCATCATTATCAAACTGCATGAGGTTTTAGGAGACATATTTGTATAGTTATATTCAATTAACACCATCAGGAAATGGGGCAACATTATATTACCCACTATCTAGGGAAATCTTCTGTTCAGAAATGGTTTGAAAGCATCTCACCCTCATGGAAATTAGACCACAGCAACATCTGAAACACTTTGGCTTACGTGAGGGCAGATTCTGAAGTATTTTATAAAATCCTGATACTATCTTTGTATCAAATAGTATGAGTAGAACAATCCAAGTGCAGCCCCTTCTAACCAAACTCTTTTGGTCCAGTAAGTTGCAATGAAACTTGATTTCCAGGTCATCTATGTGTCCCAAGAGCTCTAAAGGTAATCACAGCAGCCATAGCATGAGATAGCACATCTTTGACTGTCAGGGCTAAAATTCAGGCACCTACACCAAACACTACTGTAGTGTCTGCATTGTGTTGACCACAAGACACTGGACAAGTAGTTATCACAGTTAGGCCTTCTATTTCCTCCCCATAAACCACTTATGGACCACTTACGGACAGAATAATTGGATGTGTACTTTGCTTCAACAAAACCAGTACACTAAATAGTTTTTATTATATTCTTACTCTATATTTTATGTTCCTCTACTTAGAACAGAGCATTTTAGTTGGAAGGTATCCGGGTGGATATGTGGGGTGATGAGCCNTGGGGGGAAAAGGTATTGTGTGGCTTTGGGCCAACAGGGATGAGGGGATTAACATACAGGCGGGGAAAGGTTTCAGGCAGAAAGGTGGGTCACGCCCCTCTTGTTCCATGGGGGGTGGTCTTGGAGCGCCGAAAGGACTCTCTGGGAAAGGCACATGGTTTCAGGGAAGTGGTACAAATGGATTCTGGGAAAGGGAAAACATGGATTCCAGAGGGGGACATACACGGCAAAGGTAAACATACATTTTAAAGCATCAGTTCAAGGTCTTATCAGTTACATTCTTAATCATTTCAAGGTATTATCAGTTATATTCTTATTCCATTCCCACAGGAAGGGACCTGCAATGGTCATCCAGTCCAACTTCCTGACCACTTCAGGGCTGACCAAAACCTAAAGTGTGTTGGACATTGTTCAAATGTCTCTTCAACAACGACAGGCGTGGGATGTTGACCACTTTGCTTGGAACCTATTCCAGTATTTGATCATTTTCTGGGTGAAGAAATTATTCTAGGGTGGCATAAACCTCTCTTGGCACAGCTTTGAACCATTCCCACACGTACTGTCATAGAACACTAAGAAGAGCACAGCATCTTCTCCTTCTCTTCCCCTCTTCAGGAAGTTGTAGCGAGCAATGAAGTTGTCGCTCAGTCTCCTTTCCTCCAAACTAGAAAAGCCCAAAATCCTTTACTGCTACTCATAGGACATTTCTTCATGCCCTTTCACTGACTTTGTTCCTCTTCTGGACACAATGAAGGATCTTAATATTGCAAAACTAATATATCTATACAGACACACACAAGTGCACTTTTTGGAGCACCCTGACGTCCTCCATGCAATGCAAAGAGAATTATCCTGATCTACTGTGTAAATCCTGGATTATGGGTACCAACTAAAGAATTAGGTAAAATGTAACAAACCCCCCAAATATCTACTCAAAAGCCTATCTTTTATGACCACTTAACACTATGGCACAACTCTTAGGAACTTGGGCTGCAGTACTTTTTATAGATAAAATGTGATATTTTTTAAAGCTATACTCATATACTAGTTTCATCTTTTTCAGTAGCTGCCTGAAATACCAAGCACAAGAATGAAAAATTTACTTACAACTAGTCTTGCCATCATAGCAAGCCAAAAACAATCAACAAGTGAACTTTGGTAGCTGAGCTCTTCAGGCTTTTGAGTTGATGATGTGCAGTGTCATTCAAGCTTTGCGTAAAAATGAGTCATCTGTGAAGGCTTCTCTTTCTGTAAAGGACTGTAATTTGACTTGACTTCAGTTATACAATAAAATTTGATCCAACTACTATGAAAGTTTTTATAGAATGAGATAGTAAATGGCAGACAATAAATGTTCTGCTCTAAATTCCTGACATAGGACATAGTATGTCAAATCAAGGGATGGCAGGATATAGAACTGGTAGTAAGAAATTATGTGCTTCGTGAAGCTGATGTACTTTGCCACTAATTTCCCCGGGGTCAGGATTTCATTCTCAGACAGGGAACAGTAGAACAGAATGTCATGGTGATTTACACAGACAGTGCTAGGAGGAGTGGTAAATGAAGAGGTATGAAAAGAGTACTCAGGATTAACAAAGAAATCTAAATTACAAAAAATAGTGGCTAACACGAACAAATGTGAAAAGAAAGGTGGCTAACACTTATGATTTTAGACATGTAATCAAAGTTCTATCTAAAATTGGTAAGACGGCAGTAGGAAAGAAATACAGAAGATCCATTATCAGTGTTGAAGCATAACACTGAGCATCAGTTTCTTTATTGTAAATGCTGTTGTTTAGACCATTTACAAGAGAATGAGAAAAATGCCTCCTTTATCTCACTGACAACTTCATAAAATGGATTTCTTCAAAGAAATTCCTTACACTAACAGTAGCCTCTAACAATGTCCACAGGAGCTGCAGCTGGAAAATATATGTAAGCGTGTGCAAACTTGCATGTTTATAAAACATATACATATTACTTGTGTTATTTACATAACCTATTGTGTAAACACCTACAAAATATACATTTAAAATAGGTATAAAGGAAAAAATTAGAGATACTATCAAAGAAATATGAGCCTGCTATTTAAACACTGTGTTGCTTAACATGGAAGGACCCTTTCAACAGAAATAAGAGGCAGATAAAGAGTCATCTGAACTCCTAAAGGGAAAAATAGTGATATCCATGTAAAGAGAAACACATTTGAGTGACAATGTAGGTAACATCNAAAAAAAAAAACCAAAGCAAAACACCAAAGACAGTGCCAACAGATTCTTGCTAGAGTGAGGAAGGCAGAAACTACAACAAATAAATAACAAAACTAAAGTGGATAAGCTGTATACTAGAAACTGGTAATGACAGTGTTGCTCACAGCAGACTGAAAACAAAATCTGACTGCCAATGCACCTGCAAGTGTGAAGAATGACGTTTTGAGAGACTGCTAAAATGTCTTCCTTAAATAATCTTTGCAAGTCTGCACAGCATGATCACCTCAGTTTACAGTCTCTGCTGCATCCTTTCTGCTACTGTTTCCCGTATGTTTTTCCATCTACTTAAACCTTAGTTCTCATGAAAAGAGATGTAAAAAATTATATGAATTTTTCTAACAACTAATATAAACAGAAAGGTATTTTTTTCAGCTTGCTCACATAGTAGCAAACCCAAGCAGCCATGAGATGGTTGTAAGCCAATGATCCCACAGCTGGGGATTTGACACAGCTGGGCATTTACAAGATAGCAACATCAAAGCTTTAAAAGCAAGGAGTCAGTTACAGTCTGTCTCCCTCAGCCTTATTACCAGGACTGAAAGGAAACTGGGGAGCTGGAAGTCCTTGTGGTTTGGATAACTTACTGAAGGGACAGGCTATGATTTCCAAAGTCCCAAAAATATCTAGTTAGTGGGTTGCAAAATACTTTGTCAGTTGAATCAAGTAAACTTGCCAGTACATGTTAAATTGTTTAACAGATTAAACTCATCGACAAATCTGGTTAGTCTGACATTGCCTGTACACAGGATGCAGTCTGACAGTAACAAAAATTGTGCCTGCTTCAGAGAGCAGCTGCACAGCTTTCTTGTTTACAGCTCTACTGCAGCATGCCAGATTAATTCAAGCTTCCATTTCTGTATCTATAATTTTGTAAGAAAACCCCTGGGTAGACAGGTATTTATGCCTGATTTGCAGGTTCCTGTAACACACATATAAGCTCTTCTGTCTACAACAGTATCAGCAAGATTTATGTAGGGTATCTACCACACAGATTTAGGAGTCTGCCTGCACACATTGCACAGTACAATCAATGCCTAGCATATATTTAGACAACATATTGGTCATACAGATAAGTGGGGAAAAGTATATTATTTCAAAAAGTTTGATCCTGAATGTCAACATTTAAAGTAGCAATGTCACAGAATATTCATGCAGCTACAGAATTTTCATTAGTATTAAAAAAATACATCTCCATGAATATTATTATTATTAAACATTCATACAACCTATTAACTTTGCATGATCCTTCAAAGAGATTGCAGAAGGACAAAGTCCTTTCCTGGAGGATTTTAAAATCCAAATTAGGCAAAAATATGTAAGAATATGCATAGAACAGAAAAGAAAAAAAAAGAAAACAATAAGGGATTTAGAAAAGAAGATTAATAGAAAGTGTGCATATTTTAGGGAGAAAACCTGTTAATATATTTCACTGCACAGACTACACTTAAGGTAAGACAAAAGAGATGACATGGGCAAGGAAAATTCATAATTGTAACTAAGCAGAAGTGGATTGGTAACCAAAGAAGGACTCTTAGTGAACACTATTTTCTGAGGGAAGTAGCACAAATAACAAGAGTAAAAGATATACTCTGAAGACACAAATCAGCCAGAGCAACTGATGAAGCAAGACAGTCTCAAAAGTTCACACAAAACATTAAAAGCAATTAAAACCCTGACAATTTCAACTGCTACATCATGCTGTAGCTATAACCTGATTATTTTTTTTCCCCCAGACATTACCCTGAATCTATCTTTCCCTAAAGAAGGAAACTGCACCATAAATATGATGTGATATTTCAGAGACACCTCCTTCACTGAAAAAAACACCTTTTCTGTCAGTGTCTGTACAACATAGATTGCTTTTTGCTGACTTCATTTTCAGTGGAAATGTTGTTCTGTGCTTATCGTTTCCCCAGGCATCTGACCTGAGACAGGTATTTGGGAAAAGATACAGAACTGAAAGAACTTTCACCTGGACTGTACAGTTTTTCTTGTGTCAAGTCTGGGATGAAAAAATGAGAGCAAACATCCAGTACAATTACTAAAAGGGGATATTTTGAGCAAGAATTTTTGTTGTGCTAACTTCATTCTTCAGAAGGATATGGGAGACATCAGATTTACTTCTCTAGCCTGCTGCAGCCTGCAAGCTACTCAAAATACGTGTCTCAGAAGGATACAAGATGGCAGGATTTCAGAGACAATCTTTTGTAGAGAGTAAAGGCCCTGGAAATCTCTTGATTTTTGGCTAATTCAAAATTTTTGAGCTCCGTCTAGCTTACTATGGAATATAATTATATATTGAATACCAAGGTTGTCCTCAGTGAGAATGTGGCCCAGTAGAAGAGTCATTGGAATAGTCTTGGGAGAGCAGAGATGGTGAGACAAATGCAACTGAGTCCAGGTTTGTTGTAATGAATTGCATGTCTGCATTAGGTCACAAATGTGACCTTACAAACTGACTCATAAAGAGTGGAAGTAACTAAATAACTCTCATGTTAGCATCAGTATATTCCAAATTGTATGAAAGTCATTTCAGTTCCTTTCATCATAATTAGTCTTTTAGTGCAAGTTATCAATCAATACAAAAGACAAATGCTTTACACAAGTGTGGAATGAAATTCAAGTAGAATACACCTTGCCATACCCAAAATCACCTACCACCCAAAAAGCATATGGAAAACAATTTTACAATATCCAACTGAAAAACTTGCTTACCATTAATTTTTGAGTGTTTTTTTTTTTTTTTTTAATTTTAATTTTTTTTTTGTTTGTTTTTGGTGGGTTTTGTTTTGTTTTGGGGTTTTTTTGTGTGTGTGTTTGTTTTGGTTTTGATTTCTGGGCTTTTTTTTTTTTTTTAATAAACTTCCATTGTCTATCACAGCTATTATTATTAGAGACATCACAATGACTTAAGGTTTTCTAAAACTTTTCTTTACATAAGGTAGAGCACAATTTCATATATTCTTTAGAGCTCAGCACAATTTCTTGAAGATCACTGAATCAAGTGCTTGCTTTCATTTTCAGTTCTCCTTCACTTAAGTTTGTATTGCTTCAGCCTGCTTTGCCCGAATATATTTGCATTTGAAAGTTAAATGTTTTGTCCTGTACCAGATACCATCAGAAGATTAATGAAGAGCTTAATTTCTACAAATGCAGAGGGTTTTGAGGATCACCATGACCTTGCTGGCTGACAGTGTGATAAACCTTTCTCAAGTGTGAACAGCTAAATACAACCCCATTGCACTATGCAGCACATTATGCTGAGATGTCCAGCTGAAATAATATATCCCTATAAAACAGAAAGTGTTTGAAGGCAATCAGTGTCTCTTAGACACCTCAGTTTCTAAACCTGACCTTTGCTACATATTGTCAGCAAGGTGCCACTCCCATAGTAGTGCTTTCACAAGCACAAAGAGTTCAGAAGACGGGCAAGAGAAGAGTGCTCTGGGCTTCAGGTGCTAAGACACCATTCCGAATCCCACTCTAGATACTAGTGATAGGGGAAAAATAGAAAGGTTGTTACCAGGAACACATCCAGTACACTAATCAAGAAAAGAAGAAAAGTAATATATGTGTTTTTTCTGATACATGGAAAAAGTACTTGATGACAAGTTGATTTCCGTTCTGTTAGAATGGAAGAAGTACAGCTGATCAATTTAAGGTGTCAGAAAAAGATTAAAATAGAATTTATCAGTTCTCCCTTTAAAAGATGAGCTACCTTTTCAACAAAGATAATACATATTTTTGGTAGTAATTGGCCTGGATTTTTTCTAGATTCCCAAAATATATAATTTCCCATACATATAATATATAATTGGACTTAAAGCAAAAAGTTTGTGTATGTAGCCCCTTAAATTACAGTGTTCTGTATTTGCAAAGGTTTATGCATACAACTATGCATCAAATGAAGACTTCTAAAACTTTGCCTTTAAAATGTTCTACTTGCCATTGAGTTTGCATTAAGTCCGTAAATGATGACCAAATACCAGATATCAGTGGATTTCTCCAATTATGGCTGTGTCCCCATCCCTCACTAGAGTTGAAGAAACCCTGATCTACAAGGCCTTCTGAAACATACTTGTAATTCACCTGACTGAGCATGAACAGGATGATAAATCAGGTCATGGCATTTGCACTTAATTGTCCTGCAGAATACTAGGGAACTAGAGTAACTGTTCCTTAGCCATCAGCTTTATTAGCTCTTTGAGAAAGTGGTTTATCTAAGGTAGTCTGAGGTATGCATGGTACATCTTGACATACAGAAAAAAGGTAGGTTTTTTTAATCTTAAAAGTGAAAATAATTAATATTTAAAAGAATCTATTTCCAATTAAAGAAGATCTATATTATTGTAAACCAACTGAATTTTTCTCTTACCAGTGACTCATAAATCACAGTTCACTTGTTCATCCCTGAACATATATTTATTAGTGCCAGATGTAGGTGGAATATTATGACAGGAAGTCTATAGATGCAGAGAAGGTACAATAACTTCTCACAAGTGACTATGCTTTCAGTATATTTTTAGCATGTTACATATTCTTAATTGCAAAAAAGAAATTTTATACAGATAGTCCAGAACTCTGAGCCACAAAAATCCAAAACTAGTTAGAGGGTGGACTGTGCTAGAATACGAACTAAGAGACCAAGAAAATAGTTTTGACACTATATTACTTCACTTAGTTACATTAAACAGTATAAAATATTTTTGTGAGGAAGTTTTTGAATTTTCTTTAATAAGTTCTTTGTAATTATAAAAATTAAGAAGTGCAAGATGTGCATAAAAGAGAGGTCATTTTCATTAGCATATGATGGACAACCCTCATAGTCCAGAATAGAGTAGGCAATTAACAACAGGAATTATAGCTCCTAATGCCAACAAGGACTTTGAAATTAATCCCGCTTGATCTTCTGCAAAGGGGAACCTAATCCCCAAATTAGTGCCTTTGCTGTTTAGTGTCTAACCAGTACTTCTCCAAAATCATTCATAAAATGTGAAGAATTTTAATATATCTTTGTGTTTTCCTTTTTTATGCAGATAGTACGATTTGTTCATAATACACATACAGGTGATCTAAATTCAAGGTTCTGACCTTAGCCTTCCTGTTAAACAACCTTCACAGTGTGTCACTTGGAGGAGAAAAACCAAACAAACAATCTTTTCATTTCTAAGTAGCAATGTGTTACCAGCAAGTCAATTATCTATAGCAGACATTAGTATAAGAATCTATTAGCAAATTTATTTCAAATTATGTGTAATGTATAAATAAATCAAATGAAAACTAATCCTAACTATTTACACCATGGTACAATATATAGGTGCTTAGTTGCTGAGGTCAACCCACCACGAGGCTGTTAAAGTTGGCTAGAATGCCTAGCAGAGTGAATAAAATGAGGTGAGAAAATAGGGAGAAAAGTACTGTGAAGCATATCTAGCAAGAGAAGTGATGGGAGGCAGCAGTAGAGAGAGCACTAGGAGGTGGGGGGAAGTTGTGTGGAGAGTGGCTAACGGGATGAGAGGTTGTGTTGGCTAGACTTCACGAACAAAGATTTTGGGATAAGCCTGCGCAATAGATTTTTTTTTTTTTTTTTAGGTGAGGCACAGGGTGCGCAGAACTGGCCCCACCCCCTTTACTTCTGAGGCTCATTTTGCCACGGCCGAGCACGCTCGGACGGTGACAGCGAGTTCCTTGGGATTCGAACCGTTGTCCTCAGAGGAGGAGTTGGCTCCAGAGGCGGTGACTTACGCCATTCGGCCAACGCCCGCCGCTAACAGGATGAGAGGTAGAGCAGTGAGTAGTACAGAACAGCAAGAAGTGGGGCTGGCAGAATGAAAAGCAAAAAAACAAAACAAAAAACCAAAATCAGAACCAGGTGAGATCAATACACCAACTCAGCTTAAATGCAACCTTACTGCCCATCAAGATACCAAAAACCTTGAAAAGTGAGTGCCAATTATTACAGGAGAGAAAAGGTAACTAGCTGACCAAGCAGTTGCCTCCTCTGAATAAAACACTAAAGTACTATTGGTCTAGTTATATCCCGGCCGGGATATTTTTTGAGCCTCGTTAGATGTTGTGTTGGTAGTGCTGAGGTCACAGCAGTATGGTTTAGCCTCCTAGGTAGGGTTTTCAGTCCGTGTGCCTAGGAGAAAGGTGTGCTCTCCCTCCTGCCCTCCCCACCATGTGGTCGCCGAGCCCTTAGGGAAAGGACACAGAGACCACACAGCCTGGAGAGGGTGCAAGAACAGAGAGTTTTATTCACAAAACAGGGGTTTTTATAGCCCTTGGAGGGAGTTCAAATCCTCCAATGGGGGGAAAGAGGATTGTTGTGGTTTTGGGCCAATAGGGACGAAGGAATTTACATGTAGGTGGGGAAGGGTTTCAGGTAACAAGGTGGACCCCGCCCCTCTGCTCACAGAGGGGGTCTTGGGAAGACACAGAGGATTTCTGGGAAGGACACAGGGGATTCTGGGGGGAAACACATGGAGAATTCTGGGAAGGGGAACACATGGCAAGGGTAAACATACCTTAAAGCATCAGTTCAAGGCATTATCAGTGATATTCTGAATCCATTCCCACATAGTTATGCTTCAAGAATTAAGTACTGTGTTTACTTACCTTTTTTGAGCTTTTTTGTTTCTATTTAATAAAAAAGTTTGTTAGCCATTTGATTTACATTTCAGAGCTGCTTGATATGCTTCACTGCATCCTGCACTTTTTATGCAACTTACATCCTGGATAAATCTCTGTATCAAAAAATACACAGGACTCAAATACCTAAATGAAATAATTCTGTGTAGTTATTTAACAATGAAGACTAGATAGGAAGGCCATTTTTTTTTTGTGACTGATCTCCAGCTTCTTCCATTTTGGTATGCCACAGAAGTGATATTACTAGTAACATTTTCCTCCTTACCTGTCATATTGCTAAGTTGCAAGTCAGTTGCTATTGAATGCAACAATTTATGTATGTAACACATAAGCTCATTTCACATTGTGACTTAAATTGTGGTGTTATTTATACCAATGACAGATCCACCTTATACAAAGAACTGCATTTCCTTATCAAATGATAAAATTGAGAAATGCCACAATACAGTAAAAATATCATTGCCATTCTTAGCTTAAGAAAACACAATAAAGCAGCAAAAATTTGAAAACCTGAGGAAAATATATCTGACGATTTCCCCCTGCATTTGTTGCAAGACATCCAAACTCAGAGGGTTCGATATGGTAACATTGCAGTATCTCATGAAATGTGTCTATTTATGTGGATGACTACAGAAGGTCATACTATTTGAAATGACTGCCACACCAAAAAGGCAGAAAAATGTTCACTTCTGAATCAAACTTCAGTGGCACTTTAATATAAAAGACCAAAGTCACAATTTTGTGGCCAGGAAGAACAGACATCAGCCAGAATTAAACAACATCCTTAGGAGCTAACAAGGATTTTTTTTATCCAAGCTCCTCAAGAAAAAGAGAAAGCTCTGTGTATGTTAGTTGCCCACAAAGTATTTTAGCTCACAGTTTGTGCACCGTTTTGTCAAATAAAGGGTAAAATTAACAGAAGGCTGTATTTAATTGCTGTAAATCTGGTGCCAAAGGGAATTACTTATGTCAGCCCTGGAAATTGGGATATAGTTATGCAAAAAGCAAAAAATCTTTGTATATATCTAGCAAAGCTTTCTAGAAGACCTACATCTGCCAAGACTGTATGACTGCTAGATGGAAAATCCTATTTAGAATACTGAGTGTAATTCTGTCACACGTTAATCTTTTCAAATTTATATTGACATAAATGAATTAAAGAAACTTGGCTTGATTAACCACACCAAAGGCTAAGAGGGAGTGGAAGCATTGCCTGCAAATTAATCAGGATGCAAATACTCGGTAGAAAGAGATAATTCAGCTAAACAAAGAGTCTGGCAAAAGAACAAGGTCTGAATAAATCAAGCTAGAAGAAAGCTCCCAATCATTTACAGTGTGAGGGTCTTCTCAACAGGCACAGTGGGACACAGGCCAAGTAGTGCTGACAAGCCTGGTCATTTATTGAATTACAGGACATGAGTCCCTGTGCAATGTGTCTGTGTGCTTGGCAGGACTGGTCCATCTTGTTCCATGGTCATATAGGATGAATTAAATATTTCTCTGAGAATGTGCAGATTTTCTCTTGTCTGGTGTACTGATTTTGGCTGAGATAGTTTTCTTTATAGCACCTGCTATGGTGCTGTTCTCTGGATTTGTTTAGATAAGGCAGGGATATTTCAGCCATTGCTGAGCAGGGATTGCACAGTGCCAAGGTCTTTTCTGCTTTACACACTACTCTGCCAGCGAGTAAGCTGGGGTGACAAGAAACTGGGAGAAAACACAGCTGGCACAGCTGGCTCTGACTGATCAAATTGGGGTATTACAATCAGAAGGCATCACGGTCACCTAAAGCTGGGGGAAGGAAGAAGGGTGGGCTGTTCGGAGTAATGGCAGTTACCTTCCCAAGTCACTGTTGTACAAGATGGAACCCTGCTCACTTGGATGTGGCCAAACACCTGCCTGCTGATAGGAAACAGTGAATACATTCCTTATTTTGCTCTACTTGGTCAGTGACTGAATCTTTATTATCTATTCCTGAGTACTGTACTATAGAGCTGGCTTGGAAAAGAAAGGGAAAAAAAAAAAAGAAAAGAAAAAAAAGCAAAGAAACAGTTAAGTATGCCTCCTAGAAACTAGTCCACCATGCTTTAACTTCCACTACCATCATAATAAAACTTTGAGATCTAGTATTCGAACAACATCTCACTGGCTTTCCACTGCACAGGTTCTCACTCCACTCAATTAAAACACTTATTTGCTGTCTATAACAATGCCCCAGAATGCTTCTGCCATCAAGGAAACTACCACAGATCCACAAGAAATCCAGCACCTCATAGGTCAAGAGAAGCTTCCGAAGAGACCCAACCAGCAATTCTACCAGCTCCCCACTGGGAGATGTTGGCAGGGAAAACCCCCAGAGAAGGCCAAGATGTTCTGGCCTGTTGTAGCTATTTTAGCTGTCTGGATTTACACTTTGTCATTATTTACTGATCACCCGCCAGTGCCTCAGGTAAAACTCACCTAGGCATTCTTCTTCTACCCTGCAGCTGTTTCTCTAGCTGGCCTATCATGTGTAGGCTACATAATATGATAAAATAGGTTTTAACTCATGATACCAACAGAAAGGGAAAACAAAATTTTTCATTGATATTACATACCCTGAGCAAAAAATAATAGCCTAAACTACCTTCTTGAAGTGTTTTAGTCTGAATACAACTTGAAAAATAGTTCTGTTTATATTATCTTATCACATTAGCCCAACATTACTTTTTGCTCATAACCATTCAGACACGTTTGGCATTTAGCATATGCTATTTTGGAAAAGATTCTAATCTGTTAAATAAGTTTTAGACTTATCTGAAAAGGCATTTCTCTTGCATTTCTCACTGCTATCTGCAGATAGTGTGATGAAAGATTAAAAAAAACTTCAGCATCTCTCCCTTCCCTACAAGCAGCTCCCACTTCACTAATCTTAGCAGTTACAAGGAACAATGTCAGAGACCTAGCATAAAGGTTTTTAGACTGAATTGCTAATTTCCTATGAATGCTTTTAGGCAATTATTTTTTACAGTTACTTGAAAATACTGAAATATGAGCAGCCAAACTGTAAATTACAGTTCCAACTAATTGTTTACAAGAGAAAAGCTATGCCTTTTGAGGGGAAGGGAAAAAAAAGTGAAAGAAAAAAGCCTAGGGATATTGTGACCATCTTCAGCAGCAGGCAGCCCCAATACTTCTAGCAATTAAGCTTGTCAGAATTCCTTCACACAAACGCCTGCTGCTCCAGCAATAGCAAGTGCCAGCAGGCAGCTGTGTTCCCAGGGACTGCAAACATAAACCCACCAGAAGACAACTTGGTAGTTCTTTGTGGGAGATGAAGAAAGCCAGGCAGACATACTCCCCAGTAAACTTCTTCTGTGAACTAAGAGCTGCAGGGAATGTAAGCTTTTATGGTTTTATTTGCATAATGACCAGCATAAGTTCTCATGTCACAAAAGGAAATGGGCTTTCCTGCCTGAAGCCACCACATTCTGCATGCTTACAATTATCACTTCTTCAGAAAAGAAATGTTTTGCAAGAAGCAGAGGAAAATTCAACAGTAAAAGCAGAGGGACTCACTATATAGGTTAGCTAGGTATTTAATAAGATGTGAATCAAATTGGTGAAGTTCTTTAGTAATTAGATGCTAAAACTTTGAAGTCTACCTGAGCTTTATTTACCCAGCACTTTTTTGAGCTGTCCCAAAGCACAACTGGCTTAAGACAAGCATCTCCAGCTAAAGTAAGAATATGGTCACAGAAATGGTTATAGACAGCATATTAGAATCATAGAATGATTTGGGTTGGAAGGAACCTTAAGGTCAACAATTTCCAATCCCCCTGTCATGGGCAGGGACTCCTTCCACTAGATCAGGTTGCTCAGGGCCCCATTTGACCTGACACTGAACAATTCCAGGGGTGATGCATCCACAACTTCCCTGGGCAATCTAGTCCAGTGCCTCACCACCCTCACAGCAAAGATTTTTTTTTCATGATATCAACTATAAACCTAGTCACTTTCAGTTTAAAGCCATTCTCTCTTGTCCTGTTACTACATATCCTCATAAAAAGTCCTTCTCCAGCTTTCATGTAGGTCCTTTTAGGTACTGGAAGGTTGTTGTAAAGTTTCCTCAGAGCCTTCCCTTCTCTAGGCTGAACAGCCCTGACTCACTCAGCCTGTCTTCATAGGAGAGGTGCTCCATCCCTCTGGTGACTTCTTTGGCCCTCCCATGGACTCAATTCAACACGTTCATGTCCTTCCTATGTCTGGGGCCCCAGAGCTGGACACAGTACTCCAGGTAGGGTCTCCCTAGAGCACAGCAGAGGAGCAGAATCACGAGACTTGATCATTCAACTGCCAGTAACCATATTCTGAAAAGAGTACAATTACAGGATAGTGGCTTTTGTTTGATTTATGTCCTTCCTTTTTTTTTGAGTTTTGTTTTGTCTTGGAGTTTTGGTTGGTTGGTTTTTAATTTGAATTGTGATTTCCTGTTTATGCCAAGAAGAAAGAACACATCTATGTAATTCAGCCCTACATGCAAATGCACTAAGATATGGTCTCATTATTCTTCCATTTATAGACCAAAATTCACTGATTTAGTGCAGAGAATGAAGCAAGCTTTGTGCATGGGCCACGTGGTTGCTGCAAAACCAGTCCTTTTCATGTTCTTTTTTACAAAATTAATCCTTTAGGGTCCTGATATGCTCCATTTTTAATCCTTAAATAAAGCGGTATTTCTTTGCCAATTTTTGTTTTGCAATCAGAACTATATCATTGCAAATTCACTGTATGACTATAGTCCTTTATTTACAAAACTCTATAGTCAAGTATGATAGATCATTCAGATTTTTGTTTTTCATGTTAACACCTCTGACATTCATTACTTCATGGCAATAATGACATAAACCACCACATGATTCTAAAAGATGATGGACAACAGGAAGATATAGGAAACACATGATACTATTTGGGGCAACAAAGCACCCAATCAAATATTAATTTATAGACTTAAAAGTCCCACCATTTTAATACAATTACAGTCACAAATTCTTTTAGTTTGCTTCTCTGGAGGGTGTTAATAGATTTTTTTTTCCTGTAGAAATGTGATGGTTCAGTTAGATCTGCTAACACTGGGAGTAGTAGTATTGCAGGTATATATTGCAGGAACATTTTGCCAAAATGAGAAGTTAAGCTGCACTCAAGGCTTATCCTTGTTTTATTTTTTTAAACAGTTCTAAAAGAGTATCCAAAAGTCATCCTCAGACAGAAGTAAAGGTGCTTTAATTTGCTATATCAGTTTAATATAAGTGAATCAAACCTGGGTGTCATTTTCATCTTTCAAGGCTTCTAACTTGCTCTTCCTAAGGAATAGTAAAGTGGGAAACATGTTAGAAGGGACAAATCTATCCACTAGAGAACGTATTACTTTTCCTGAGACAGTATCCCTAGAGTTATGTCGTAGTCAGAGGACCTCCCCTCCCGGTATTTCACCCTTAGAGGGTGATAAAACTGCCAGCAATACCTTAGGAGGTGACACAGAGCCTTCAGGCCCATTCTGAGAGGTAGGCAAAAGATGACAAAGACAAGACTCAAGTCCCACTAGGTCCTGGCTCACAGGGTGAATCTGTCACCAAGCCTTTAGAGTTTCAGAAAAGATAACAGAATGCCTAGATCCCGATCTGAATCTTAAAATCTATCACAACAATGTAAGTAAGATTTGAACTCAGACAGCTTTGCATTTTTGTGCCCAAAAGGGTTCATTTTACTGGAATTTGCAGATGAAGACTGTCACCAAACTATACTCACAATGTCCTCTGGTTGAGACAACAGTCACAGCACATAAGCTTGTCATGTTCCAGGTGTCTGTTGGCAGAGAGGGGAAAAAAAATCTTGAGGATTTCAATACTTTTTTTTTGCCCATCATGTTCTTTATACCCTGTGTATAGTGGGGATTATCACCCCCCACCCTTCTATTTCTCAGGCTCCTTTAATTCTGTTTTTTGAAATTAAAATTTGACAGAAAGGAAAAGAGATGCAGTATAGTGGATTTTCAAAACAAGTATCATGGATACCTGTCTCATAACAAACATCCCTCTTTATATGATGTTATCCTACATAGTATCTGATAAAGATATCAGTTTAAACTGTCTCAATTTAAGTAGCAAGACTTTTGACATACTAAATGTGACTGAAATATTTTTTTCAGAGGTGTGATGGATATGTTGCCTTTTTTTTTTTTAAATCTATCATTCTCAAGTGATATTGTTCTACTAGCCTTGGAATGCAACGGTGTTAAGTGTTTGCTCTGGCATTGGGATCAACCGTTCCTAAGCTTCCTATTTTCAACAGAAAGCCTCATGTAATTTTTCATGAACCATGTTAGCAAAAACCAATGCATTTTTATCTTATGTGGTTTTATCCCCTATGGTTAAGGGGATGAACAGTCCTTGAGTTCATACACCTTCACATACACCTGTGTATCTACAAAGGAATAGCATAAACAGATGAGGTAGCAATGAAACACTGCAGTCTAAGGGGTCCTTTAAACAGTAGAGAGAGTGTAAAGGCAGTGACCAAAATAAACAACTTACTCACCTGTAGTAAAGACTAGGCATTTTTCTAAAGATTGGGGAAGAGATCACAGTTCCTTCAAGATGGAGAGCTCACATCCATGTCTGTTCATGGTTCAATTCAGGTATTCTGTACTCTCAGAATACCTTAGGTACTCTGGGCCAAGTATGTACAACAATATATGAGTCTTGGTAAGACACCCTGTTCTCAAGCTGAAAGAAAATTAATACTTTTTCTTCTGAAAGCTGAAGTTAATTAACCAGAGAACCATTCCACCTTTCACTATTCATGGTGCTTACACAAATCAGCCTATTGAAACCAAATCTCAAATAAAGAGGATTTAGGCTTCTAAAGAATCTTTCTGGATATTCAAACATAAGTCCTATGACTCTCCTTTGATTTCAGAATGTATTTTTTTTCAGATTGATGGCACAAAATTTAGTTTGTATGTACATCTCCCCAGAAGTCAGCAAGGAAGAATATGATTTTCTGCTTAGAAGGCAGAAATAATTTCTTAGGAGGAGGGTGGGGCTGGGGCTGGAGTCAGAGTAGTGTTACTTAAAGGGAGTCTGGCAATTAAATGGAGAGTAAATGTAGTTGTTCTTAAGAAAAAAATATACCATCATTGCAAATCATGCTTGACTGAAGTACCTAAACATGAGAAAAGATAATAATATAGCATGAGGATGTAAAAACACTGCAATCAGAGTTTTCAAGTAGAACAAATTTGCTCACTAGGAGGCATCCATCAAAGCAGCTTTAATGATCTAAATGTCATTGCAGAGCAACGAAACTCTGAGACTGATCTTGTACTATGCCTGAAACAGTAACATCTACACCTGCAATATTTAGAAAAAAAATACAAAGAAACAGAAAGAAGCCATGCTCTATAATGAAATTGGGTGTTATTTGCTCAACAGTATCCCTTGACTGTTTCAGGTGGGGTCTTTTGTTTCTGTTCCTGCCAAAACAAACAAAAAAAGTTGCTGAATGTTTTTCCTCTCTCCAAGAAAGTGTAAGCAATGTATGTCACCATGTACTAACAATGCACAAATCATGTAAGAAGACTAACTTATTTTAAGCCCTCATATGTGTTACTACTAATGGAGACAAGTGAAATTTTTAACACTGAATTCTTTTGGGAAGTAGTAGAAGCATGCACAATATAACAAAATTGGCTATCAGAAGTAAAATTCCTGTGGAAATTTGAATCAGGGAAGTTCCATGAGTTAAATGTTACATAAAGTATGATATCTAATTTATTATTTATATGATGAAATCAAACATATTGTGTAATATTTAGAACAAAAAATAGTACTAAAATGAACCATTTCTTTTAAATTTTTGAGACCAACCAAGTAAGAGGTCATTGCCTCTTAAGTAGAACTTGTCAAATGAGGACTTAGAAGGGACAAATGAGTTCTTCCTAACTCACATCCTTTAAAAATTCAATCTACTTTATTTACTTTTAGCTAGGCATCAGTATGGACAAAACATGTAAGGTCTCTTCATCTTTCAAAAATACTATAAATTACAGACATTCAGGTACAACAGATGAATATCCAAGTTTTCTCCCTGCACTGTACTGCAAGAGTTCACTAAAACTGAAGGAGACCACAAACAGCCCAAAGGCAACTATTAAAGGTATAAAAATGAAACTGAAAACAGTTAGGCAAGTACCATTATGTTCTAGTCCATGAAAGATTTGCCTCCTTTTTTTAAGTTTAACATGAAATATAGACTCAAAATTTGAGTTCACTTACAGCTTCTATTGAAGCAATAAAAACCTGCTTTGTCTAAATATTCTTAAGATGTATTTAGTTGAAAAATATGTATGTATACCATCCTCCTATGAAAATAGTAGTCCTACATCTGAAATACAGATTTTGAGCATGTATTTTGTGCAGCTATTCAGAACAAGTCTTGTGATTGACAAAATTCCAAGATAAAACTGATTCCACATAGGTTATTTTAAATATTTTGTTTTTCATGGTCAAGGATACTTTTAGGAAACAAAACTCAAAAAAAAAAAAAAAGGGAGAAAATCATTATTTTAAAGGAATTTAAAGGTAATTTGTCTTGCTGATTACAATTCTGCTATCTTTCAAGGCAATTTGCAAGAAAAGCTTAAATTTAAACAGAATTCCAAGTCCTTAATAAAATTATAACAGAGGTAGTGAAGAAATTAGGATGATCATTGTTTGTGTTTTACTACAAAGACTAAGTTTATTAGGTTAAAATTTTCATAAACCATCTAAACCCTTTATCCTATTACGAAAGATGGATTACGTTCATATGATTTCATCTTATGCCAAAATGCTAGATAATTCTAGTAAATGCTTCTACCATCTGTAATCCACATTGAAATTTGTCAGCAGCAAATGGGAATTATATTCATTTCTAAGATAAACATAGATTAAAATTTCTGATGTTTTGCATGTTACTGCATTCTTTGGGCTGGCAAGGAGGGGGCATCTTATCTGAGGAAGTCTGTATAGGTTGTCACTGCCATGGGTTACTTCTGGACACCAGTCCTAGGAAAATGCCTTGAGATTCACATACTTAACCATGAGCCTAGTTCATGCTGCCTTTTCCTTTTTCTTTCTTCATTCTAAATCAACTTCCCTCTTTAGCCAGTTTTATTCCAGCAAAATATGTGAAAATACTAATTTTAGGACAAGAACACACAAAAATGACAAGAACTTCTCTGCTTGTCTTCTCAATAGCTGCAAAAAAAAAAACAAAAAACAAAAA
>VXAU01002497.1:450290-494012 GCA_013399695.1 Formicarius rufipectus | reverse complement strand
ACCCCAGCCCCAAACCAACAAAAAAAAAAAAAAAAGAAAAAAATACAAAAATAAACTCCTCTCCCCCCAAAAACCCACCCAACCCCCCCAAACAACCAAAGAACCACATAAAAACAATTAGCTGAAATTTTCTCCTGATGATATTAATGGGCACCATGAAATCCAGCTGGCACAATACTGGGTTCATTTAAGCTGAAAAAATTTTACCAATATGTACTTTATAAATGACCTTTGTATCCAGACTGGTTATTTACAGTTGACAGGCATATCTAGAGTTTCTGAAGAACTGTATCATCAGACGTGTGAAGCCTTCCCAGTCATTCTGTCCATACTGATTAAAAAAAAAAAGAAAAAAAAAAAGAAGAAAAGGTTTTCCTGCCCTTATATCTGCAGGGTTTTCTTTTTGCATGGGAGCATTGCAGAAACCTATTTATCTATGCCTCCCTAGGGAAATGCAGCTAGCCACAGATGGTGGTTTAAAAGATTACATAACAGTACTTGCTATAGGCTATTTCATAGCTATAAAACCCACGATGAAGTCTTCTGACTTTTGGAGTTCCTTTAAAGACAGTTTTACCCCTTTGGAAAACACTGCATTATTCAGTAATATGAAACACACAACTTCTGTAAGCACTGTTTTGCTGTCTCTAAGACTTTATGACTTATTGAATTAATTGTGAAAGACCATGAAGGGAAGGTAAGGGCAAAGGCGAAGGCAAAGGCTAAAGGAAAGGCAAAGCAAAAGTAAAAGGGAAAAGGGAAGAAGAAAAGGATTAATTTTGCCTTTTCAACATTAAATTAATTACATGTGAACATATACCTGAGATACATGTGGAGAAATCTCTTCAAGAGATTTTAGTACAATTATTAATTAGGCCTCCACTGTGTGGATTTTCTAAAAATGAATCACTGAAAGTACCTATCAATTATGGCCTAAAATGGGCATGTTAGCATCACTCCACACTTCTTCTTAAAATATTTTTTTTACCTTTACTTTACAGAACAATACCCAGAAGTCAGAAGCAAGTTAGAGAAGTATAAATACTGTTTCCTACTTAAGCAAAGATCATCTATACTGATATCTGAAACCTTAAATTCTAGACCTTGACCCTTAAGGACTGCAGATTCATGTTTTAATATCCAAAAATATGAGCCCATTTAGAGACCCCTCTCTAGAATGTTATTAGCTTTCTCTATTGTCAATCACATTTACTTAAAATGTGTTCTTGAATTCAGCAATGATAAAGGTGAAAAGAAAGACACTGTCTTGAAACTCATTCAGCCACTGTCACTGTGGGATGGAAATGTTGCAGGGATCAGGATGAAAAGAAATCCAGGATCGTGGGAAGAAAAAAAGAAAAGATTTGTATATAAAGAAAAATCCATTAAATATTACAGGATGGAAAGAACCACTTAAGAAATGCAACACAATTTGCATTTGAAGAATACAGTTGGGGGGGAGTGATATTATATATCTATAAAATCCAATATAAAATCTAATTGTTTTCCCTCAGTCTGAATAGATCTTTTGCTTTCAATATTTTGCTTATATAATAAATATTACATTATGATGTTATAATGTACACAATGCATACATAAGCTATGTGCAATGTGTTATAAAATGCTTGATTCACTGAACTGAGAATTTTGCACACTATGGTAAAAATTACAATTAGTGTTCAACATGCATTTTTTTTATTGTTCCAGGAAATATTTTCTTTTCCCCTACTTTCCACAATTTTTTCCCTTTTCACTCATGTCCATTTAAGGATGTCAAGTTCTCAGGTAGACTGGGACAAGCAGCAAGACCTATTGAATTTTTTTTTTCCTTAAACTGAGAAAATATGTGAATATACCTTTTTTCCCAGCCTGGTTTTTGTCCAAAAAACAAGAATGTGAAATTTGACACACCTCTTATTGACTAGTGACTTCAAAAAAATTTACCATATGTCATTCTCATAAGAAATATGTTTGGAGCATCCTGCCTTAAACCATATTTTTCTTAAATGCAATTTTAGTGAAATAAAAAACTATTCTTTATAAGTCATTTATTTTTACTTGTAGCTGTTGTAAGTTTTGGTTACTGTATAAATCTTCAAGCAAGTAACATTTGTCAAAGTAGATATATAACTTCAGTTCTTATCCTGAATATAATCCAGTCATGGGTTGGTATGAATTTTCAAATCTATTTTAGACTTTAATTTCATTGCATTCTAATGTCAAGTTGAATCCTAAACTAGCTGACCATTTGGTTCTAAAATTGTGAAGAACTTTCAAATTTTTATTTACAAATAATCCATAGACATAATCCTTATAATTAAATCTTCTAGCTCAACATCACTGTTATTTAAGAACAGAGCCTGCCTGTCCAAACAAAAGGAGACTTAGGACCCTCTGCCTGGAGCCATTCAAATACGTGTCAGGAACAAACTCCTGCTCCAAGCACAAAAGTCTGTCAGCAATATTTCTGTTACTAAACATGTCATTTTCAAACTGGATCACAACTCATCTGCAGTTTTCTGAGAATGTATAATACCTGCATTGTCAACAGAAAAGTTACCTGTATTTTATTACAAATCACTTTGCAAGGAATCTACAGGAGCAAAGCAGTTATCTTCAGATTTAATTTTTTGAATGGTAAGCAGTTAGAATTGAAAACTTTTACCTTTGTCATTAAAAGCACTGTGCTGCCAACATTTCCACCATCTTGCCAGCTTTTAGTTTCAATGGTAGGAGATACCTTTGTTGCTGTGAGGATGACCAAATATTGGCATAAGTTTTGCAGTCAGTTTGTGGAGTCACCAACCTTGGAAAATGCCTGGACTGTTCTTCAAAAGTTGTCTGCACATGATCCTTGAAAACAGGTCTATGTAGCTCTGTTTGAGCAGAAAGGAGTTGGAGCAGTTGACCTCCAGAGTTCCCTTCCAGCCTCAGCTATTCTGCAATTTCATATGGAGATACAAGACTGATGAATTCTTCTGTCTAGCTTTTGAGGGCAATTATGTTACTCCTATGTGATTTAGAACTATGAAGGATTATTAATTGCCAGTTATTAGAAACTATCAGCTTGTTGAAAAGCCTCACCAGTCAATAAATTATCCTATCAGCATTGTCATATTTAATATTGTTCCAAATAGCTATCAGCTTTCACCGGATAGCACTCTGAACTTTTCCCACTTTTATAAATGGAAAAACACAAATATAGAACTGTGGAACATAAATAGTAATAACATCACTTATTAGGTATCTCTATTTTAGCAGTCATATATCTGACTGCTACACTTGTTCTTTGAATAATTTTGAACAGAATCAAGTTGTAAAGTAGGTAAGCAAGAGCATATATCCACAACAGACTTAAATTTTAGTCTTACAGGCATTTTTTTTATTTTTTTTTTTATATTTACCTAGTAACAACTTTACCATATGCTTATTTGACTCCAGGCACAGTGGCTTTCAGCAATATGTATGAATTAGCATTTAGTCTGTCCTTTAACTTATCCCAGAAGTTGTCTTCGGAAACAAAAGAGATGTGGTGGATGCCCTAACACTGCCTGAACAACCCTTTCTAAAGGCATGACATTTTCTCACAGTTGACTCAGCTGCACAGAAACAAATTGCAGAGCACCAGGGCACAAAGCATCAGGGGTTTATTCTCCTGGGCACATATGTGCATTGATTCAGGGACAGTAACACACAGAAGACCTTGCTGTGGGAATACTTATACTCAGGTTAGGCTTAATGGAACACTCTGATCCCAGTACTAATTAGCTGAGATAAGTCTGCAATGGAGGTATTCCCTATATAGATGCTCACACCATCAGTGCCTTCCAAATGCTTTTCATATTTCCTCTCTGGGTCTAATGGGTATTGGATGGTCAATGGTCACAAAACTAATTCTGACTGCTGAAAATGAAACATTGCAAAACATAAATGTATGAATGGAATTGCATCAGGGAATAGAGTTTGAATGGAGAAAGCAATGGCAAAAGTATTAGCTTTTCACCTCTGTCTACCGAGAAAGACAGAATACATGAACAGAGGAAGTAGAAAATTCACTACAAAGAGTGGAGGGGGCAGGAAGCACCTGCCCAGAACATTCAAAAGAATAGCATAGGCAGTAGATAAAAAATTGGTTTTCTGTCCTATGGTATGGAAAGATTATTCTAATGAATCTGCTTAGTGGTATAATCCATGAGAGACACTATGGATAGTGCTTTTCTTTCAGAAGCATCCTATTTTGTTCTACAGTTTTGTTCTTCATCTATCATATCATTGGGAGAAAGACAGGATTCCTGGCATTTACGTATAGAGCACTGTGTTACATTGTGCTGGGGTGACCCTGGCTGGAGGCCAGGTATCTACCAAAGCTGCTCTACCACTCCCCTCCTCAGCTGGATAGGGAATAAAAAATATGACAAAATGCTCATGGGTCACGATAAAGACAGGAAGAGATCACTCAACAACTATTGTCATGGGCAAAACAAACTTGTCTTGGTGAAATTAGTTTAATTTATTACAAATCAAATCACCGTAGAATAATAAATAAAACTAAATCTTAAAAACACGTTCTCCCCACCATTTCATCCCTCTTGGGCATAATTTCACTCCTGAATTTTCTACCTCCTCTCCCTGCAACAACACAGGGGGATTGGAAATGGGGACTGCAGTCAGTTCAGCACACATAGTCTGGGCCTCTGCTTACTCCTCGGGATCCTCACACTCTTCCCCTGCTCCTGCTTGGGGTCTCTCCCGTGGGAGACAGCTCTCCATGAACTTCTCCAATGTGATTGCTTCCCTTGGGCTGCAGTTCCTCACAAACCGCTCCAACGTGGGTTCTTTTCGCTGGATGCAGTCATTCAGGAGCAGACTGCTTCAATGTGGGTCTTCCATGGGGTCACAACTCCTGCCTACACACCTGTTTCAGCATGGGTTCTTCTTTGTATAGAGGCACAGATCCTGCCAGGAGTGTGCTCCAACACAGGTTTCCCAAGGGATCACAACCTACTTTGAGAATATCAGCCAGCTATAGTGCAGAGTCCTCCATGGGCTGCAGATGGATATCTGCTCAACCATGGACCTCCATGAGCTGCAGAGATACAGTTTGCCTCACCACGAGCTGCAGGGACATCTCTGCTCTGGCACCTGGCACCTGCTTCACTGAACTTGGTGTCTGCAGGGCTGTTCTTCTCACTCCTCTGCCCCAACTGCTGATGTGCAGCAGGTTTTTTCCCCCCTTCTTAAATACTTTTGTCCCAGAGGTGTTGCCACTGTCACTGTTGGGCTTGGCTTTGGCCAGCAGAGGGTCTGCCTTGGAGCCAGGTGGCATGGGCCGCAGTGGACCCAGGGGAAGTTTCTAGTGGCTTCTCACAGAAGTCACACCCTTTCACACCTCACTCTGTGCTACCAGAACCTGGCCAGACAAACCCAATACACATACCCATATGGCAGTCAGCTGCAAGCACTATCTCCTTTCATTATCTAATTTCTATGCAGGTCAAAACTTGTACAGGTTTTCTGCTCAACAAGAAATTTATTCAGTCATGTGGGCTTGGATCCTTCAACCAGAAGTCTCAGATGTGCTAAAGAAAGAAAATACCTCCTAAATCTCACTCTACATAGAAGCTGTTGTTTTGGAAAATGAACTTGTTGTGCTGGAAAACCGTATATCATTTCCATTATATAAATTAAAATCTGTCACTGTCTGACACCAAACATTTTGTTGGTAACTTGCCCTTACCTTTACCTTATCCAATAATTTCTTTGATAAAAACAGGCAATTCTTCACCTTTCATTTCAAACTCTAGGATGATGCTATGTTTCCTATTCACATCACACTTGTAGATCCTTTGTCAAAAAAAACCAAAACAAACAAACAAACAAACAAAAACACAACAAAAAAACAACAACAAAAACAAAACCAAAAAACATTCATGTCATAGTCAATTTTTGGTGCTATTTGCTTTGTGCTTGCTTATCTACCATGTACTGTCCTTGCTAACTTTGCAGCTTTAGAGGTACTATGGTAGGATTCTTTGCAATTACAGAATAAAGTTTATGACCTCTTTTGTCAACGTACTATGGAGTGAGATGCTGTAATGAGATAATACCCTTCAATGTGACTAGTAGAAATTTAAGCAAAGCAAACATGAAGATGTTAATCTAAAGCACAGATCCAGACTTAGATTGCTTCTGTGCTAATTTACTACTTAAAGCTAATTATTGTATCTTTAAGTACATTCTCTACTCCCTATTATAACACTAATGTTGAAAGAAAAAAAAACAACAAACAAACAAGAAAATGGTTTTTATTTTGAAGGCATGAACCCCTGCTTTAAAATTAGTCTCACAAGTCTCACTTGCGTGGAACAGCACTGCTTTTGATTAGTGAGTATAGTCAAGGGTGAGTTATTTTAAGCTTTATTCTGAGCATTCCAGTAGCTAATAGAGAAATGAGAGTAATTCTCCATTTTGAAGGACAGATTTTACCTACATAGAACCCAGATGCAGAAACAGATTGCTATTTGATGAGCAGAGTTTAATGAGTTAGTAATGAGAACACAGCCTGAACATGAGAATAGCACTGCCATGGTTTCACACCATAATGATGAGTCTCTGAAAAGATCATGCAATATTTCTGAGCCTACTGAAAGATGGTGCTGCATGTGGCCACTGAAGATTGGGACTACTGTACTGAACAAACATGTACTGTTCTAATTTAATGAAGATGCAAGAAGAATAAAGTCCTTCTTAGCACATTGCACTGTTTTAAAGACTGTGCTAGCGCTCTGCTTCCTGAATATTATTAGTTGGGCACAACACAGAACAAGATCTTTATAGACAAAGGCTACTTACCTTTATTACTAGTGATAATAGAAACTCCTTAGGCAAATTTCTGTATTAGTGAAGTTAATGGGAGTTTTCAACTGAACCAGGACTGTACTGTCAGAATTAAAGCCAAAAAAAGCAAGAGCTCTTGCTCTAAGCACAGTGGTTACAATGAATATCCTTGTTATGTACTTGATATCAAAGCCTTGATGAAGCCATTCTTCAAACTTCATACTGTCAATGAGTCCTAAAACTTTTACTTCAAATTATTTTAGAGTTTCAGGGATTTTTTAATTATTATTTTTTAATGAGACCTGACAACTCCTGATGGAGAAGAAAAAAAAAAAAAAACAAAGGTGCTTAATTTTGCATCACTAATTTTACCCTTCCTTCAACTATCACTGTGTACATCCTGTTGGGAGATATGCTCAGGAAGGTGTGCAAATGAGTCAGGAAAAACAAGCATGTTGAGCAGTCTGTTTTACTGCAGCATTCCAATTGCTTTTTCAGGAAAGAACTCAAAGAATAGAAGTTCATATACAGTCTTAACTGCCCTTTTTATCAAAGGTCAGGCATTGTTTAGTGGCCGCAAAATAAATGTAAAAGGAAAATGTAGGTACTCCTAAGATGCCAGGGAACCTGACTTGTTTTTCACTCCTCCAGAGAGCAGAACTGGATTCCTGGGAAGAAATTCCAAAGTACGATAGGGAATTTAGAATTTTCAGACCTGGAATAAGAAATATTGCCTGAGATTTCTCAAAGGCCAACCCAGTTTCTTTCACCTGACCTCAATTCAGCTGGCTATAAGATTAGTAAGGGGTAAGCATTTAAAATCTGCAAATACATCTCCAGTTTGTCCTTTTGCTGATTATTTTCCCAGGGGAAAAACGTGGCCACTGTTGGAATAAGCATTAAAGCCAATGTTAATAGTTTAATTTCAGAACTGTTCAGAATCCAGAGGCAGTTATATATTTGAGTGTTATCAACCACTGAGCAATTCTATTAACCTTTTCACCCAGACTTTGCATAAAGTAATACCGACATAGTTGAGGGTACAAGAAGAGAAGTGAAATGTGCGGAACAGTATCACTGTTCTAAGCATATTCAGAAAAAAAATTCTTAGTACTTGCATAAATTTCAGCAAGAAAGGTGCATTTTAGCATCATATGCATGTTTCTCTGTTTGTGGATTTTGCTTTGGCATCTTCTCTCCTCTCCCAAACAGCTATCCTTAAAAAGGAAGGTCTCCACTTGACTAGAGATTTAAAAATACAGAGAACAGTGGATGTTTTACTAAAGCTTGTTTTGATTTTTTTTTTTGTTCTGTAAAGATTTTTTTAACAGGATGCTCAGTTGCATCAGTAGTGGACAGATCTCACACCCAAAGCTTTCAAAGACTCCTATCTCACACTCAAGTCTGAAGGAACAAGAGCCAAAAAGTTAATCTGAAAACCTTTATCCAAAGGCAAACTCCTTCCACTTCGCAGTAAGTAATGAGAAAATTACAGGATACTTCCCACATGTAAATAAATTGAAAACCTAAATGGAGTGGGTAGAGGAAGTGGCAATTCTTTACTAACTACTGTGTGAAAAATCCAAACACTTTACACTCTGCTTTCATGTTAATCCTGGTGAGAAACATATCAACCTTATTTTTTTATGTATATTGCAAAATGCAACTTCAGTATAATGTATATTTATAGAGATGGATTTATTCTTTATTCTTTTTCATGATGTAGCATCGTTTTGGGCTAAACCCAACAGGCAGTTGAGCCTCACCCTGCTGCTCACTTGTGCCTCATCCTGGAGAAAATGGGGAGGATAACAGTGAGAAAACTAGTAAATTGAGGTAAAAAACAGTTTTATAAGGAAAGCAAAACCTGCACATACAAGCAAAGCAAAATAAGGAATTAATTCACTACTTCATATTGGCTGGCAGGTGTTCAGCCATCTCCAGGAAAACTGGGCTCCACTATATGTCATGGTTACTTGGGAAGACATATGCCATAACTCTATGAGTGTATCACCCTCCTATTTTCCACCAGATTTTATTGCTGAACATGAGATCATATGATGTGGAATATCTTTCTGTTTGATTGGGGTCAGCTGTCCTGTTTGTGTCCCTTTCCAACTTCTTGTGCAACTACTACTAAGTGGTGGGGCACTCTGAGAAATAGAAAAGGCCTTATCAGTGTTTAAACACTATTCACAGTCTTTGCATTCCCGTGATAACAATACTGTTTTGTCACCAATCCAAAACAGGGCACTGTTGCAGCTGCTATAAAGTGAATGAGCTCTATCTTAGTCAAGGCCAGTACAAGCACCCTTTCTGTTACAAAGAATTTTAACATTTCCACCAAAGTAGTTTCAGCATAGTTAAAAAAACTCAGTATTGACAGAGGAACCATCTGAAAGGTTAAGAGATTTAACCACTTTATTTGGCTAGTAATTCAATTTGCTTTCACTGTAGCCATTGGTAACCAGCTTACTTCAAGACACTGCCCCATTTCTACTACTGTGGAGTCATCTTTGGACAGCTCAGGGATGGGAGGGGATTGACATTGAGGCCTCTGAGTCAATGTTTTATACTCACTGCAAAAGCTTGTGGAAGGAGGAGCCGTGAACATCACTGGTGATTTGACTGTCTTTTAGCCCTGTTGATTAAAGCACTCAGAACTGAATTTTGCTGGCTTACCAGCAAAAGTGTTTGCTGATCTATCCCCCAAGCCCAAAGGGAACATTGGTAGCACTTTGGGCATAATGCTTTAACTCCTATCCATGCAAATGATGGGAATTCCTTGCACCACAGATCATGATTATATGCAGTAACGACTTAATACACAACACTTAGGTATTCCACATAGAGGATAGAGATCCAGGTTCTTTTACCAGACTGGAATTTTTTTAATTCTTTTAATTGACAGTTATGTGTAGAGAAAGAAAAGCAAACTTTCAAAAGGAAGGGAGTTATAGCCTGGCTTTTGCTTAAGAGTAGAATTATCATTAAGAAGGAGGATTAGATAACCCAGTTTGTCTAAAGTAGACACTGTTTTTAATTGCCCACACAAAGGTATCAAGAAGATATAAATCCTATAAATTAATGGAATATGTCTTGTAGGACATATTAACTGTCTTCACTTATATTTGTCCTTAAGAAATAACTTAATTAGACAGAAGGAATGAGAAGTTCAATCATTGCTAATTAGTTTACTGGTTAGTAATAAACAACAGTAACATACATCTCAATCTGCTGTTTCAAATTTGGCATTTTACCTAATTCTTTCCCAAATCTGTGGGTTTGCACATGAATTCTTTCATTCCCCATTCATACATTTATAAAACCTAAAGAGACAGCCTGCACTTTATGGATTCTACATTAACATACAACTCCAGGCTATGTGGGTTAAAGACAAGGAAGAGAAGAGACAGAGAAGCAGCAATACCTTTTACTTCTTTCAAGATTAAAAAGAATCTTTAAGCACGACCAGAAGAAGTGAAAACATTTTCCTCTGGTTCTCTTTAAGTATGCAGCACAGCAACAGAACCTGCCAGGAGGAAGAGCTTTGAATTTCATGGCTACTATCATTCCACAGTACAACAGTTACAGGGATCCAAAGGAGGATAACAGTTTCTCAACTACTCTCTATTTTTGGGAAGAAGAGACACTGCACTGTCAGAATAACACTTCTTGCCAGGATCCAAAGGAAGAGAGAGATACTGATGTGTATTTGGATAGATATAAAAAAGCTTGTCAATTGCCCTGTTCTTTTTGGTACTTGCCAGAATAACAGGCAAGTTGGTTTATTGATAACAAAGGCAAACATGTCCTCCCAGTTGCATGCTGCATCAAATTTCTAGCTCTCTGTGTCACCTTCTCTGGATCTTAGCTAGTTGGGAGTGTCTGTCACACTGGTGAAAGATTTTCACCCTTGTGTTTGTCTTCACCCTTTATCAGTGTGCTGAGGCATTTCAAAATCTCTTTACCACTTAATGATGACTTGGATGCCAGTTCATGTTTAATAACTCTGTTCTCAAAGGTCTTTTTTTTTAAAAGGAAAATTGTGGAATTAGCAGGAAATCAGACACAGCACAATAACAATATGATTCCAGGCTAATGTCCCTTTATTGCTTACAAAGTTTGTTGTTTTATACATTTAGAGCATCAGTATCACACATACATCAACCACTTATTGGCTATTACCTACTGTCTATGTTTTGCTTTATTCTATTATTGGCTAAAGTTACTCGTTCACGCAAACTGCTGTTCCTCCTCCTGCACAGTTCCTTTGTCATGTAGGTATCTCTTTGTTCATTTATTTTTGCAAGTTCAGACATATTACCCATCCGCAGTTTACTCTCTTGTATCTTTTTAGAACTAACATTCAAGGTTTTACTACACAGCTGCATTGTCTCACAAGCTCAGAATGTCTGGAGTGCTCATAATATGTCCTTGTTCTTGCAAATATCTCACAGAAAATGTCATGAAAGAATAGGGTAGACTAGATGATGCTTTCTCAGACTTTGTTTCATTTGTCTTGTTTCAAACAGCTGTTGAAGTAACAAAATCCTGTAGATATTGCATGAATAAAACTTAAGAAAATAGATATTTAAGATATTTTTTCCCCCAGGAAGTTTGTATTTTTCTATCTGTGCCATAGAAACAGCTTTATTTTCTATGGCATGACTTAAGAGCATGAAGTTGATTCAGGTCTCAGAGCATCTGTCATACGTGGAAAGGCTGAGAGAGCTGGGATTGCTTAGTATCAGAAAGAGAAGATTCAAGGAGGATCTCCATACATTTATATACTCCATAAGGAAGTGAGACTGATTTAAAGCATTGGTACCCAGTGAAAGGAAAATAGGTAACAGATAAACTGGAAGAAAACAGCAACTAAAAATGAAAATAATAATAATAATGAAAAAAAAAAAAAGGGCCTTTTGCCATGAAGGTGATCAAATACTGGAACAGATACTAAACACCCAACTAGAAAAAGTTCTGAAAAATCAGCCCTGACTGACCCTGCCAAGGAGCAGTGGCAAGGACTAGATGAGGTGTTTTCCAGAGACCACCTCAAATCTCAGCACTCTGCAAAACATGTTTGAAGATACTTTCAGAGTAGCAACTTATAAATGAGAACAAAACAAACCAAACAAAAAAACAAAAANTCTGGAGTGCTCATAATATGTCCTTGTTCTTGCAAATATCTCACAGAAAATGTCATGAAAGAATAGGGTAGACTAGATGATGCTTTCTCAGACTTTGTTTCATTTGTCTTGTTTCAAACAGCTGTTGAAGTAACAAAATCCTGTAGATATTGCATGAATAAAACTTAAGAAAATAGATATTTAAGATATTTTTTCCCCCAGGAAGTTTGTATTTTTCTATCTGTGCCATAGAAACAGCTTTATTTTCTATGGCATGACTTAAGAGCATGAAGTTGATTCAGGTCTCAGAGCATCTGTCATACGTGGAAAGGCTGAGAGAGCTGGGATTGCTTAGTATCAGAAAGAGAAGATTCAAGGAGGATCTCCATACATTTATATACTCCATAAGGAAGTGAGACTGATTTAAAGCATTGGTACCCAGTGAAAGGAAAATAGGTAACAGATAAACTGGAAGAAAACAGCAACTAAAAATGAAAATAATAATAATAATGAAAAAAAAAAAAAGGGCCTTTTGCCATGAAGGTGATCAAATACTGGAACAGATACTAAACACCCAACTAGAAAAAGTTCTGAAAAATCAGCCCTGACTGACCCTGCCAAGGAGCAGTGGCAAGGACTAGATGAGGTGTTTTCCAGAGACCACCTCAAATCTCAGCACTCTGCAAAACATGTTTGAAGATACTTTCAGAGTAGCAACTTATAAATGAGAACAAAACAAACCAAACAAAAAAACAAAAATCACACCCTAAATAAATTTATTTGCCAAAGGCTGGTATAATATTCTACTTCTCTATATTTTTCTGTCAAAAATATATTTGGTACAGTCCAAAATATGATTTATAAATATTTCATAATAGCATATTCTATTACTCTGTACATTATTACAATGGTGTTGGGAGAAAGACTTGGCTGGTTATAGTCTTATTTTTGTGTGACTTCTTATACCTATGTAAGAGTACAGAAATATTATACAGGAATAAAGAAAAAATGTTTGTTTTCTTTGGATAATCTGAAAAGGTATTTGAAAAGGTCTGGCCAGTTCAATGGGAAAAGTAAGGCACAATGAAATTACATTTCTACTTTTGTTTGTACAAAGGAAAAGTAAAAATGTCACTTTGGCTAAGTTAAAAATGGTTTTGCCTATTGTAAAAATGTTATCAAACCAGAAGAATAAAAAAAAAGGTCAAGTTCATGACTGGATGCTTCACTGAATCTGTTTCCACATGGACTTGCCATTTTATTGAAAATATCAAGCACATAGATCAAGATTCCATAGAAGTGAATTACCAGACCTGATAAGAAAAAAACACTTTAAAGTTTGAAGGTTGTTGCAGCACAGGTTAATTGTTTCATTACCCATGAAAAAGGGCAAAAAAGTCCCAAACATTTTCCCCTCAAAAAGCATTATTGACAACACTGAAAAACAGGTGACTTGAAAGCCACACAGGGATGTAGAAAAATATTCAGAAAAACAAAAATAAAACAGAGCAGTGTCAAATGCAACACTTGTTTATACATATCAACCCTTCGGTTTGGGATGTTTAATTAGTGTATCCAGATCTCATTAGATTTTGCTGCTTTGGCTTTTTTTCCTGGCAGTATGGCCTGAAGTCAGTGCAAATTAAGTACTCTGAGCGCCCCACGAGATTGGGCTCATAATTATTTCTCACCTTAACATGATCTAGTTCAGCTCAAAACAACTAAAACTTGAGAAAGAACATGTTTTAAACAATCTCATTTGAATGCATTAAAAATTGTTAATGAGCATGCCTAAAGTGTCAGGCATCTGGCTCAGAAGTTGTTTGTAACATATGCTTCCTATGAGTTGTCTCAGAAGCACATTTTGAAATAAGGCACTAAAAAAGAAAATTAGTTTGTCAAGGGCTTTTGTGTATAACCAAACTGAGACTATACAAATATTTAAAAATCAGAACATTTTTGTAAGTTTTGAGGGCAAGTTGCTGTTGTTGTTATTGATATTACTATTATTATTATCTGCAGCAAATTATCATACAACATAGAATTTAGTAACAACTAAATGCATATAAGGGAAGTTGTAATTATGCATTTATACTTCCTAGATCTTGGAAGCAGTGCTTTGTGCAGACCTTACCCTTTCGGTACACAAATGATGCTACAGTATTTCTTACAGTTTTAGTTGTGCATGTTCTGCTGCAGCCACTATAAATTGAAACACATTTTCTATTCCTTGTTTCCTTCAAAAAGTATATACCTAATACAAAATTCTTAGTATACCACCAAGATTAAACATGAAGAGAAGACCTTAACCTTGTGTATTATAAGATGAAGGTAATAACATTTTTCTTTTGCTTCATGAAAACCAACAAAGAATCTCAAAATACTATTCCACTCCAAGTTATTCTAATCTAAAATACATGGGATTTGTCTCTTGGGAAGAAACAAGTGAAAACAGCAAAAACATGGCTTATGCCACCTTAGAAAAGATGCACTAAGAACAGCAGAACATGAGGGTGACGTTCAATTCACCTGTTAAGACAATCCTAAAACAAATACACCTCCAACAGATACATTGCTAGGAAAAGGAATAAAAAAAAAAAAAAAATAGTAGTGTATTAGATGTTGACATTAAGTCTCTGCAAGGACATACTAGTCAAATTTAGTGTATTGTGGCTAAAATCAATGCTAATGCCTGCTGCTGTTTTTCAAGATAGCACAGATAGCTGTGTTACATCATAGCACACATGCACACAACTGTGCTCAGGGTCCGCAGAATGGTATCCAATGGTATCCAAAGATCCACTATCTTTGGATACTAGTGAGATTATCCCACCATGAAAGTTTTTCCCAATAATGGAGAACATCCTGATTTGCTAAATCTTAATTTGATAACCTGTAACTGTTTTTCAGGAAGAAAGTAGGTGGTTTTTTTATACCTGATAGTCTGGATTACTCATAAAGGGGTCAAAACCATGGAAATAGGACCAAAATTCTTTCTATAAGAGCAGAATACACTTTAAGATACAAGAAACTTCTCAAAATATTTACAGATGCAAATCATGCCTGTATCAGTCACAGAAGCATGCTACTCAATGACAGAAGTCTGCATTGTTTAAATATTTAAGGTGGGGTAAGAAGGGCCTAATACTGAGAGATTAAGATCCACTAAATTCATCAGGAATCTAAAGCTGAACAGCTTACAAAATCAACTCACCATACTTCACGTGAATTGTAAGTGTAAATGACAATCTTACTGGTCACCTTTTCATCTTTGGTGGAGATAGGTCTCAACCACAGGGGAGGGATGCACTACTACATGAGTTTGAGTGATTAATGGACATTATTACTTTAGGTCTACAAAGTTTCAACATTAATAGCTAAAGCTGCTGAGCTGGAAAGCTGCCAGCCTGGAGAGCTGCTCATAAACAATTAACAGAACTTTTATTTAATGAGGGCTACAAAAATAGGAGGGGAAAAAAAAAAAAAAGGAAAACACACATCTTCACAGAACAAAGCTGTAAGAAATCTTAGGTCATGAAATTGAAAAGCTCTGTGGAAGACTTAACAAAACCAAGATCAGAGCATGAAATAGAGTTTCCCTTGTGCAGGCATATAGGCATAGACATGCACACACAATTAAAAGAAAAATATTACTTACTGAAGATAAGGGAAGTGCTTCCCATAGACACTCTTAAATTAGTATGAGGGAGAAAAATTAGTGTATAGAATAATGGAACCATTTTCAAAATACAAATAATGGCTTGGTTTCCTGCTATACAATTTCTTCTATATATCAGACTATAGAAAACATTATCTCCTTTTTGTTGCAAGAAACATATCTGTGTTAGGGAGAGAGGTCATATTTTTCACCATTATTTCTTCTTTTCCTAAAGAAACAACTAACAGAATCATCAAAATCTCACCAAGTATATAAGCTAGAAGTTTGCCAGCACCTTCTTCTGTGGAAGACCCTAATGCACACCCCAAACTAGCAAAAAGACCCCAACAAATGCCATGCAGTTTATCCCAGCTTTATTGGTTTCTGTCAAAACATATATTTCTTACATTACAGAGACTAATGTATGTACAGAAAATTACTTAGATTTAATTTTCACCTCAGTAAATATTAATCTCTAAGATCTCTGTATAAATCAGTAACAGATGGTTATTAGCATCAAAATTTCTTGGGTTATTAAATGGAAAGTTTTGTTAGAATTAAAATGACTTTTTTTTCCTTAGAAATAAAAAGATAGAAAAATAAGTTACATGACCATACTAAGAAATATTGTGAATAAATAGATTAAGACTACCTAAAATATTTTAACTAAAATATAGTGTGGGAATGGATTTCCGGATAATATAGTGCATAAAGTCTTATGCTGGTGTCACTGACAACATCTGCATTAGATATGCCTCCAGAATAAATGGTCTAACATCTTCATAAATTAAAAAAAAAAAAAAAAGTAATGTAATTCATCCTAAAGTGAGCAGTAAAAATAAATCAAATGTGTGGACCTTTCCATGATTCACAACTCAAAATTAATTGAGACCATCAGTACTATAGATAAAATCAAATGAAAAGAAAATTAGTAAGAATTTTCTTGTTTCATATATAAGTTTTTCTGTAAGCTGTGTGCTATGCAGAGTTAATACTGAATCTTAGGACTGAATGCTAAACACATTCTTCCCCATGAAGTCATGTATATAAAGATAAATTATATGGCTACATTCCATAATACTAAAGCAAGAGAAAAAAAATCCCAAAACAAGCCAAAGAAAAAATCCAACAAAAAATTAGGATAAATCGAGAAAGAGGTTTAGTGGATTTATTTGCACTGCTTTGGAGGAATAGTCTCTGGTCCAGGCCAGGGTGAAGATTTGTTATCCATTCACATGAGGTTCCCATGGATCAGCCTCACACATGAGCATGAGAAAAGGCAGGTTTGAATATGGTTTTCATGGAACACAGACATAAGCACAGTTCCTATGGATGTATATCCTGTACAGGGACAACTGCACTACCTATGCCTGGTCCAGCACCTCCACTTATCCCACCTACCTTTTAGAACCACTTGTATACTACAGGAGAAAGACAGGATGGTACAAGATCTTACAAGTACTAGACCCTTTATGTTTTGCTGTAAAGAAAGATGGGATTTCTAAGTGCATGGGACTGAGTCTGGATCAGATCCTTGGCAGAATAAACAGAAAAAAAAAAAAAGTAACAAAGTAGAAAATATCAATGCATAAGCTACTATTCATTATTTACCTACCTCTGAATTTTAACAAACATCTTTAGTGATAATAACTAGTTTTCTATATTTATAGACAAAAAGCACGCCATAAATATTTAATTCTACTATTTAGCATATGCATCCCTAGTTCATATACAAAACACGTATGAGATTGGGAATCACTACACTATTTTACAGTCAAAAATGTTCAATGGAAAGGTTTTTATCCATTAAAATGCAAATAACTAAATATCTTTACCCTTCATGGTTTACATTCTTCTAACATCTGAACAGAAGAACAGAATTGAAAGGTTAATTCCCGTGCTAAATGGGGAATCATATCATACTTAATGTCAATAAAAATATTTTTATTTACATTTCTATATCACAGTTAAGAGATTACCAGTCTTTTACAGTAAGAGAGTAATCCAGGAAAAGACTGCCAGTTTCAGTATTTCATAATTGACATAAATTGGATAGAGCTTTTGCTGTGCGGCATCCAAGGTGAAAAGCTGGAGTCCCTTTATGGCAAAGAAAGGTTGGATCCTCTGCAGGACACTTCAGACCCTCAAGCCAGAAACCTGCCTCCTTCTGCACTTACCAGCATATGAAGCTGTTCTGCCTTTTTTAGGCTCCTACACTGGATAGACAGTAACATTTTTTTCTAGCAGTGAGGAGACTGAATAATTCAAACACTTAAAGTACAGATATATTCACCCTGCGTATGTGTGAAAATTGAGCTGCATTTATATTGTTTATAGAGAAAGAGAAAGTTGATCTTTTAACTCATAAACTTGCATAACATCTTGCTGCTAATCAAGAAATTAAAGGAAAATCACCTATTTTTACCACTAATATTTCAGTACCTACTCCTGAAAGCTGTGCTGAACTATGTCTAATGAAAGACATATTTTTAAACATAACCACATAGAACTGAAGAATAAGTTATCTACCTTGAAAGTACACAGTCCTAAATCTGCCAAATGGAATCTGCCAAACTCAAAATGTTCTTCCAGATAAACTAAAAGGGATGTCCATTCCCAGTCATCACCTTTCATCAGTCCCCTGAATTTGAATTCAAACTGAAAACTTCCCATCAAGGGTTTGAAAAAAAAAAAGAAATTATAAATCAATATAGACTATTTCACTAGACTTTATAGAAGGTATTGCTAACACAATGACAAATTGGTTGTATTGGTGCAGAGTTGAATGACATTTCTCTGATGAAATAAGGGAATAAAACAGACATGCAAAGCATGTAAGCACTATGCTTCCTAGTGTCTTACATAGTTATTAATGTATTTGAAGATGATGTTATATGATACTACAGTCACTATGCTCGTTGAAAAACATCATGAGACTGCTGTGTAATAGAATTTTTATCTTAAATCATTAATTTCACTTCAGTCTAGATAAAACAACATTTGACTTGAGAGAAAACTCTGGAAGACTTTCTTATCCTGTTGGGTTTTTTTTTTTTTTGTTTTGTTTAGTTTTGTTTGTTTGGGTTTTTTTATGCCAAGTTTTGAATTTAGTGAAACATGCTTAAACATAATCTACAATAGGCAAATTCTGTAACAACATAAGGAAGGAAAGGAAAATAATCAACATTTTAAAATAGGAATAATTCTGTATTTGGTAATAACATCAAAGAACATCTTATCTCTGCAGAAGCAAGACATAAAGCTCTGATTTGTTCTTTTGAAGAAGTTTGCAATGTAATGCTCTCCATTACAAGACAGGAAAATCAGTGAAGCATGAAATGTCTACTAATAGTTATATTCCACTTGTTAATCTCTTGCCTTAAATCAATCTCAGTCTTCCAAGAAACTACTGCTTTACTGTAAATAGAAAGTATATGCAAAAAACCTTCTATCTTATGGCCCTGGATTATAGTCTCCTGAGTTCTCTGGGGAGCCAAAAAATAATGGGAGGGTTTTTCTATTTCACAAGATGGTAAGCAAATTTAAACAATATTTTATCAAACAAGTAACTCTAAGTTTCCAGGATGAATATCTTTCACTGACATGAATAGCCATTTTCTAGTTGGATAACTACTGGAACAAGTAGAATGATATTATTTTGAATAATATTCTACTGTGTTAGTTTCTTTCTGTCTTACTTTAAAATAGACCCCACTCATTTTTAATTCAATCTACAGGTGAAAGAGGAAAACAGGAAAGAAATGCTGATTCTAAAAGTTCTCAGTGAAAGAATACATATGTTTTTGGACCCATGTTTGCTTGTAGGCTTTTATTTTATGGAAATGTACATGTTTAGACACTCATTCATGTCGCCAGGAGAATAGAGAACGTGCTTCCACATCAATTCACTTTTACACACTTCTAGAGCTTTAGTTTCAAGTTTGAGCTATATCTTATACAAATGATCCAAACAATGACACGTTTTGGAACTAAATCAAACATTTTCCATTTGTCCTAGAAAGGTAACTTCACTGCAAGTATCTTTAATCTTTTCCATATGTCAGGTTCTTAAAAGGCCAACATCGATTTGGTGGGAAAAAAACCAAAACCACACCTATATAGAAATGCAGAGTATTTCACAAGAGTAAAATGATCACATATTATTTACCACATTATATACCACGTACGCATATTATATACCACAGAGAACGTGCTCCAATATGTAGTCATCTTTACAGAAAAGATGTTCACCTTCTTAATTTCTTAGTTCCTTAATTAATCACCAAAATTTCCTGTGCAATTGCCTTCCCATGCTGACTCTTCCTATTTATTAAACTAGTTTTCTTCCCTTATGCTAATGCTATGAAATAAATACTCTTACATGATTTGCCTCCAAAAGAGTTGAGTGATTCAGTATAGAGTGCATACCAGATAGCATGCATGAGGTTCTGAACACACAATATATGAGATTGCTGTAGTTAAAAACAAAAAGTTCAAACATGAAAACCATATTTCCCTGATGTTAAGAAAACTATTAGGTTGGGTTTAGTTATTTGAGGGTTGTTTTATTTGTTTGTGTGAAGGTTTGTTTTGTTCGGGTTTTTTTATGGTAAAGGAATATACAATATCGTTCATACCTCAGAACATCACAGTGCTTCCACAACACATAAAGGAACATTTTTTAAATGTCATTTTGAAAAGGTTTTTAGATATTCTATTTAATGTTCTAAAAAGAAACTTAGCCTTACTTTGTTCGTGCCACTAAGACAGCTTGCAAAAATAAGATAAACATTACAGAGATCCTTTTATATTTAGAAAATATTACTATAAAACATTTTTTTTTTAGTAAACTTTTCAGTACTGTCTCTTACAGCATCCCCTCTGGACAAAGTGTTACAGTAAATACATCAGGTGGGTGACTCACGGAGTTCCACAGGCTCATATTTCAGTGTGTTAATAAGCAGTAGTCATGGCACCAAGCCTACCAGATTGCGTGAGGTAATACTCTCAGGCACATGGTGTGATTTCTGGGGTTGTCCTGTGCAGGGCCAGGCCCTAAAAAGTAAGATTGCTATGGATCCCTTCCAACTCAGAATATTCCATGATTCTGTATTAGATTAGTTATGCAAATGAGATCTGTAACAAAAAAAACCCATCGACGAATTACTTTGAGCCAAATTCAAAGTTAGTGGCTCCGCAAATGTTGAGAAAGTTTATTTCCCCTTTTGAGTTGTTCGTCTGTAGGGTTCTTTTAGGCTCATAGACCAGTTCATAACAGGCCTCCATTTCATGTTCACCATGTCACTTTGAAGAAAAGATTGGCAAAACAGCTAAACATATTTTTAGCTCCCCAGCATTCTAAACAACCATCTCTATTTTTTCATTCCTAGTTTTATATGACCATATAGTAAGATAATATTTGTAGTGCTAAACTGTCCATGCCTAGAACTGCTTTTGTGATTATAAAAAAAACTTCAGAATTTTATCACTAATAACACTGATTTATTGGTCCCACTGCTGTGTGGGTGAAGCAATTCATGTAAGAACCCTAATGTCACTTCCCAATGTTTAAATTTAATTGGGTGTAAAATAGAAATAATAAATTATGTTGTTTTGCAGGTTATAAAATTACATTTGTCCAGTGGTCCATGGAAAATTCTAAGCAATGCATTTGGTTCTAACTTTTCATTAACTGTATACCTCACTTATACTGTTAAGTAGTAATACAGGAGAATTATTACTTTTAAGTGGTAGCTGTTCCGAGGCATACAAGTCATATTCTAACAGCATCATCCACTTATGACAGATCTTTAATTTTCCTCTCTTTTCCTTTTAAGATAGCATCTATATTCACATTTCAAGTTTAGTTACAGCTCTTTACTCACCTGGTACTATTCATCACATTCCACAGATTTTTTTCACCATGGTAGTTTTTGCTGGCAAGTCCTTCCACTGTAGTTTTTCTAACCTACGCTTTTGATGTGCTCATTCAAAAACCCTTCTCCTCCATATTTAGTACAACTGTCTTAACTGCGTTTCCGTGATAACCACACACAGCACCAACATTATGAGGACAGAAGTAATCATGTGAGAGTGAATGGTTTTGGTAAGCATATATTAGGATATCAAGAGTATGTTACAGCAAGATGAGTTATAATGAGCCATTGCTGAACTACCCAAGCTGATCTTCCTTCCTCCAGATGGATAAATATTTTTTATAAACCTAACTAAAGATAACTGACAGGTATTTCCCTTCCTTTGAATGAAAAATCCAATGTCCCCTGAAGTTTTGCTATCAGTTTGAATATCTGTTAGATGAAGCTACAAAGGTTAAGTCTATTTTCAGTGCATGCAAATACAGTGAGTTAGGCTTTTATCTGCAGAAATGACAATGCATATTGAAAACCATTTGTCTTGGTTTTTAGTATCCAGGGTCAGTTTGTCACTGTGTGGGTGTGTATTCTAAAGCCTCTATGCCATTTTTTCCCATGAACTGCTCACAATGGCACATTAGCAGCTATTGTCTAAGGGACTGCACACCCCTCAGGCTGCAGGCTGGGTGTTTTGGAACTTCTGTGAGATAAGGAAATTCTTCTGCCTCCACACCCACCTGAGGGGTCATGTCTGCTAATGGCCCATCAGGGGTATCAAAAATAGGTCATTGTTTATCTCACAGAGTAAATCACCCATTGTTTTAGTCTCCGCCCTGGGGGAAGGACTGGGCGGAGCCTAAGTGAATATAAGCAGAGGATTTTTGGGCCTAGGGAACTTTCTTCAGATCCANTTTTTTTTTTTCTTCTATTTTACTTGGTTAGTTCTGGTTGTTTTTGTTTATCTTAAATATATAGATATAGATATATATAATTATAGCTAGGAACTGTTATCCTTCCATTTATCATATCTTAATTAAAATTTGTTTTGAAATTGAAGGAGATTTGTCCCTCTGTTTTAACTATAATTTTTTCTAAGCTCTCTAAACTTAGACACCATTCCTGCACCACCAGGCCATTTAAAGGACTTTGGATTAAAGTTTGTTACATCATGCATTCAAAGTACTACATCTGCTTAAACTAAGCATTTGACAAGAGTACAGAAAAGTACTTCAGAATTAAATGTGATGACCGCTTTATTCCTATTTTTTAGTTACAGAAAGGGTTTATCCACACTGTACAACTCAAAGATTATCTCTAATAAAAGCATTTTTTAAATTTGCATACAGCCCTAAGCTGGTGAAAGAAGTTAAAGTCTTGGTGGATACGGTGGATTTCTGTGTTAAACACTTTGGATGGGAAACTGAGTTATGACACTGCAAAGGTGATTGGTGCTACAGGGATGCGCAAAACAAGACTTTTCTTTCAGCCTTTGAAATTCAAGTCGGGAAGCCCTTGGGTAACTCACCAATTTCTCTGTTTGCTGAACTCTCCTAAGCCTTTACTGGGTAGGGACCTATTGGAAAAATAAGAAGCTGAAATTAAATTTTGTAAGGGGGGAGGAATAAAAGTCATAATTCCTGAAATTAAATATGTTGAGGCAGCTACATTTTTCATACAAGAGGACCATGGTGAGATCCCTACAGAGGTTGAAAGTGCTGTCATCTCTATAGTGTGGACGAGCAGTGGTCTGGAGAGGTCCACAAGAGCAGGACATGCAAGCATTGCTCTCAAACCAGCAGCAACACTGGCAAGACAACAACAACAATGCTCTTTGAGGCCAGAAAGTTGTAAGGCATTAGAATCTATAATGGAAAAGTTCCTCAAATATGCGTTATTGGTAGAATGTCAGTCCAAATATAACACCCCCATCGTACTGGTAAAAACAGCTGATAGTAAGAGCTATCGATTAGTGGAGGATTAAAGGGCAATTAATAAGATGACAGAGGACATTTACCCACGAGTGGGCAACTCCTATACCCTTTTGACCAGATTGACAGATGATTTAGGGTGATTTATTGTGCTTCATCTTAAAGATACCTTTTTCTGTATTCCTGAATCCTAAGGCATCACACTATATGTTTTTAAACTGTTTGATTAATTTGTTCATAATGAACTATGAGCAACAAAAATATCCCCAACAGCAGATTACTGAGACATTTCAAGTGTATGACGTGGCAAAGTCTTCATTTGCTTTTGTGTTCAGGTGACTTAGTGTGTCAAGGTAATTTTGAAATAATTACATCATCGGAAAATAAGGTAAAAAACTATGCACAGGTTCTTATTCAGTGGATTGTCAAGGCTTCTTCACGGTAGCCCATATTTTTCCTGTATCTTGTAAGTATTTAAAGTTGACAAAAACTCCCCACACAAACCACACTAGAGTTTAGGCTTTTATTTTAAAGGAAACTTCTTGGTGCTCTGTGACGAACTTACTAATCTGACTCAATAATGAGTGAGCAGTGATAAAGCTTGGTTCCTATCATACAGAAGAACTCAGAATTATTTCCTTGAATTTACACCAAATGAAAACAGCAAGAACTGACACATATCCAGAATCCTTTAGCTAATAGCCAAAACCAAATGATTAAAAAAAATTAGTAATAATCTAGTGTCATAGTTGTATCCATGAATACTTCTCTTTTTTTTATTTATTTCATTAAACCCTTTTACATTAAACAAATAGCTGTCATACTATGCTCTGACTACTCAGTGTACCAGTAGAATCTAAAATCTACTTACATATAAAATAAATAAATCTAATAAGGTTAAAAATCTTTTACTATTTATTATGAAGTCATGTTTAGTATTATGAAGCTTAGGTTAAATGGCCAAAATTAATGTAGTCTTGAAAGTGAAATTAATATTTCAAGTTAATTGAGGAGCAGAGGAATTGTACTAACATCCTTTGTAATATATACTACTGTCTCTCATAATATAGTTACCTGTGACTATTTACTAAAGAGAACACTTTCATTTGTGTTTGCCTTTTACAACCACTTTAATATTTCTTGTCATGCACATCAATCTGAAGTGCTTTTTGGGTTCTACTGGTTTCTCAATTTGCACCAAGTGCCTAAGAAACAAACACTGCATCTTCAAGTAAGACGTTAAGATGTCCACACTATGTAAACGCAATTCAATTTATCTAGTAGGATATCTGACACATAAAATTACTATGTTTATTCTTTGTTATAATTTAGAATGTAAATTAGAAACACAGTTATTTGAGTTATACATTTTCAAAGCAATACAGTGTTGCAGAATAACTAGCAGAATAACTATACAGAATAACTACTTAGATTTTCATGCACTGCTGTTACTCTATATTGCGCTGCCTTGAGTCCTTTTTTTTTTTTTTAAATAACTGCTCCATGGGGTGTTTGAAAACAAATTTGCACCCTTCAGAAATACATGTCTAACAAAACACAAAAGAAATCCCCACAAAATAAAGCAAACAAACAAAAAAAAAAACCCCAATCCCACAACAAACAACTCACTTTGTCATGCCCTAATGTCTTTTAGTTGCAGATATCAGTGCTATTAACACCCTTCTAAGATTTCAGGATCCATTCAACTACCATCAAGTAGAGAAATGACTTATTGAAAATAAATTATAAATCAACCATACCTAAAGAGTCTTTTGAAACATTTCTAAATACCATGCAAACTACAAAACAAACCACTTTGATTTTGTCTCCCCTGATCTTTAGGGTACAGACCTCATTGCTGGGCCATAGCACAGTCCTGGCTCTGCAGATCTCTTATGGCTGAACTCCTCCTGGTTGCAACTGCACCTCTAACTGAGAAGCCATTGATGATATTGCCGTTCTAATAGTAGTTGTACTGAAAACAAAGATGTTAGTGAAACTATCTTCTGGACACTCTTAGATTGGCTCATCAGACCTACTTTGACACGATTCTGGTCCCTATATCAAAAGATGACACAAAAAAATACTGTCTTGACCCAACAACTTTATAAAGTTGTTCTATCTTTTAGATAGTGGAGTTCCCAGGTTTTCCTTTATTACTGGTCTTCTACCCCTTAGGCTCTGCCCACCCAATGACCTTTCTTAAGTTTTTATGAAGCAGCCCTTCCCCACAGCCTCTAAGTACCATACAAAAAGATGGATTATTTCCTTTACTCCAGAGACTACATCCTCCTTTTCAGTATTCAACATTACTGAACTCCAGATGGCATTTACAAGATAGATAAGTTTTTATCCCATGAGTACATCTAATGAAGTGACTTGATCATAGGCCCAGGCCTCCTGGGACAGGTCTCCAGTATTCAAGGTATTGACCTTTCCAAATTCTTCTAAGTCAATGGAAACTGTTACCACTTGACCCTCAAAATACTAGCTAACTATTTCTCACCCTAATAAAAACAAATGCAACCAAAAGCGATATAGTTTTGTAGCAATTTTTAATTAATAACCAGAGGCCTCCGAAAATTCTGCGTCCATAAACAAACCTATCTAAATCTATATGTGCACACTCTTCCTTGGCTGCAGTTTGTGAATCCCTTGGGAATGTGCTGTGAAATACAGCATGAAAATCAGTCAGAGATTACCAAGTACTTGGATGTGACTTGTCCTCAATAGTCTGCACTGTATCTGGGATTCTGTACCTGTATTTGAAGCTTAAATTTTGCAGGATTTGAAAATACAGAATGAAATGACACATCTTGAATTTCATTAAAACAACTATGTTTCTAAGCATCTTAATAAGCATACGGTGAGTATAGTTACGTTCCCATCAGGAAATGTAAAACACTATTTAAAACAGTGAAATTACCATAATTGAAAGAACACAGATGCTCTTTAATAATCTAGTAGATTGCACCCTCAATGGAAATGCTCATTAATTCTATTTTAAGACAGTGTGATTCACCTGTATGTCAGATAATTATCATTAAAAGCTAGGTTAGCAGAAAGGTTACATATTCAGGTTTGACAACTCCATCACAGGATATGCAACATTTTCCATTTGATGGCTACATGCCTATTCACTTACTTCCTCCATAACATGTAATTTATAAGCAGGGGGGAAAAGATAAAATAAAATAGTCAGAAACATTAAATTCCTCTTCCACAGGAGGAAGAAAAAAAAATCCAAAAACAAACAAAAAAACCAAACAAACACAAAACACTTCTCAGAGTCAGACTGCCTTCAGAAACTTAAATAATTTATACAGTATTATCTGTAATCTGAAGGAGTAGGTTATGATCCCCATAGTCAGATTTCCCAAATCCAAATCTGACTTACTTCATTAGGAATAAGTAATTGTTGCTAAATTGCTGCAAACTTCAGGAACATAAGAGTACTGTGTAGTGAGCAGCATACACGGATAGAACTATAAACAAGATTTTCAATGAGATCATCTGTGCTGTTTTACACATGTTTGCTACATGATTCAGTAGTCAAGATTCTTTGACAGAGCCTAATGCAACATGGTGTAAATCTATGCTTCAATTTTGTTCAATTACTAACTTTCTGCCAGAGGCAGATGACCAAGCATTTTTCAAATATTAAATATTTTTCTAAATTGCTTTTGCCATTCTATATTTCCTATTTCCTGAAAGGAATATCTTATACCTGCTTACAATATGTAAAACACTTAACAAACAGTATGTATTCAACTACACACACACAGACTATTTGTTGTAATCTACTAAAGCAAGTTAATTCCAAACATTATTTTGGAATGGCAAATATTTTATTATTTTAAAATATGCTTTAAAATGTCTTCTCTGCATATATAGATCTACAAAACCCTGGCCTTGAACATGTTCACAACTTACTTTGTGTGCGTAGTTAACATATGCTTTGAAAAAATGCCAAAGATGAATGAGGTATCTCCACTTACCCAGGAGTCTAAGACTCGTTCATCTGCTGTTTCAATAATATAGGTGTATGTAATACTGTATTTATCAAACCTTGCCTTAAACACTCCTAGAGAAGCTGCTCAGGCTGTCTCAAAACAGGCTCCCAGATTTCCACATTGAAAAGGACATGTAATGATAGGACAAAAGGAAATGGTTTTAAATAGAAAGAGGGTAGGATTTACTAGTCACTAAAAAGAAATTCTTTACTATCAGGATGGTGAAGCACTGGAACAGGTTGCCCAGAGCAATTGTGGATGCCACATTCCTGGAAGCATTCAAGGCTAGGTGGAATGGGGCCTGGTCCAGTGGAAGGTGTCCCAGCCTACAGCACGGGGGTTGGAACTAGATGGTATTTAAGTTTTCTTCAAATCCAAACCATTCAGTGATTCCCATATGTCAGTTCAGCAAAGGTGGGTTTATACGAGTTTATGCTTTTCTCTCCTAAGCCACTGTTCCTTGATGGTGTCCATATGAAAGAGAATACCTCTTGAAGGTCAGGTATTCAGTCCACCCTCACATATTATCTTCCCAGCCTCCTAATGAATCCAGGATAATCCAAAGATTATTCAGGAAACAAAAGCTTGTATCATTGAGCTGTGACTATTCTTTATCCTCCCCTATAAATGATATTGGCCTTTCTTAATAAAAGAACCAAGCACACTCAGAATGGAGTAAGAATAAGCCTTCTGCATAGCTCAGTCTAATACAGAGCAGGGGAACCAATCATGAAAGCCTTTGTAATAGAAACTCAATGATATGTCACAGTTGGGTTATGATTATAAGCACTCCCTTTAATTCTTCTTATAAAAGAGTATTTTTATTCAGGCATTTCATTGCATCACAAGGCTAATGTTATGCTTAAAAAGTATAAGCTATCCAGATTTATTAACCGTGAAAAGACAAAAAACTACTGTACAGTATCATCACATTACCCTGTCAGGTAAAATTAGAAGTAATACATTCAGAAGGTGTAACCTCACTGATTCTGTGAACAACTGGAATTAGGACCCCAAAAAGTTGTTGAAAGGAGGTTTAAGTTGGTTTATTTAATCTTTCCAGGAGTGCACCAAAACCAAAAGAAGGATAAAAGAGAAATATCTGCTCTTCATGTAGCAAAGACAATAAGCAAGAAAACAAAATATTTCTATTTTATGCTTTAATGATCACATTCAATACATTTATAATAACTTACAACAGGTTATGAGCTTGACTGAATATGTCTGTGGCAATTGTAGGTTTCAAAATTCCACAAAAAGCAAGAGAAGGGTAAAAGGGGGGGGGGGGTGGTAAGGAAAAATGATTTCTCTACCAAAATAAAGGTATTCCAGGTATTTACTAAGATCTACTGAAGACAGGAATTGGAGGAAAAAGCAAACAAAAACAAACAAAAAAACCCCAAACCAACCAAAAATCAAACAAAAAATCAAAAAACCCCTAACAAAAATAAAAAAAAAAACCAAAAACACCACAAGAAAACAAATCCTGATTCAAACCCAAAGATCCAATCACCAAAACCTGAAGTGCAGTATTATCAAAGAACAAGAGTTTACAGAAAATCCTAAGAATTTCCCACTTGCTTCTAAAGGTGCATAAAATATCCATGTTAAGGCTGGACAAATTGCAATGCTGTACATAAAAATATATATCAAAAGTGTGCTAATTAATAAAACTCTTCAAAAGTATTATGCATTATCATTGGTTTCAAATGAATGAAAGCATTTAAATTAAAAACCAAATTCTGATAAGATTGTGTCATTATCATTCATAGCGCAAAAAATAGATTTACATGCCTGAAGTGAGTGTTCTTCTGATATCTCCTAGTTTACTAAATATAAGATGAAATACTAAAAGGAAAAAGAGTGACTGAGCCAATTATGCCAGTACTCAGAACAAAGAAATAGCTGTTTACAGTTTCTTTTAACAATCACGTATAGCCTAAGCTCATTTTGCTAAAGGAAAGAGGAACAAGAATTATACTCTAAGAAAAAGAAGTTATCTCTAGAGTTGCTCAAATACAGCTGAGCATTAGCAACCAGTCTGTAGGCCATTTCCAAATACATAGCTTTTTACAACATCATATCTGAAGTTGTTGTTGTTGGCTGGACTTCGCGAACGAAGATCTTGGGATAAGCCTGCGCAATGGATTTTTTAGGTGAGGCACAGGGTGCGCAGAACTGGCCCCACTCCCTTTACTCCTGAGGCTCATCTTGCCACGGCCGAGCACGCTCAGACGGCGACAGCGAGTTCCTCCAGGATTCGAACCAGAGTCCTCAGAGGAGGAACCGGCTCCACAGGCGGGGGCCTACGCCACTCGGCCAACGCCCGCTGCCTCTCAAGTGTAACATATCTGAAGTACAGAAGGGTACTACACCCCACCAGAAACCAAAATACAGGTGAAATAAAGAAACCTATATTCTTGTAACTTTTATTGCATTTATCTTTTCAAGATGCAAAGCAAAAAATATTTATAATAATGATGAATATTTGTAGCCTCTCCCATTCCAGAAAAAAACATAGTGAGAATCCATATGTAGAGCACTATAACCAGAAATATTTCTCTTTCTGTAGCAGCAGGAAGAGAGAGTGTGGGGTAAAAAAACCAGCAATAACAACCCAACCAAAAGAAAACAAAACAAAAATCCCCAAGGCACTAACAAACTAAAGAATTTTTTTCTCCCTCCTTGGGCCTCACAGGTGAAATTGTCCCTTTCCATCATCTAAATAGGAATGTACGACAGTGATCACATATGTGCAAATGGTGAGGGTCAAGGACAGATCAGTTCTGTAGTACTACTTTGGTGTAAGTGACCTAGAAAGGATCAGACAATTTTAATTAACAATCTCAATACTACTACGCAATACTACTGATGACTGCAAAACATTCTGTGAAATGCCCCCACATAACTGAAAAATTGCTACTGACCAAAGAGATTATAAATTTGTATTAAAACAAATGAACAAACAAATGCTTAGATTTTTCTCAAAGGAAGTATAATTCACATCTTGTATGCTTCTTGTAGGTCTAATTCTTGTGTGGTCATTAGTTCTAGCAAAATTAACAGAAATTGCAGCAATTCTTTTTGCCCAAATCCTGCTTTGCTAAAGCAAATGTCTAATTTACTAGCGGCTATTAGGGAGAAGCTGAAATAGCTTTTGTTCTGCTTATTAGACATATTTGGGTATATTGGATTAATTTAAAATTTCCTGGTTTGTTAACAATGCTATCACTTTATTAGTATAGCTAATCTGCAAAGCATCTACAAATGTGAAGGCACCACTAGGGTCTCAAAGAAGAAAAACAAGAAGGAGGAAAAAAAAAAAAAAAAACAACACCAAAAAAGGTGCTCTTTCAGAAAAAGAAGCTCGCCATATGAAATGGAACTTTGTAATAATACCATGACCTTGTGGGCTCATTAAAAGAATTTTTTTTTCTTGATAAAAGGTATAAACTTTACAAGAAACAGCAGAAAACTCAGCAGAGAGAGAACCACAGGCTTAGTATCTCATGGAGATATTAAACTGTGTCATCATTAAGATTCCTTAATGATGTTTGTAACTCAAAATGAAACTTGACAATACCAATTAGAGGTTTTTCTCTATAAATGAATGTCTTCCTTTTCCAGCAGAATCCAGTAGTCCTCAGCAGGATTTTGCCTCTGAAGACTTCTTGGCTCTTCCCAGACAAATTTTATTTTTTTATTGTAGTTGTATCTTAAGCCAAGTTATACTACCTGTACTAACCATTACTGTACTTCAGCATAGTAGGTCCTGGTTAGACAGCAGTGCTTCTTTTCTCAATAAGTTTAAATTGTGAACTTGATCCATTTTAGTACATCTCTCAAGATAACCTCATTTGTAGGAACATAAATAGTGTTACTGAGATGGCAATGCTAATATAACTGCAGCTTTAGGTATAACTTTGTACAAGAGAAAATGTCTGAAATCCAACCCCCTCGTTCTCAACTACTCAAACAGGGGTACTTGCAATGCTGTTTTCCAAAATCCTGAAAGAACTGTGAAAGTGTAGAAAAACACAAGGGAAGGGGGAGCACACAACACTGATGTGTAATACTCCTTTCTACCAGTACAGCCAAGGAAAGAAGTAAAAAAGACCAACAGACATAAAAACAATTTTGGTGGCTACCTGTAATCTTACCTATCTATACTTACCTCCAAAGTGTAAGAAGGTAATTTTCCTATAGATCCATCTTTTCTTATAAAATCCTCTTGGCGAGTGCTGCACACAACCATGCAACTCAAGTTCACCCAATGAACTTTGAGACTAAAGGTCCACTAAAACAACAAGGAAATAGTTAATTACCTCAATCCCTGTGTTTTAAAGTATTACATCTGTTAAGACTTCTGTTAATAACACCTCAGACCTCTAATTTCAGATTTCTATTGTCTACTCTTCTGAAACTTATAACTTCAGACTCTGTTTCAAGAGGAAGGTTAACAATTCTCATCTCAGCTCTGTAATTATTAAATCACAAGGTGGATGGACAATCAAGCTCTTCCCACAAAACAGAAAGCTTACATACTCATGTGACACCATGTTCTCTGACATTCATGGTGAAACTAAATAAATGGATTGATTGTTCAGGAACTCTATTCCAATGGATTTCTAGCACCCCAAGGTATACACCACAATGTAGAGTAGTCCTCTCAGATACATGGTAGCTAATAGAATAAATGCATTTAAAATTAGTTTACTCATTTAACTATGTGTTCTTTTTTTCACATAACAATTATCTTCAACTAGAAAAAGGAGAATTGCAGAAAAGTGAAATTACATTGTACTGTATGGAACAAAATTCTAATTCACTGTTATAAACAAACCCAAGAACTCTAAATAAATTAGCTTTTCCTGTTATAGAGAGGAAAACTACCACTACTGTTACTTCTTCTCTCACTCTATGCATGGAAGAGAAGACCAAGATGTCATGTGAAAACCCACCCTTTTCTATAAGTGTCTGCTTCAATTTTAGAAAGACTGACAAGAAAAGATGAACTAAAATGTGAACTATAACAAAGCGACAGTAAATTCCAGTAGAAATAACAAGGCACAATGAGTGCTGTATTGTTTGAATTAGATGATTTGACAATGCTGAGAACCAAAAAAAGTAAAATTTTGCATATGAAGCAATGTGAAAACTCTATGCAATGCTGCTTCAGCATTTCAAATAACCGTCAACAACATTTTGATATTATTAATTAAAAAATTCAGTCATGTTACTGTGAGTTATCTGACTTTCAAAACCAATAGTTTCTTAGCATCTTTAAAAATAGACATAGGAAAAAGACACAGAAGTTGTCCTCTTACTGCAGAAAATAATTCCAAATGCTTCTCAGTGTTTCTTTCCATGAATTTTTAAGAGGCTCTGTGGAAGAGAAATGCAAAGAAGCGTGTTGTAAAGGAAAGGTTTATATGACAGAGAGGCAAGAATGCCCACAATCAATAAAGTACTTGAACATGTGTGTAATTTAATGTAGATGCTTTAGATGCTTTGCAGATGCAAATGACTAGTTTTTTAGATTTCAGAGTTTCCTCCAAAACTAACTTAGCCACAGGCTATATGGGTATATGATTTTTATTTAGTAAACAGGTTAAAACAAGCTATTGAAAGTTTTAGAGTTACTTTAGAGTATATTGCAAAATATGAACAAAATTTACAAACTCTTAGTGAACATAGTTATTTTTCAAAGATTGAGTCCAAAAGTAGAAAAATTGTAATTAGTCAATCTACTGATAATGATTTTTTGAAAGACTCTCCCCACCCTTCTCCATAAGGATCATGTTCAAAGAGGAATCAGGTCAGGATCAAAGGAGATGCCAGGAAGGGTGCTGTTGTAGTAGGAGATAGATATGGGCCACTCATCTGGAAGAAAAAGGATTAAATGTCATCTTTAATCAACTTAGGAAGATCTTTAAATCATAGACCCTGACTCTTAGGATGGATTTTTATCTTCCTTCAATAGATTGGAAAAGTTTGTGTGTACACTGCTGGATTAAAAGGGGGTTCTGATCCCAGACTATGCAAATAAATGAAATTTGAAGATTCAGAGCTCTAAAGAAATATCATTCAAAGTAATTTCTGGATTGCAATGGAAGAAAGTGAATAATTGTATATAATAATTAGTGTTGTAGTATAACTTTTTTAAAAGTTCAATAGATACAATAAATAGCTTAGGAACACCTTTTATGGGATGAGCACAATTGCTATACTAGATCTGTTTTTCAGTCAGGGACCTATGCAGCTGCTTCCTCAAACAGATGCAATTTTTCTAATACTCAAGCAAAAAAAACCAAAAAAAAATTAAAAAAAAAATAAATAAAAATCAATCAATCACTATAAGACCTGACCTGTATAAATCATTCTTTCCTGCCCCCTGAAGACATGTACAACACACATACTGTTGTGGCAGTTGAGATATTTAATAGTATGGTAAACATCACTAAGACCTTTCTTTGTCTTCAGGGCAAGCTGTAAATATCACTTCAAAAAGCGCTGATGGTGAGCTGTTAAGAACATTTAAATAATTTCTTCTAATAATACCAATTTGTAAAAATTTACTAGAATGACAGTGGTGAAACTCTCAGTGAAACTGACCAGAATTCTTTTTAAAATATTAGTGGTAAACTATTCCAAGAGAATGAAAAATAGGCAAAAAGGGTAAAATATCATGCACAAAATAATGGACTAAATCTTACTGAAGACATTAATACTACATATAAACACCGTAATAGGGTGGCAAAAAGTCTATAACGTAAAGATAATTCATCAAATACATCAGTGAGCCAAGTGCATATCGCTTACCTGGAGCATATATGACAGTAAGAGCCAGGTTGTGGCTGGGTATCATGCATGATATTTCTCCATGGATTTGTGAAGGATGGGAAAGGATCGAGAGAAGAAACATTATGCCAGATGTCTGAAGCTTGTGTATGTGGAACTAACAAACCTCAAGTTTCAGCAATAGTTCCTTACAGAAATGTAATTATTTTCTGTTACAGACAACATTTTTACATTTAAATCAGCATTTTTAAATCCTAGGAAAGCTAACCGTCTGTCAGAAGAGAAAAAGAATAAGCAAGCTATCCAGATTCATGATTTCTCTACCTTATTCTAACATGACAAGTGAACTCATCTGGAACAGAGAGAGCAGCAACAGAAATACATATGAATAGGTAAATGCAGAGTGAAACACAGGGGAAATGTGCATAGGTAAGTGATGTACAAATGAAATGATAAGCCCTGACCTGATTAGGTAGGCACTGTGGGATTATCATAGCTCTGTAAAATCAGCAGATCAGTGCTCAGTACACACTAGCAGTCAAAAACCCAAACAAAACAATAGAAATTATTAGGAAAGGCATAGAGAATGAAACAAAAATATTACATTCCTATTTAAGTAATCCAAAGTAAGATCTGATAAGACAAGAAAAGGTTCAGACTATGTTGGTAAGAACATTCTGTGGCATTGGACTCTTTCTGCATGGACAAAAAAAGGAAAAAAAAAAACAAAAGTCAAGACAGACTGGCTTGACATCTTCAAAAGACTCTTGCCTCTTAAAAGAAGAGACAGATAAAAGAGGACTATAAAATCAAACATAGACACAATAGTCATGGAGAAATTGCTCACTGTCTCTTCTAATATAAAAACTGGGAGCATAAAATGAAACTATTATAAGCCAGTTTCATAACAAAGGACGCAGTTGCCCAGACAATGCAAGAGTGCCACAAGTTGTTGCAAATGCTGAGTTTACAGAGCCTCCAGGGTAAAATGTAACATTGCATGGAAGCAAAACACTCTGAAACCCAATTCAGTAAAAAAGTATTGTGAGCCAAAAACAGTTCAAAATTGAGAACAGTTCAAATGAAAACCATTATATGCCCTGTCCTTATTAGACATTTGCTCTATGAGCTCTGATGGGCATCAGTTAGTAGACTAGAGGAAACTTTGGTCTGACCCACAGCAGCCTTTATTGTCTTATATCAATGCCATTTTCTGAACCTTGGCTAATGCATCTCCTTTATGCTCTTAAACTGCAGTCAAACAAAACCAACACTGACTATTCAAAGTTCACATAATACGTGCCGTATGAAAATATCCTGTCTGTACTATTGCATTAATGAAATGAAACAAGAAATCCCCACACACCCACAGCTCACAAATTACTGTTTTACCACATACTTTTTTTAATGAGTGTGGGATTGACACAGTGTACTTTTTGAACCTGCAACATTTTTTTACTCAAACACAATGGAATCTTATTTTACTATATAATATGAATATATACACTTCAGGTTTCTTACCTGAAAGGATGTGCAGCTGAAAGACGTCATACAGCGGGTGTGGGCACGTATAGAAAAGAAATCTCTATCTGCGTAGAGATATAAAGCAGTAAGCAACACAGGATCTAATACATAACAAAGCAGACAATCTATGCAAGCTGAACCTAGTTCTATATGCAATTCCAAGCCACTGTAGCATGAAAAGTGTTGTTTTTACTTCTTCTCTCTAAGAGGTCTTGAGTTTCATCTATGAGGGATTTTATATAAATGCATCTATCTATAGCCTGTTAAGGTTACTTCTTTATGAAGATCACAGCAAGAACTAATTTCATTATATGTGGTAAATAAATCTCCTTATGAAACAGTGTGTTTCCTGAATCCACTCTATCCATGCTAAGGACTGTCAAAACCTGAACTACCATTTTTTCCTATGTGGTTTACACATACCACATAAAGTAATAACTGAATTTTATCAGGTTTCTCCCTATCTGCCCCAGAAAAGAGGGAGAGAAGAGTTTAACAGCACAGAGCCAGGACTTTTTCCAATCCAATATGACAGGTGATCTGAAAATAATGGACTTCTAGACACCATATATACACTGTTTATACAGTTTTGTTTTCAGTTTTCCTAACACAGAGACTGCTCAAACAGACATTGTGAGTTTGGGACAAACGAGAATCACAGAGTGGTTGAGGTTAGAAGGGACCTCTGGAGTTCATCTAGTCCAACTCCATCTGCTAAAGCAGTCTCACCTAGAGCAAATTGCACAGGATTGTATCCTGGGTTTTGAATTTCTTCAGAGAAGGACATGCCACAACCTTTCTGAGTAGGCTGTTATAGTACTCTGTCACTCTCGAGGTAAAGAAGTTGTTCCTCATGTTCAGATGGATCTTTCTGTGCTTCAATATGTGCCCATTGTCCCTTGTCCTGTGACTAGGAGACACATGTAAGTGAGACATACAAGGGAGATACAATACACTGTGGGAGATCACTCAAGCTACCAGGATTGGAAGAAAGAGATGAAGCAAGAAGACCAGTAGAACAGACTCCAGGAGTTTGCTAAATTAGAGACCTTTTAGAAATTGCGTTATTTGTACAGATTCTCTTATAATATGTGCACCCACCAAGTGAAACTGTTACCTGAGCTGGACTGCCCAGCCAGCCCCGCCCCTGCCTTAACCCCATGAATGTATCCGCTGATTTATCTCCCTCCCTGATGGTCTGCCTGTATGTGACCCTTCCCTTCCCCCATTGGCTAACCAGGTTCCCTAGCCACCCCCACCCCCTGAGGTTATATAACTCTTTGTTACTTTGAATAAAGCTGCTTCTCGCTTCGACACCCAGCCTGAAAAGACCCATGTGTGTATCCATACCATCTTCAGCACAGAGGTTTTCCAGTAACCACCCCGGGCCAGAGGCTGTGAGGAGCTGGTCTCCATGGTTAAAAATCCTGTAAATATGCAGAGTGTTTCAGAAACGTCTTGTGGCTTTGATTATAAAAGATACTCTAAATCCCTGGAAATTAAATTTCAATGTACACGGTTAATTTGATCTGAGTTATTGTTGTCAGGAATATGGAATCTTGCCTTAAATAAAGACCATTACTGATAAACACAGTCGAAAGATAAGTTTACTTCTAAGAAGATAAACTAAATTACACTAACTATGATTTACTGAGTTCAAATTGAATATCTATTTAAGGATTCAGGTTAAGGGGATACCTACTTTTGGACGGGGGCGAATAATCTGAATATCAACAGAAAAATAAAAAAGGGAAAATGAGGCATTAATATTTGTGACTTTTAAATAGCTCCAAACCGAAGTTTGACCCACAAACATTTTTAGTTGGTTTTCACACAGAAAAATTGCCAAAAGTGTAAGAGACCTAAAAGCTAAAAATATTCCTAGCACCTGCATGGAAACAGGAAACTTGGCAGCAAAGAGAGACTGTATAGGTGCTTATGCTCAGAAGATGTCTGAGTTCACATGACAGTTTCAGGCATTAATGTCCAGTCAGGAAAGAGCAGAAATGCCCCAAGGCATTTTAAATACAGCATCACATCTTAACAGACACTAGGAAATGTAATCATGCCTTATTTCTAATGAAAAATGGGCCTAGCAAGTCCCATCAATAATAATAGTTTCTTACTTATATAGATTACCTCATTTTCAGGTTTTGAAGCTTTTGATATAAAATCATAAAATCCCAAAAATACACAGTTCTGTCACTAAAATCTTGGGGGGTGTGGCTAAGTACCTTTAACCTTGAAGAAAAAGGAGAAACAAGAACGTTTTTCCTTACTGAAGATGTTTCATCTCCCTCAGTGCTGAATACAAAAGTAAAAGGGATAAAGATATTGCAGGGTCAACAGGGATTTCCAAGAAGAATACCATCACAGTCTTTTTTTTTTTTTTTTCCCCCTACCACACTGTATGATGTGCTGCTGTGAAGAACTACCTGAGAAAAGTTAAAACATCCCTCAGGCATCAAAAGTAATACAGTAATACAGCTATGCTTTTGTGAAGATCTGCACAGTAATTCATCAGGTTTCTCAGTGGCATAGATCTGTACAGTTGGTGACTGTAGTTGAAGGCCTGGAAGGAATATTTGCTTTAGTAGTTCACTCACCCCACCAACCACTAGACAGAACTTCCCAGATGTTTGGACAACAAGAAGACATCCACTGATGCCCAAAGACTTTGGCAATTTTGTGAGATATAGGAATTGCCTTGTTTCATTAGTGCATTAAGTTGACACTGCTTTCCAAAGCCATTAATAGTTCTTGGGAAATTGAAGCACAGAGATCTGAAGATAAGGATAAAGAATAGCTTTCAAGCCTCAAATGAACGGATGTGTTTTCACTTGAAGGGACTAAAGGTCACCTATAAAGGTCCCTTAAACCCCGAATTATTCTGTTATATTATGATGATGACACAGCATTTACCATATTTTTTTTCTGTTATATTCTTTTTGGGGTTTATATCTGAATTCAAAATAAACAGTCTTTTTTAACAGTATCTACATAGATAAAAATTTCTGCAGACCTAAAATATGTTAATTGACATATCACCTATTTAAGTCAACTTTAATGCCAGTGAGCAAAAGAGAAAACTTTTAACTGAAAAAAGATTAATGATACGCATAATTTTATATAATCTAAGATAGTATGTAAATGGTTATTATAGATACTGAATATTCCATGTCAAATAGAAAGGAAAACTGCAATTTTATTACTAAAATGAAAAGAATAATAAAAACAAGACAAGTTAACACTGAAAAAGATTCTTATTCTGCTTACAGAGCTGAAAGATATCTAGGGAATTAAATACTATGCAAGGAAAACATTGGAGAAAAAATACACATAGATAATCTTAATGAATCACAGAATTAAAAAATATACCTTGAGAAGTCATCCAGCTCATACATTTCCCCAAGCCATGATCATGAGATGAAGTGAAAAGGCTTTCCAAAATTTCTGAAAACTAGAGATGAACTTGCATGAACAAATATGTTTTCTAAAAGACAAAACTATCAAGGTTGGCAGCACTGAGAAAAGGAAAAAGAAAGCTGAGGAGGAAAAGCATGCCAAAGATTTTTATAAATGATATTTCTTCCAACATCTGGAACTAAATTCTTATTTTTGGCGGTATCTGACTGGATACCAAGTATCACTGAAATATCATGTCAGAGCTCTAATAGGAAAGCTATTTCTTTTTTCTTTTCCCTGTGCACCATGAAGGTAGGAATATTTGATTTCATACTTCATTTGCAAATTGCTGTGGGGGATTCCAGAAAGCCAATTTGACTTTACAAAATTGATGAATGAGAAAAAAATACCCCTCATTTTGTGCCTGTTATTTTCAGAAGCTGTGCACTTGGGACTTTGGCACACTGGGCATTGCTAATGATTCATTGTCAGAGTGCAACAGTGAAAACGCTGAAGCTTCTTTTAATCCTCAAGGAACTTGTTCATCAGAATGCATAAATTATTTACATTTAACTTTTTTTTTTTTTACAGGTCACCCTTAATAACAGGAAAAAAGAAACACTACAAAATTTACCTATTAAATCTAATAAAGCTTTCAATTTAAAGTGTTCAAGTAGCAAAATCTAAGAAAGTACAAAATCTAGGCTGAATAAGGGAAACAAACAGGGCTGCAAGGGGGAGTATGATGTACAGTTGCTGCTGCATCAGGCATAGAGAACTGGTTTGCATAGCACTGTACCCAATGCTGATGTGAAAGGACTAGGCACACTAGTCCACTTTGGTCTTTAATGATTTTAATAGAGCTACATTAGATCTGAGAGAAGGAACTTATAAGACCATCTGACCTGTTACATCCACAAGACTCAGATCCTAATCCAGTTATATTTTGTTTGAACTGTAGTGATCTTCATTTAGCACACTAAATGAAACAGACTTCCATGAAAGAGGCAGTGAACTACAAAGCAATCACTCACAATTCAAAAAAGCAAAAATGATAGGCACCCTAAACCAAAAAATATTACATAAAGGTCTGAAAAATGTTACATAAAAGTTCCTACGTGCTAAAAATACTGAGAGAATTTTTCAAAGCAGAGACAGAAATAGTATTTTATATAGAAGAGTGTGTGGTTTTACTACTTCACTATATAATTACTATGTTCTACAGACAATAATCTTCTGTAATTGATGAAAATAATTAAATGCAAATTAAATATCTGATAGATGTCAGTTCCTTCAACCATAAACTGAACGAATAAATTTTACAGCTATTAAAGTCATGGAGAGAGAGACTAGTGGTGATCATTATGAAGTAGCTATTGCTGCTTCTAGTTCAGACTAAGTTGGTGTGGTCTTGCTTGGTGAAATGAGGGAGCCACACATGTTATGAGGCAGATGCTCCTGAGGCTGTTATTTACGTATCTCACATCTAGATGAGAAAGGAGCTTCCCTTTAGTGCATTCTTGGGGAAGTCCATTGAAGGGACCTGAACACTTGCTGTGAGCATGTGGATTATCCAGGATAAAGAAAGGAATCTTTTCCACAGACAAACAGACTACTCCATAGGCTCCATGGAATGGAGTCAGAAAACTGTAGGAGGTTTTTTTCAGTCATAAAACTGTATCACCTCAGACACACTGTACCTCAGTCCCAGTAGGCAGCATTCAGGACTTACTTCAGTGATAGGAAGGGAACAAAGCAACAGGGAAGCTCATTTATGAACAACAACTGGGGCTGAATCTTCACTGAAGACCTTGTCGAGTTACCCAGTCTCACTGCCCAGCACAGGGACAGGACAGATACTTCCTGTTCACACTAATCACACTTCCTCCATCCCCATTAAATCTGCAGTTTGACTGGGGAAATAACTAGAAGGAAAAAAATTCTTAATCACTTAGTGGTTAAAATATATGTCTGCTCTTTCAACATATATATCTCTAATTGAGGTCTTATGATGCCAAAGGAAAACAGCACATTAATCCTCAAAACTTATGTTATTTTTATCTAAAATGTGGACACTATCTTGATATAAAATACGGTAAATGCTTACAAAATTACAACATGCAAGGCTGTCCATCATAAGGTATATATGTATGCATTAAACAATAATATTTACAACTCTTTTGTGATCCTTGAAATAAAAAATTTAAAAAAATAGTGAAATAATATCACACATTCTTGCTGCATGAACACTTCACTAACAAATTTAAAAACTGAAATAGACAAACATTCCCCAGGCCTCAAATATCAAAAAAATCCTTTTAATTCAATCTTGATTTATCCAAGACAGTATTTCCTGAGTACTAGAAAGTGAAACTGATAGAAAAATACATGTCTTCTACTGAAATATTTTGCAAGCTTTCTGTTAATCATAGGGCAAGAGGAAACCAAACAGAACCCCCCAAGATACAAAAGGGCAGTGTCTTTACTGATTTTGCTTCACCCACCTTTGCCCCTTTCTCCAAAGAGCTACCAAAAATCAATATGTGCTGTGTGTGCATTGGATTTGTGTGGCCAGGTTTTGTAGAAGGAAAGCTACAGAGGTGAGAAGGTGGTAGAACCTTTCCCCATATCCAACAGAGTCAATGTCAGCTCCTTCCAAAATGGACCCATGCTGGCCAAGACTGGGCACATCAGTGACATGGCAGCAACTCTGGGATAAAGTATTTAAGAAAGGGGGAAAAACTGCTCAACAGCAATTGCAACTGGAGAGGGGAGTGAGGAACAACCCTCCAGACACCAAGATCAGCAAAGAAGGAAGGGGAAGAAGTGCTCTAGACACCAAAGCAGAGATCCTCCTGCAGCCTGTGGTGCAGCCCATGGCAAGGCAGGCTGTCTCCCTGCAGCCCACAGAGGTTCACAGAGGAGCAGGGATACACATGCAGTCCATGAAGCAGGAGAATGCCTGAAGGAGGCTGCAACCCTGTGGGAGAACAGCACTACAGCAGGTTTTCTGGCAGGACTTGTGACCCTGCGGGGGACCCACACTGGAGAAGGGGAAGAGTGTGAAGAGGAAAGCATGACAGAGACAACGTGTGGTGGACCAACTACAGCCCCCAATTCTATCCACCTGCACCTCTACCTGGATAGGACATAGACAAAATGAGGAGTGAAGTTAAGCTTGGCAGGAAGGGAGGAGTGGGGGAAAGCTGTTTTAAGATTTGGTTACTTCTCATTATCCTACTCTGATTTTATATGCAATAAATTGTCCGAGTCAAGGCTGTTTTGCCCATAATGATAATTGCTGAGTGTCCTTATCTCACTCCACAAGATTTTAGTCATGTTTTCCTCCCCCTGCCCAGTGAGGAGGGGAGTGATAAAGCAGCTTGTTGGACACCTGATATCCAGCCAAGGTCAACCCACAAGAGAGTGAAACCTAAGCTTCAGTTTTAATGACAGGTTATGACTGGAACAAATTGTTTATATAAATCCTAAATTTGCATTTCCAGGAACAAATGGTTCATATGCACAAGAACTCAAGCAATAACTGCTACAGGCTAGTACCACACCAATTCCCAGTGCTCAGCAACTGAGAAAATGGACTATTCAGCTTCACAAGTCACCTCAACCAGGCATCAAGCACACTTTTCATTTCAAAGGATGTCAGAACCAGGAACTAATTTAAAATGAAAGCACAATCCACTCATGCGTATCCACTCACACATGCAATATTTTCCCCCAGACTTAGCAGCAGCAGCTCCCACCTCTGACTAACAGAGCAAATAAAAAAACCCCTTAATGCTCAGTAGGCCAGACTGGCCCCTGAAATGTCAACATAGAAGTTTCTGGGAAGAACAAATCTAAGAGAGTAATCAAAATAATACAGAATCACACCACAATATTAGCACAGAAATAAAATACTTTAGCACAACCAAACATACAAAATTAAATCAGACAAAAGGCACACTGACCTATCTCAAAATGGGTGAGGACATAACCAAGCAGAAAATACTGGCTAAATACCTTGTGCTCCTTTCTTAGCATGAATAAAAATCTGTATAACTTAATATTGCATTATAGCCTTAATTGCACTGAATAACCTATGTTCATAAACCAAACAGGGGAGACAAGTTATAGTCCAGTTTCCACTCTTTCGGGAAACCGGGTGGACTTGTAGCATTTTCATCTTCAGTATTTTCACTATCAAACAGACTGGACACAAGAAATCGCACTTTCCAAGAAATTCTGCTGTTTCACATTGGATTTTATACTGAACCAGAAAAGTAGATGTCACATTAAATTTACCAATAATCAAAGTTTCAGCAAAAGTGTTTTATGTAAGTCTATTCCTGATAATTAAATATTTTCCTTGATTTATTCCACAGTGCTTAAACCAAGTAGCAATAATTATTAAAATAAATGATTGCAAAAATAATTTCACACTCTAACATTAAAATGCCTGTAATATTGGACTTCTCTGTTTTTAAACTTCTACCTTCTCTATTCTGTTCCTTGTAGCGCGCACACACACACAAGGAGAAAAAAAAAAAAAAA
>VXAU01002497.1:408372-450156 GCA_013399695.1 Formicarius rufipectus | reverse complement strand
CCAACAAAAAAAAAAAAAAAAAAAAAGCAAAAACAAACAAACAAAATAGCCTCCACCAAAGACCACACAGGTTTTTAATATTTTTTATTAATTTTAATTTGCAAATTGCAGGTTAGTTTACTAATGTCAGGCAAGAAAGGGAAGCACATGCAACTCTTTATTTAAAAAAACAGCTCTTGAATTTAGAATTCCAGGGGCAAAAAAAGTAATTACTACTAAGTTACAACTCAGTGTTTGGCACTGATATTATTCATTACAAAAGTACAAAAGCACTCTTGTCTGAACTTGATGTTACTATAGGTGCATACAACTCTGAATATGGTTTTAATTAAATAATTTGTGGCAATTTAAAATCATAGCCCTTGATTTAAAGAAGAGAACATGACTCATCAGACTTACACAAATTATTGAAATTCTGTAGAAATACTGCTCTGAATCTCCAGTGTGATGACTTTATAATCCATTGTATAATCTAGAAGAGTCTTTTTTAAAAATTAAGAAGTGCTGCTATGGTGTACAATGCACATTAATTACCAACCATATTTTTTCCACAACAAAGGCAGCAACAGCTGCATTTTTGAATGAACTGAGGAAAAGAAGCATTTAGATTAAATAATCTAGCAAAATTTCTCTCCCTGTCAAAGCTAGGTTTCCTTGATTTTCTTTTATTTGATTCTTTTTGGCTCTATTTCCTGCCTGCTTATATATGCTGAGCTTCAAAACTTCATAAGCAAATTTTATTTTATTCACTTGTTTTCACTCAGATATTTGGCAATCTTGCTGGGTTTAAGAAATGCTCTCAGGAAATATCTTCATATACACAAAACAGAAAATGTAGACCTCAGAACACATTTTTTGTTGTATTGTGTTTGTTTGTTTGTTTTCCAAAAGAAACCCAACCTGAAATATGTAATCATTTTTGTTACATAATTGAAATAGGTAATAACAACAGTTTTTGTGCTATATTTGAATTCAAATTACTTGAACCATTAAAAGACAGAAACTGCAGTGAGAGAATTGCATAGGCTTTTCTCTGTGTCCTTTGAAGGTAAAGCTTGCAGGGGAAAAAAAATTAAATCCGGTTTTGTTTGGTTACCTTAAGAATGTTCTAATTATTTGGAGAAATCTACAATAAACAATTTGCAAAAGCATTTGCAAAGGTTTGTTCTCAACGCTCACTTCAAATCCTGTTTAGAAAATTAACTATACATTTGAAATCAGAGTTCAGTCTGAATAGTCAATGAGTTATAAATGCCTGGTCTAGCCTAGCCTACTTATTTCTCAGATATAAGCCTTTTCCTTGTCTTTGATCACCACTACTGTGCTTCCCTAAATTTTACCACTTTGTGTTATTCTTTTCTCTCATGCTAAGGCAAAACTGTAAAACATATACATCCTCTGGAAAAGCATGCAATTATACAATGGATTAATGATTTTTCTCTGTTCTGATTTTTATTGCCTTCCTAATACTCTCTAACTATCGCTGTTTTGTGACTGCCAGTAATGAGGAATGTACATTTTCGAGACTCACTACCATCTGACTACAGTAAACGGAATTCTGTTTTAAATGGCAACATAAGTCGGTCCACGCTATTTGTTATCAGTATTACTTTAAATTTATTCACCTTGAATTCTATTACATTACCTGACCACTAAATCATGTAAGATTTTTCTACAATTCAGCACAGCTGGCCCTTGCCTCACAAGCAAGGTTTAATTTTAGACAGATTCACAAAGGTATTCTGCAGCACACAAGTAGCAGTGCACTTCACATAATCTCTGGGATGCAGTTTTATTCACACAGTCCTTCAGTGTCTGAAACATTCCATGCATCCAGTCCCATTTAATTTATAAAGCAAACAGTAGTTTATAAAAAGCCTTGGAGGGTGAGTAAATGGAGAGAGTAATGAAATGTTTTGATCTATTTGCATTCTGGAAGGATCTCCAGAACTCAAGAAATAACAAATTTTCAGTCCCCTACATGGTGCATAAGATTGGATCAGACCTTACCTAACCCTACTTTTATTTGTAACAGATTTGATTTCCACATACATAACATATTCTATAGCTGCTGGTAATAAATTATATAATAAGTGATTAGTGACATAATGAGTCAATGTATTTGTACTTGGGATTATCCTGGCAAACTGGAACAGCTCTCTGTTGTCATTGGAGGGATTCTGTTGCCTATCATGTTTTCATGCAGATTTCCTTTTTGAAACAGAGCAGAGATGCAGTGATTTTTGATTGACTCTACAGGGACATTGAATAAAAACTCATCATACTCATTGTCGTAGAGAGTTCCTGTAACTGAAACTTTCAGACCTGTTGCATCTTTGCTCAAGGACAGAGAATTTCTGATTTCATCAGCAACAGATAATTCTACACTAAACAGTGGTCTTTTTCAGTGTACCTGACTTTATGGTGTTCATAAATGTATACACAAGCTAGTCAGTTTTCAATATCAAAAGCCCTAGATCTTAAATCAAATTAAGGACACCTCTGTTCTATAAGCCTCCTTTATAATAGAGGCATTTCTCATCTCTGAATAATCCGAATTTCTGTTTACTACCCCTTCAACACCCAGGCACTAAATAAATTGAATTTCTTACAGTTTCCAAAACAGCACAGAATATTACGAAGATTCTGCTATACGTGTCCTGGGTTTCAAGTGACTTCCTAAAATCCCATATGATGCTTTCATAATAAAATTACTTGTAGAATGGATTGTAGAAAAGGGGGAAATGCACGGCAACTATCTTGAATGTAATAAGGCCTTCAAACCTCTTTCCCACATTAAGGTCTGAATGGTTGAGCTGCTAGATGGACAAATAAAAAGGTTAATGATGGGACTCATAAAATCATGGTCAATGAGTTTTACTATGACTGGAAATTTGTAACAGGTGAAACACTACTTTGTGCTATACTTAAGTCTGTACCAAAACCAAAGCATTTGACCAAAATTAAGCATAATTCTTTGTAACTGATTAAGTCTGGGAGATCTTCTCTCTTAATGAATGCTCAAAAGGAGAAAAGAATAGAAAATGAAGAAACTTACTTGGCAATTTATATTAGTGCTCCTATATATGCTTTTCTTAGGTATTTTTCTTTTACCCTTTAATTATTGGAATTGCGTGTATTTCCTGCTTTTGTACTCTTTTGGATATCTCTCTTGATGCTACTTATAATTTCCAGTTTCTCATCCAAGTCAATCCTCACTCTGCTTTCAGAAAACACAAGGGAAAAACAAAAAAATAAAACAACAACCAAAAAAAAAAAAAGTGTCATTTAAATCCTTATTTAAATTTGAGATAAAATAACCCCCAGAAAAATGTTCAATATATGAGGTTTTTTTACCAATATCATGCAGTTCAGCCATATTATTTTGTTGTTTATTACTATAACTCATACATTTTATTTTACTTCATTATCATTTCTTATGATAATGTTACCTAAAATCAAGGGAAAAAAAACCTTTGTGACAATATTAGTATAGGGAAAATAGAGAACAGTCCTTTAATGAAAGCTTTCAGGTGCACAAAGTATATAGGCACACCACAGTATAGGGCTCTTATAAAATTTATAACACTACTTAATTATCATATCTAGTGGGTTTGTCCAACCCAAGAACCTTTTGCCCTTGATACCACTCTCAGAAATGCCCCTTTGGAGCACCTCCATGGGTTCTTCTGGGCCTCCTATCTTGTTTTGCCTTGTTATTCCAGTCCAGATGCATGTGTCCCAAACACAGTGTCCTTACTGCTATCTTGTCCATTGGAAAGACAGTTAAACAAAATTCAGGAATGTGGCAGAAACCATGAGAAACTATGAGAAACTGTTAGAAACTCTTAGCAAGTGTGAGAAACTATACAGCTATATAAAAATCTACAAATATACAAAACATTAAAATCTACAAATATATAAAAATCCTAAGGCATGAATAAGGCCGCATTCAGTTTTATTGATCATATAATTATCTTGGTGCTGACAAATAGTTGCATTGATAAAACTTTAAATGTGGCAACCTTCTATTACAGAAACAGTTATCTCAGTAACTCTGGACTAAATGGAAGGAAATTCTTTCTGTAAAAAAAATAAAAGTCTACTTTAATAATTTGATGATTTGAGAATATATTTTCATACTTTTTAAAATTTCTACTAGTTACAGTGTTGTTTTAGAATGTAAATAAACATCATTAAAAAGACAAGTTGTTAAATTTTCAAGGATTTTAAAAGGTGCAACATAATTATATCCTTTTTATAAAACCTTCTGTTTTCTAGGTATTTTTCCATAGTGCAGTCTGAAAATCCCCCTTGTGATTTTTACACTGTTTTAGTGACCAGCTACATGGCTGTACTTACTTGTCAGTTCAATATTTTCCATTTGACAGGTTATCTGTCTTCTTTTCTGATAAAATGTTTGCAACAAAGTACCTCCAAGACTTTCATCTAAGAGTTTTAAGTAAGTAAAAAGCCTAATGCTAGTAAAGCAATTTTTGGAATTATTTTACATATTGTAGTACTTGTTTGCTGAACCTTCCCTTTCCCTTCAGCTAGTAAGAAAATCTGTTTTCCAGTTTGCTATATTAATAATAAATCATGATCAGTTTTAGCTCCTACCTAGTAGTAGCAATATATAGCTACTCTACTAGCTCCCCATGTAATTTCAAGTTGTGGTAAAGCACACAATTCAGCAACACTTGCAATTTCACAATAAACTTGCACTGCACAGCAGAGATTATTTATCATATCTGGTGTGATACAGGAAAAGAATATGTATTCTCAACCTTATTAGAAACAGGACTTGATAAGTTTCTAAGTTTTAAATGAACTGGGTTGCATATTATTTTGAAAAAGATTACAGAAAATGTAGAAGATTAAAAGACAAGACTTCAATAGTTTTACTGAAGGACTCTAGATATGGCAGCATTACAGAATAAGGAGCCATTGGTCACAAGAACACAAACAGAAACTAGTTCTCTCTCACTAAATTGCAAAGAAGTAAAATCAAGCACTTCTCATATTACATGTTCAAAACACATACTCCCCCAGAATGCATAGATTGGCTATCGCCAGCAGACCTCTATGTGCAACTTGAGTCTTCTGAGCTTTCCTTACAAAATACTGATTTGTCAAAAGCCAGCCACAAACAGTTTTGGTGCAACCATTCCCAGAAGCATTCTTAGTGCAGATAGCCTAGAGGTCCATCTAACCTCCTACCATGAATTTTCCTTCAGCTGCAGCACCCTTGGGAGGCCGAGCAACTAAAGCAAACTTGAATCACACTGGCAGCAAATTGCAAACTCTTGGGAACCACCCTCACCTCTAAGTTTTTGGAAAGCATACCTTGTAACTTACAGCCATTCTTTAGTTTTGAGCCACATTTTGTGACATCTTCTGTAAGAAGGAACAGGTTTTCTAGAACTGTAGCCTCACCCAAGTTGGGTGGGGCCAGGGCCAGAGCCTGGGATCAGCTGTGGTGATGAGGCCACAGCAACACTGCAACACAGCAACTCCTGATCAATTGAAGGAGCAAGCTAAAATGAAGGCCAGCAAGCCTACAGCACGACTTTGATAAACACAAGGCACGGGCCCAAGACTCAGGACCTGGGAAGGTTCCTGGAAGGCTCCCTTGCCTCTCACAGGTATCTATGTGCACAACTTCCCAACACCGATTGGAGGCGTGTTGCAGAAAGGGTTACAGAGCAAAGCCTCTTGGTATGATGAGGGGCTGATGATTGATTTCTATTCAGATGAGCAGTTCTAACTAGCTGACCTCTAGTTTCCTTCATGTTTGAGTTTTTTGCCCATGAGTTGCAGTCTGGACCAGCTGGGACCAGTTTAAGGAGGGTTAATCTGGTCTGTGAGCTGGTGCTTTCTACTGCCTTCTGTGCTGCCTCCAGCATAACCTAGTCATCAGCATCTGAGCACTGAAAACAGCCCTGCCTTGCATGAACTGTTCTTGGTAAGGCATTCCTCTTAAAAAAGCTGGAAGAGCCATTTTGTCAGTGTGTGGTGGCTGGTGGATACAGAGGAGTCTGATCAAAATCCTGGTTGCTGTAGGATTTGACAGTGCTCCTGAGAGTTTATCTGCTGAACCATGCTAGATGTCAAAGAACTTGGGATTTCTATGGTTTTGTTCTTGCAATTCAGTGTTCTGGGAAAAAAACCCCAAGACTCACCCTTTACCAGCCAGTTGCCCAAGATAGGGATGCAGTTTCAACAGCTGACAGTCAGTAATAAGAACTTTACCCAGTGTATTAATTTGTTCAGCCATCTTTCACATCATGCAGCAGAACTTTGCATTCAAGTTATATACATGTCCCTGGTGGCCAACCAGTCCCACAAAATGAGGGAAAGGTGGTCTCCACTTCTCAGAATGGGCTGTTACACATTCTTATCAAATTGCTGGCCTCAGGCTCACTGCTTTCTCCTTGGTGTCTCATTGATTCATTTCTTCTGAGTCCTTGAGTGGCTGTCACCATCCCAGCAATTTCAGTTCTGCCTGCATTCTTCCTTTCATTGTTGAACATGGCTTTCACTTGTGTCCCTTCTCATGTCTTAGCAACAGACTTCATAATATTAACTAAGTCAAGATCACACCACTGTGTTGCACCAAATGAGGTGACAGGCTAAAGGTCACAACATGCTATCACTGCAGCTAAGAATGTCATCGAACACCTGCTTATTAAATACACAGAGTGCCATGTGAAAACCAAAGGCCAGAAGCAGGAATAGATAATGATCCTGGTCTATCATGTGTCTAAGCCACTTATACTACAAAGTGCTGGCAGAAACCTGGAAATAAGCTTCAGATTGACAAATGGGAACCAGCCTTTTTATCTGGAACAAGAGGATTATCCCCACCAAGTCACTATCCTGTAATTCAAATTTTAAGAACATGTGGTTCAGGTTCCTCAAATCTGAAAGGGTTCTTTAATAGAAGGGAAGTAATTAATATAAAGAATTATACTGAAAACACTGTTATGGACTGCTATTTACAAAAAAAGGCTCATTCCCACATCTCTTATGTAAAATCAAGATTTAATTATTGTAACTGAAATTCTAGCTGGTGGGTGATTACAGAAGTCCAGATCTAATTATAGAAAAAGAAAACTGAAAGAAAAATAAAAGAATGCTACTCTATTAAAAAGTATCAATAAAAGTAATAGTTTAAAATACACACATTTCCCAATGGCCACCTCTTTTTTCAGTGTTACAGTCACTCTTCTGCTTTCCTCCCAGGCCCTAAGTCTTGATGTCTTCAGTCCGGACTACTGGAGGTGAGGAGGTGGGTAAAGTCTGCATGTGGAGGTACCTTTCTGGAATATTAGTAACAAGAACTTTAAGATTTGTTTCACTTAGGAAGTCTTTCCTGCTAAAGAGTACCTTTCTCAAAGATAGTTGGATAGCTTTTTTCCCCCTTTTCTTTCTGCATTCCAGGGAAAGCTACAGTCTGTCTGTCTCTCATATGAGGAGAAATAAGCAAATGTTACAGGCTAGTGCAGCAGAGAGGGTCTGGAGGGAAGGCCAGAAGACAAAGGGCCTTGAAGAGAACAGGAGGTGTGTCTTCAGCAGCTCAGTGTGGCCAGACTGTTAGAGTTTTGTGGGGTTTTTTTGTTTGTTTTTTTTTTTTTTTTCTTATTAAGTCTAGTGTTCTCGATTATTTTGAATAAATCTTCCTAAACATCCACTGCCTGACATTTGATGGTACCTGTGTGTTATCTGAATTCACACAGCCAAAACACAATATGTCCTTAGTCCTTTGTTAGGAGGTTAATGTTTGTTTATCATGTTAATGGTTTCTCCCTCCTTCCTCTAGGATCTGTTTGGAGTAGTTTTTATTTATTGGTGACACATTCTACACCTTTTTTTAATCACTGTCAGCAAGTCCACACTGCCTTCTTCATTGTTACCCATCTAATTTAGTTCTGCCCCTAGATGTGAATTCTTGACTGATCTTTACTGAAAATTTTACAGCCCCAGGTTCTCCTCTCTAAGTATGGATCTCTTTTCCTGGGATTCTACATCTGTACATCCCTGCGCTCCCTCACCTGTTTTAAGACCTCTGCTATTATTTATACATTTATACAGCTACATGACTATGTTGAAAATATGTACTTTTACACAGTGCTACTCAGTAGTAATATCTATCTAAAACCTATGGCCATACCATCCAAAACCAAAAAAAGGTTAATTAATTAATTAATTGATTTTTTAGAAAGATAGTTTATTGGTTGGTCTACAAGACACAAAGGGCTTTTTACTGTCTTTTCTGTTGGCTTGGCCATGAGAGCTTCAGAAGGAGATGAACTTCAGCCAAAGCCACGGAAGGGGTCCTGAGATAGGATACAGTGGGAAACATAGATATTGTTACCATACATCATTGATATAGGTAAGATTATATGAGCTATCATGGGCACTTGGAGACAAAAACAAAGGTAGGAGCAGTGATCTCAGAAGTGTGATAGTGACAAATGATGAAAGCATGGTGACATTGGAAAAAGTGATGTTTGGTTGTTTCTCACCCTCCTCCTGGGCAGGGGAATAGGGATCAGGAGCAAATGCTGGTGATACAGCAAAGTTAGCAATAGTTGGCCACTAGTTGCTTTGTTTTGATAGATAACCTAGATATAGTCTTTCAATTATTATTATTGTAATAAATGAAAAAATAGAGAAAACTAGCAAGTTCGTTAAGCATGATTTCTCCTTTATAAATCCTTGCTGTCCAGTCCCAATCACCTTCTTGCCTGTTGTTTCAGGGGTTGAGGTGAGTCTGACTGGCCTTTAGTTCCCCTGGTTCTCATTCCTGTACTTTTTAAAGTTTTCTTCCAGTCCTATGGAACCTTTCATGATCACCGTGACCTATTAGAAATAATTGAGAAGGGCCTTGTAATCACATCATCTAGCTCCCTTGGCACTGTGGGTGCTTCCTGTCACTACAGAAATACAATTTAGTCAAATGTTCCCTAACTGGATCCTCTTACACCAAGGCTACTTTTCTTGTTCCAGACTGATGCAAGGAACACATTGCAAACTTCAGCCTTTTCTATGTCCTTTGGCACCCTGGCCCCTGCCCCATACAACAGCATTTTCCCCTGGTTTTCCTTCTGCTGTTGATGCACTTGCAGAAGTCCTCAATGTTACTCTCTATGTCTCTCATAAGCTTTAATTTCAGTTGTGCTTTGGATGTCCTAAGGTGATGGTGTTGTTAAGTGACAGTAATCTCCTTGAAGAAAAATTTGCAGAGGCAGTTCCTCCATTTTGTGCTTCCTACTGTCACACTGATTGGAACTGGGGGAAGCTTACTCATGTGTAGGAAAAAAAGTCCTTGGGAAACTGATTTTCTGATCTGACCCAGTACAACTTCTGTCACAGTCTCAGTAAGTAGGAATGAGTATCCTGTGCGTGAACTCCAAAAAACACGGTGCCTTTGTGAGATGAGGTGTTCCTGGAAGTTGCTTTAAGAGCAAACTGCTTGTAAAAGATACAGTTTAGCATGATGCACAATTTCAATGAAAGAAACAATAGAAAGAAAAAAAAAACTAATGTAGTGCTTCAGTTCAGAAATAATTGTTGCACAAAATGACCAGAAAGGCAGATTCTGCCCAAACTGGGAGGATAGATCAAACTGACAGGAAAAAAATATCATAGCAATAATTGCTATAAATCTCCAGGGCTGAACAAGGAAACTGATAAGAGATTTGAAACTGACTTATGAAGAAAGAAGTTAAAACATTTATCATAGCAAACTTCATTTAGTTTGACATTCAGAAGCAAATATGAAATGTGGAAATGTTAAGAGATAGAGCATAATTTATTGTTTTCACTGTCCGGAAGAGTATGCAAACCAAAGAATTCAGCCTTTCTTGGTTTCAGTGATAGGGACAAGCAGGGACATTTTTGTATAATAAACCAAATTTTATGAATCTTTGCCTTTTAATGTTAATTGAAGCTTTAGTTGTATGAAATTATGGGCAATATTCAGGCTTTCAAATGAGAAACTGATTTACAGGACCAGCTATGTCATCCATAAATAGTAAAGCTTCCATTTTAAGATGGTTCCTTACATAAAAATCAGGGAAAAAAAAACAAGCATAAACATATAGTAAAGGACTTACACAGAAACTATAATTTGTGTTTCACTGAATGAAAGGTTTACTTGAATTCATGACATGATTACTAGCAATTTTATTTGTGAATTAAATACCTGTAAATACTATACTGACTATCAATTTCTTTCAAATGCTTTGTAAAAAAATCCATTTACATTATAAAAACAAAGAAATACACATAAAAACTCAGCAGTAGGCAACGCATATAACTCTAGGGAACATCATTGTCAAACAGCAGAAGAAGTGTTATTTCTGACAGGATGATTTCTATGTTTCTACTGACAAAAAATAATTAACATTTTTAAATAGAATTTTTAAGACTTTAAAAAAGGGGCCAGCTGCCTTTGGAATCAACACCCATGCATATCTTAAAACCTTTTGTTACTCCCACTTACACTAACCAGTAGTGAAGGTGCTGAATCCAACTGAAATGTTTATTATACAAGGTCAGATATGAAAGAATAGTGAATGAATAAAGAAACCAGGCAGATACTAGATCTCTTAGGGAAAGAAAAAAAGAAAAAAAAAAAAANGAAAAAAAAAAAAAAAAAAAAAAAAAAAAAGAAGAGAGTGGAATCATACAGGAAGAAACAATCCTGGAAGAATTTGGAGAACGTTAAACTTATATGACACGATAATTTAAAACTGAGTCAAACACAAACACAAGGCAATAGTAAAGGAACATGAAGATGTAACAAATTAAAGAGAAGAGGAAAAAAGCAAACACTGAGAAAATTAATAAACAGTGAGAAATGAGATGCATTCTGAAGTATTTAAGAAAAAAGGCCATGGGGGAACCCAAGGAAAGATGGGCATAATGGAACTGTAGTAGGTGTAGGCTTTAGAATCAGATTTTTTACCAAAAAACTAAATGCAAAGGTGTTACAATACAGATGCCAATAAAATTATATTAATGTTAATAAAGAAAAAATAATGGTAAGGTGAAAATGGGATAAATATGGAAATTTATCTCAAAAATAAAAACTACAAGAGCTGGTTCTTCACAGAAAGAAAAGGTATGATTTATGCTCAGTGGAAAAATTCCTGAAATGACACTAGAAAAGCCATAAATAAGCTTCTATGTAGAGAATTAGATAACCTACTAGTAGTCTACTGATGTGTTATAGGATTAAGGTTATGCATTAGATACACATTTCTATATCATACTGTCTCATACCTCCTTTTTAAAAAAAAATAGGGCAGAGAACAGGATTTCAACCATTACTGTGTAATTTTATCTACCTGTATGTTAACAAAACATTAAGTTAGGTCACTATCATGCCTAATTTAATTTCTGTTTTTATCAAAAGTCTTTGTTCAGAGTATTTCCCATATCTATGCAATGTAGTGTACTCAGACCTTTGTATTTCAACAACATGCAGCTTATTGTCCCTCAGGTGAACACATCTTGGATGCTTTACATGGCAGCTGTATTTTTATGTAATAGAAATATACATCCTTATATACTCAGGTAAAGTGTGTAAATTTTGAGAAGATACCAGTGACAGTGTCATAAGTAGTAAATACTTAGACTGAACTATTAATGACCTTAGAACAAGTGTGTGTAATGTGTGAGTAAATTTGTCTATTAAACTATTAGTTCCACTATCAGAACATTGCACCTGGAATACTGTGTTCAGTTTTGGTCATGGCTATGTAAAAAAGATGTGGACAGGCTAGAGAGGGTCTAGAGAAGGGCCATAAAGATGATCAAAGGACTGGGAAGCCTGCCATGTGAGGAAGGGCTGAGACACTGAGTTTGTTCAGCCTGGGAAAAAAAAAAAAAAAAGAACCAAACCCCCAAACTTACCATGTTCCAGTGTTTAAAGGGTGACTACAAAGGAGATAAAAACCTCCATTTTACAAGTCACATGAAAAAGCAGAGAGGGAATGGGTACAAGATACTATTGGGGTGATTCCTATTAGGCACAAAAGGAAAATTTTTCACAATGAGAACAGTCAGCCATTGGAATAACCTTCCCAGCGAAGTGGTAGATTTTCCAATGTAGGATGCTTCTAGTATTCACCTGTAAGGGTGCTGGGCTACCTTGTCTGGACCTTGTACTTTTGCCAAGTTGGACCAAGTGATCCTTCCAACTTGGTATTCTATGATTCTAAAATTCATGCAGTCCCATTCACATTAAATAAATGAAAATAAAATCTACTTATATTTCTTGCCAGGTTAATTCATTACACTGGACAATAATGTACACCAGTTAAGAGTTAAGACTTTAAAATGTCAAGCAGATCTGTTTAATTGTATTAGTACCTTTGCAGATAGGAATATATAATTTTGACCTTCTGAATGGTCATATTAATATTTAAGACAAATCTACATATATCCTGCTATGCAGAATATTTGTTGTAAAGTTCAAAATATTTTGAATCAATTCATGCAAGATTAGATAAGAATATACAAAGGGCAGAAGGAAGATGGAGAGCTGCACACGCAGCTAACTGTTGATTACCACAAATACAGATCTTTCAATCTTAATTTGAAATCATAAAAAAAAAATTTGTGTTACAAATTTTCATGCAAGCATAAAATCAAAAATAAACTGAAACCAAAACTGCTACATGGAGCTGTTACATTACTCTGTGTGATTTATTAAAAATAATCCAAGTGTTTTAAGGATTGTCTTTTGCGAAATAAACCATTAATATCAATGTGCATTCTTAATTTCTGTGTTTTGTTTTGTTTTGTTTTCTATAAAACTATAATTATGTATACCTTGAAACTGCAACAAATATTATGAAACTTATAGTGGGTTTATTTACCCAAGGTTCCAAAACATGTTAATGAAATTGATGAAAACAGGTTTTAAAATTTACAGGGATGGGGGAATAGATAGACGAAGCAGTTCATTGAAAGCTGAAGCACAAATTTAAATTGAAAAAGAAAAGGCAATATGACATAGTGTGATACTCTATTATAACATGCACAAGGTAATCTACTTGTACCTAACAAAGAATGCATCATCCCAATGATCACAGAATTTTCTATAAGCTTTCATTTTTCCTTTTGCTCTAAAATAAAATATTAGAAACACATTTTGCTTTCTTCAGAATGCAGTATGTATGAATGTAGTGTGAATATATGTGAAAGTGTACATAGTATGTGTGCATCCTATGCGAACATAAAATGTGTCCATCTTGTGAAAAATTCAGTCCAATATTACATTGTGCTGTTTTCTGTTGGGGTAGAGGTAACTTTCTTCACAGTGCCTGGTACAGGGTTCTGTTTTGGATTTGTGCCAAACCTGAGGCAGGCAATACAGAGATGTTTTTTGTTGTTACTGAGCAGAGCTTACACAGAGCCAAGGCCTTCTCTGCTTTTGTACTGCCACACTGGTGAGGAAGTTGGGGATGCGTGGCAAGCTAGGAGGAGAGAGCCAGGACAGGGACCCCATGTGACCAAAGGGATATTCCAGAGCACATGACATCATGCTCAGTATTTAAAGTGGGAGAACAATAAGGAAGAGGGAGGATGTTTGGAGCGATGGTATTTTTCTTCCCAAGTAACCCTTACACATAATGGGGCCCTACTGTCCTGGAGATGGCTCAACACCTGTCTACCCATGGGAAACAGTGAATTAATTCTTTGTTTTCCTTTGCTTATGTGCATTCTGTTTACTTTCCATATTAAATTGCCTTTATCTCAACCCATGAGTTGTCCAGCTTTTACCCTTCTGATTCTCTCCCCTATCCTGCAGCTACCGTGTGGGGCTTGGCTGCTGGCTGGGCTTCAGCTATGGCATATATGTACCCTGTAAGCCTCATCATTATATAATTTTTTCTCTTATAGTATGGTATCCCCAGGGCTGTAAGATTTAGTCTGGGTATTTTACACAATAAAAAAAAAAAAAATTATCCTAAAGACATAAAATTCAAGCAAAAATAGAGTAGGGAGAATAGGTATGACATTATTTGCCCATTCACAGCGAGGCTAGTGAAAGATATATTGGGGCACATACTCACACACTCATACATATATAATTCCTGGGGTTTACCTGTTGTAATACTTGTTATTAGAAAATTTATTTTTCCTTTTTCTCAAAAAAGGTGTAAAATTTTTCAACTGGTTTGTGTTTCAGTTTCTGAAAATTTTCTTTCTACTTCAGCACATTTGTTCTCAATAGCAGATTGAATGGAATTCACAGTGACTACATCTGTGCCTACAAATTCTTATACTTCCCATGAATTTGATTAAACCCAGAATGATTCACTGTTTCCTGGAACCCCCATTTCACTCCATTCTGTTTAAAATTCAATATAATCTTTAAATATCTGAAAAAGTGTGTAAAATGAATGTTTCTTCCTCACTTTTTACACAAAGTAATGGCAATCCTAATCTGGCCAGTGCAAAGAAACCACATACTACTAGCAATACTAATGTAATTTGATTTTTTAGAAATACCATTTACACTGGAAAATTTCTATGTTCACATTTTAAGTGCATCTACTGAAGAATTCAGGTTTGTAAAGTGGCATACCCAGTAGGTAAGTTATACAGAATTTCAAGTGATGTTTTCTCATCAACTGTCTTCTTGATTTCATCTATAGGATCAAAACTGTTTAGCATATCCTCAAAACTTGAGCAGGTCCTCATTTTACTTTGTATTTAAATCATTCAGTATGCACAGCCAGAGCTTACTATTTTCCATACTGCAAGACGATGAATAGAATTAATACTTTCTTGTTGGGTTTTTCTATAGTACTGCTTATTGTTTTATCTAGACAATAATTTAAGGAGTTAAACACACCCATTAAACAAGAAGGGATTATTATTCACACTTCACAGATGGGTTTTTTGTGCACTTAATTTGAATGTCATAAAGATTGAATTCCAAATTAAAGAAGTATAGATTTTTTCAGAATTTTTAGTCATTCACAGGTCTCATTCTCAGTGAATACTCCACACCTATGCTAATTAGTTGTCAGGTATTTATGTCAAGAACAGTTTTCATTATATTTCTGCTCAAGTTAGAGAAAATAACAATTTCTTTTAACATTCAGTGAAATTATAGAATAATTTAAATTACAAAGAACCACTGGAAGCCAGTGATATATAGAAGAATATAGAACCAGGAGCCAGAAGTCCAACAGGAATGTGTTGGCAATCTAGCCAAAATAGAGAATAAAAAGAGTTGTCTCTTAGCAGGGGAACATATATTCATTGTGTATTTATGTCATGAAGGTGAAAGGGCTTCAGCTATTTTAATGGCTTTAGCTATGAATTATTGTATCAGTTAGACACTGGTCTGATTTCAAAATGGCTATGGTTTAGCTTCTTTATAGCTATGATGACTATAGTTACATTAACACAGTATCTAGAAAATCACAAGACTATAAATATTAATCTTTTAGGAGTCAACAGATATGAAGAACATTGCTGTTTTGCAGCTCAGAATACTGTTGGAAATAACCACTAAGAGTAGCCATATGAGAGCTTTATCTTGAGAATGGAAAGTTTCAATTTCAACAATTTGCTTTATAATAGAAGACAATTCCAGTGGGAATGTAAATTTTAGATAATTGCTTAGCCAAGTGATGCGGAATGTGACATTTTAAATTTTACCATTAAAACATGAAAAATCTTTGCATAATTACTATTTGCCAAACACAGAAATTCCCAGATTTTACAGTAAGCATGTTTCTGAAAAAGATATATGGAAAATAAATACTGATTTGCAAAGTGAACTGTCACATGACACTTCTAATACAGGAAGCTAACAACACTGATTTGTATTGAGCTCTGAGAAACAAAATTTTGGAAGATATAATCTCTGTGAAATTGCTTTGACCTCCAGTGTTTTTAGCTAATCTGCATGAACAGATTAATTTTAGAAACATGTACTTAGTAATGGAAGAGCATAAAATATTCTAATTTTAGGACTGCAATACTAATCTTGAGTAACTAACTACACAGTTGTGGTAAGTTGACCTTAGCTGGAGGTCAGGTGCCAACCTAACCACTCCATCACTCCTCCATCTCAGCTGGACATGCAACAGGAAATAAGACAAAAAAGTCTCATCATTTCAGATAAAGCACTTTACTAAAGCAAAAGCAAAAGGTTGTGCATACACATTAAAAAAAAAAAAAAAAGGGTTGGAAAAAACAAAAAAAAAAAAAAAAAAAAAAAAGACCCAAAGATTTTATCCTCCACTTCCCATCAGCAAGCAATGCCTGGCCACTTCCCAGGAAGCAGGGCTTCACCACACATAGTAAGCAAAGCAAGCACTGTAAAAAATCAGTGCTCCCACTTCCTCCTCCTTTTCTTAGCTTTTGTATCTGAGCTGATGTCACATGGTATGTACTATCCTTTTTGTCAGTTTGGGTCGTCTGGCCTAGTTGTGCCCCCTCCCAAGATTTTGCCCAACCTCAGGGCTAAATGAGGGGTGGAATGCCAAAGAGACAATGCTGATGCTGTGCCAGCACTGCTCAGCTGTAGCCAAAACACTGGTGTCTTATCAACATCTTTACAGTTACCAAAGCAAAGCACAGCCCTTGGAGGGCTGCTGTGGGAAAAATTAACCCTATCTCAGTCAGACCCATTACAATTTTCCTAGTTAAGTGATAAAAAGATACTTGCTCATTTAACCTCTTACCATTTTCTGGAGTGGAAACAGAAGAATTCTAAAAATTCCATGAAATTTAGTCTCTTTCAATATGGAAGTAGCTATCTGGTAACTCCAAAAGAGCTCCAAAATGCATGTTTTGGCCTGGATTCAGTGTAATTTCTTAGTTTCAGGATCTCACTGTCTAGGTAGGAGCTCTTAAATGCTCTGAATATCATGTAGTATGAACAGTTATCCTGAACTGTGTGTTCTTACCCAAATTTTGAATACACATTCACATTTCTGGTTTTGATTAAACTAGAAGAAAGTCTTTTTGTTTCGTTACAGAAAGTTCTGTGTGAATAAATCAATATATTTGCTAAGAAGTGATCATTTAGCTAGAATCAGTAGCTAATACACTGTATAAGTAATATTTCTACTTGAATCATGATTTTTGCATGCTAATGTCATTTATCCTTACTGAATTCTATGACTTCAGTATTTGAGAATCAGTGATGAAATTTAGAATATGCACAGATTATTCATAGCATGTTTTTTGCCTTCAAAATAGAGTTTTAAACCTCTAGAAATTCATCAAAACGTAACACTGCTGATTTCAGAAACAGAAACCTCTAAAAGAAAAAGAGAAGAAATTTTTCCAGAACAACTCATTGGGAATATTTCTGTAGATGAAATGCAAACATTTTATTAAATAACCATGTTGCAACTTCTTTTAAACTTTTCAATCGAAGTTACTCCTTAACGTTATTCCAGTGTTTAACCCCTGGGATATTAAGGAGACTATATTTCTTGAAATATAGTCTAATTATAAACTGTCTCATGAGGATTCTGATTATAATTCAAGCATCTGCAACGTATAAGAACAAGCACCGTTTTCAAGAAACTTGGAGTAGATAGCAATTTTGCATTTTCTGTGTAGTGCATATTATTGATTCCAACAACTTAGCATAGCAAAGACCTTAGTACAGTTAGATTATTTACCATAGTATCTAATGGACTACTCAATAAATACTAATAGAATACCACAATTCTTACCTACACTAGGTAGGTATGCTACAACTGAGTAGTTATCCAGTAAAGCTGAGTCAATGTTGCTAGTCATTGTGTTGGTTTTATTTCATTGCATCTCATGTTCCTTCTGTTGTCCATATTAAGAAAAAACAAACAAACAAACAAAAACAAACAAACAAAACCCAAACCAAACCCAACTTTTAAAAACTACAATTTAGAATTTTTTTCCTACAGAAAGTATTTTTTCATTTTTATACACTTTACTGTAATTTCAGCATCATAAATTTAGTTTGATCTCTGAATTTCATTAATGTAATGTTTACTCTTACTCCTGAATCACCAAAATATTAAATTTGTTGGTCCCAAACTGAACAGATCTCCCAATAATCTGTCAAAAACATTTGCTACGGAAAATATCTACTCCTACTATATATTAGAAAAAAAATTTTCATAAAAAAAAAAATTTAATTGAAATCAAATATTTTCAATAAGCTTATAGAAGAATTACAGAACTTGAATTGTCATTTTGTTTCAATTATAAGTCTATTTTCACTGTAATTTGCAAATTTAGGTAATTTCAAGAGATTGCATACTAAGAACAGCGAAATAAGTATTAACTGTATTTACTTCCCTGGTTGTAGCAGTTTCTTAGCATGCATCTCTAACCTAAATACTTTGATTCTTTCCTCTATTACTTCAGATTATGAGGATTTATACTAAATAATTTTCCCATCTTCATAGAAACTTTTGTATTTCTCTAGTTTTGCTAGATTTCTTTTGTCTTTGCAAGGTTCTAAAACTAATTTTCCAGGGTTTACAATATTCAAATTGTTCTGTCATTAAAATCAATGATGTCAACTCTTAACATCATTTAAAATCCACTTGAGCATTTTTTTATTACCCTTAATTCTTCAAGTTACATATCATTGAAGCTAAACTAACTTTTTATACTCTCAGCATCTTCAAGTGTTCCTTAATCTAATCTGTCTATTTGAAGCCATTTTAGAAAATGTCATTACTTTCTAATTATCCAGCTAGCTTTTCTTCTTATTAAAGATAGTTAACAGAATTCAGTATTTTTATTTTTTTTTAAAGTATCACCAGTTTAATTCCCCATTTATCAATCTGGCCACTGTGTCTTTCTATATTTCTCCTGATAAGCTTGTAAAAAATATTCTCTGTAACTTCCTTAAGCCTTTCGGATGTCACTCTGCTCTTTTGTTTTCCTTCTAACAACTGTACATGTCACTTTGGAGAATTACACTCATTAGCCTGATTTTTTCCCATATTTCACTTAAGTTGCAAAGCAGATTCAAGATTTACTTAAGAAGTAAATTCTAAGGAGTTTTTGCTTGGTTTTGGGGGTTTTTTGCCTTTTTTNGTTTTTGGGGGGTTTTTTCTCTTTTTTTTTTTTTTTTTTTTTTTTTTAACTGACTTGGAGTGTCTTGCATATAATTTTGAATTTCCTTCTGTTGATATATCAGAAAGCCAAGTCCTGCACATGGCTAGTTTGGGGAACCCAGCAGTAGGGCATGCAGATGTAAAAATTTCCCTTCAACAGAATCAACACATTTTTATCTTATAGAATAACCCATTCATGTTCATTTTAGGAGAAATTTACGTAAAATAAAATACTAGAAGTGAGATTTATATGCTTGTGCTGGTTTAGAGTTAAACTGGCAGGAGAAATGAATCCAACTCAGAATGGGATTGCAAGTCAAAATAACAATTTAATAAAAGATCACAAAATACACTGATACAAAAGGAAAATTCCTTTGTGCCACAAAAACAGATGTACAACCCAGCACAGCAGAGCACAAGCAGAATGAAGCTCACCAACCCCTGTGCTGAGCACCACATGGTCCCCCTCAGTTCAAAGTAAGAAGAAACCTGCTGGTGAAAATGATGGTTGCAGTCTGGTGGCAGTCTCAGTTCAGTCAAGGCTCTGGTCCTCCTCTGGATCTGACAAGAGAGCTCCCAGTCCCCAAACCTCAAGCTTATATCCACTTGGGCTCAGATGGGAATGCCCAGTCCCTCCCCCAGGGTGGAGACTTTCACAATGGGTGCTTTACTCTGTGAGGTGAACTATGGCATATTTTTGGCATCCCTGGTGACCCATTAGCAGACATGACCCCTCAGGTGGGTGTGGAGGCAGGAAAACTTCCTTATCTCATAAAAGTTCCTAAACACTCAGCTTGTAGCCTGAGGGGTTGGGTGTGCCTTAGGCAGCTGCTGCAAATGGGCCATTGTGAGCAGTTCACGAGAAAAATGACATAGAAGGTTTAGAATAAACACCCACACAGTGACAAACTGATCTTGGCCACCATAACCAGGTCATTGCTGAATAAAGACACTTTCCTCTTATGTTTTAAGATAAAAAGCACAGTTGATACTGTTTTGTTCACATAGAAATGAACAGTACAGTTATTATGTGGTCTGATTCCCTTTTCTAGCACAATCTATGCTTGCATATTCCTCTTTTTCTCACTTGCATAGCAAGTATGCTTCTATTGTTTTCAAAACATTCACATTCCATCTCAGACAATGTCTCTTAGCAGCTGTTTTGTTTTGCCTTTTTTTTTTTTTTAAATGTCCTATTTAATTTTCAGACACAAATAAAAATAAAAAAATAAATTAAAAACCAAAACAAACTTTCAACAGACTCTCCCTTCTCCTGCACTCTCTCTAGAGGGAGACTAGATAGCTGTGTAAACTAGAATTTTAACTCCAAGACTCTATTTGAATTCTGTCGGTTCTTCCCTAGATGTATGCATATATGCATTGACACCATGGCAAAGGAAAACACACTGAATCAGTCTACCACTATCAAAGCCATTTGTTTCACAGTTCCTCTTATGCATGCACCACATACCTCCCAGTTCCTAACAGAAAATTCCATTAGAAAGGAAGTATACTGTTAATCAAATACCTTCTAGCTTTCTCTAGAGTGTCCAAAGCCAGTACTACCTACTTGCATGCTACTCTTTTCCTGTAATTAAACAGTTTTTTCTCTCTGACATTCCACTTCCTTACTCTTTGTCTGTGTTTTAATGACAGAAGTGTTTTCATATTCTGACGTATTACTGGCATAATATGTTACAGTCTGATATGTTAACAAAACATTTATTTTTAATCTCATTCTCCTGGCAGAAGCCAGAACATGGGGCAAAAAGATCATTGGATTTACCCAGCAGAATTTTTATTCATACATACTTTTATACATGTATATCTGCACAATTTATGTTTTATGAATATCTTAAGAATTCATGTCACAAAAATCATTCATAGAATTCCACACCAAGACATTCTAGTGCTTTCTTGAGTTGATACTTCCCTGTATCTGTGTAAATGTTTCACAGAGACTTAGGCTTCATTCTTGCAGGGGATACTGAGTGGAGAGCTCATTGCCATCTACAGCTTCCTCACATGGGGAAGCAGAGGGACAGGAATTTTCTCTCTGATGAACTGTGATAGGGTCTGAGGGAATTGCAGGAAGCTACCAGGAGAGGTTTAAAGTTAGGTATTAGGATAAAGTTCTTCACCTGGAGGGTGGTCAAGCACACTGAGCAGACTCCCTGGAGAAGTGGTCCCAGCACCAAACCTGACAGTTCAAGTGTTTGGACAACACTCTCAGGAATGTGGTGTGATTTCTGGGATGGTACAGGGCCAGAAATTGGACTCAATTATCCTTGTGTGTCCATTCCATCTTAGCATGTTATACGATTTGATGATTCTTACTATTTTCAGGACATCATCACAGTGATGGCCTAGATCTATGATACGGTACAAAAAACCTGCGAATTTGCATCCTTATTAAGTACCTCAAGGTCCCAGTCTGCAGTCAGTTCTCTTGTTATTCCTCTCTAAGTGATAAAATGTTTGGTGTTAGGCCACTTGTACTATCATAATTTTTCAGGTTGTTGAGTTCTTCCTGGCTCATACTATTATCTCCCTGCTTTGTTAAAGCTTCTTGCCTTTGTGCCTGTAGGCATCTTTAGCCCACTTCTGCATTTCCTACCATGCAGATTTTTAAACTGAAAATTCACTTCCCAAGGAGCAAGTTTTTAAAACATGTTTAGTAAGAACCTTCCCTATTATTTTCCATTTAGTTGCAAATTCTTCTTGTCTCTTGTAGCCAGTTCTTGAAACTGGGACTCACACAGCAATTGAGAAACTGTCAAGCCTTCAGTTTAATCCAGTACTTTTTACTGACATACTAGATGCTTTATATATGATGAGATTTCATCTGCTTAATTTAGGTTGGTCAAAACCAGAAGAAATAGTAGAAGAGGGGAACATGACATGAAGTCTCTGGTGTATTCGATTTGTACTATTAAATTCCATATCCTGTAAGATTTGAGGTTGAATTTATATGTTCCAGCCAATCCAATAAGATCCAAACAGTATAAAATTGTTGTATAAAATCCATAATGCCCAGTACTACTTCAATATGAATGCATCCTTGATCTTACATTAACCACTAGATTAAAAAACACCTGAAAGCATTAATCTCCCATTCCAATGGTAAAATAATAAACAATTTTAACTTCAGCTGAAATAGCATTTTAAAATAATTCTTTGTATAATTCTTTGTATGACTTTGGTTATCCTTTGATGCCTTGTCACTTTTAATATCTTCTTAATGTTGTGTAATTGACCAAAGGAACCAAAAGTAACTTCATTGACTGAATTAATTTTTGCAGATAATACAGTCCAATTTCTTTCCCTGTTATCATTATTGTCAGTAGTCATCCATGCCAACAAAATGCATATGATTTATTTTCTTATTTTCTTCAGGAGGCGGTGAAAAGATATTGAATATTCAGAATTTAACCTTTTATGTAACACATTACAGTTTAATACATCAACAAAGAAAACTGACATTGATGCATTTTGTCATTGCCAGTGCTATTTTTACCTAGTTGTTAACTTATTAACTCAATCTGGTGAAAACACTTGTTGAACCTTACCATTAAAGCTTGCTCTTTCCATCAGTTTTATAATCACAAAAGAAATCAGGAAAAATGGTGAAGTTTTATATGGATAAGTTCAAGCTGCAGATAAACTGAAAAATTCAAATAGAAAGAATCTTAAACTCCATAAGATCTCCATTTTACTTAGTGAGTGTTTAAATATACCTAGTATGCCCAAAATATTTAATCAGTTTTCTCTGGAAAAAAAAAATCCACCTCACTTGCAACTTCACACATCTGTAAAAACTATTAGACCTGTAAATAGAACATATAGAAGACAAATTACCTTTTGGTCTCTATCTACTCTCCTTTGCAACTTGGGCGGAATGAAGGCACAGAACAGCTTTCAGTCTACTATTCCAAATGCTCAGTATAAACTAAATAATTGTCTGAATATAATTGTATAGACCTCACAATGTACAGACACCTGAGAAATTTTTTTCCCCCTCCAAGTTGTTATGATTAGCTTCTTTGTATCTACACCTCTTTCACTTATTCTGCTTCTCATCCCACATGCTGTATACCTAGTTGAGCTACAAAATCTATAAATAACAGTCTTGAAGACTGCAGTTGGCTTAAGTTCAACTCAATTTCTTTAGCTGCATTTTCTGCACTTGACGTAAACTATACTTCTCATAACACATTATGTACAATATCAATGTAATTTCTTTTTACTTCCTTTTATTCTACTCTTTTCACTTATTCTTGGATGCTGTCAACAAGAATGGCTTTAGATTTTGAAATAGTTTTGTTCTATACTTGCTCCTTTACAGAACTTTGATTTATGTTACTCTGCAGTCTGTTCTTTTCTGTTTTTTCAATACTTTTTGTGAGTGTTTATGACAGCTTGCACTAGGTTCAAAAATAGTTATTTGAACAACGATGTTCATAAAACAACTGCCAGGGCTCAACTTTGCAGAACACAGCAGAACACAGTTATAATGTTTCATTATAACACTCTAGATTCTTTCTTCTAGTAAACTTTTGATCAAAGACTCCATCCTAAAATTAATACCCATATTTTTTGTAGCTTAGATTAGCCCAAGTGATACTTTAAAGACTCTTCAATAAAATATAGACTACATTCTCTTTCCCTGAGATTTATTTTTGAAAACTTTTCCAAGGACCCTTTCAGAGACTTTGACAAGACCTGTTCTTTGCAAACGCATCTTGGCAACTGATTGTCTCATTCCCAATTATTTTTCAAACATCGGGCCTTAATATCATTGTGGATTATAAGTCTTCTCTGATATTGAAGTTCTCAACCCATAATTAAAAAGAAAAATCTTTTGCTTTTTACCACCTTTTTCTTTTTCCAAAGTACAAATTCCAGTAAATTATAGATTTTAAAAAAAAAAAAAAAGTTGCCATATGGTTCATTATATTTAAACCTTCAGTAAGTAAACTACATACTCAAAAGGTTGCATGCATATTAAATCTGAAAATGCAAACATATTAATTAGAACTTAAATGTCAGTGAGTGGTACTTGTTTACTTGGGAGGATGAGGTGGAAGCTGTGGATGATCCCTACTCAGACAATGCCCTCACCAGCCAGCAGAATAGTCAATATCCAAAAGCTGTGGGCAGAGGAAGGTGCAGGTAACAGGCTGTACTGACATTCCCAGACAAATCAAAGCAATCAACTGGGTCCAGAGTCCAACTAGTGAATATAGTCAGGAGATATGTCCACAAACATGACTGGAATCAAGACTACCACATAGGTGCAAGGTTCATCCAGGACAAAACTTGAGTGACCACACCTCTAGCACGGCTCTGACAAAGAGAGGACATCTGGCCTGACCTGAAATGGGGTCCTGGACCCACAGGTAGACTCTGAAGGGTGGATCCAGGGGAGGTTACCCAGGACAGTTGAGGTGTCATGGTGTACTCAGGGTCCTGACCCTTAACAAAGAGTTAACATAGTAAGCCTTAAACCTTAGAACAAAATTCTGAAAATATAAATACAAAAAGAAATACAAAGTATAAATGCAGGTACATGAGGTTTTACTTGATCTCATTCACCAAATTTTTCCGTAAAGGATGTTTCCATATTGCCTTCTAAAACATTCTCTGCTATTGAAGTTCTTAGCTAACAAATAAAACATAATGCCATTAATTTATGCCACTATCGAGCTGAGCATTTGTAATCCTATTTCCATTGTGTTTACAACTTGAACATTTTTTCCTCTTAGAAATCTCCTGTTTCAGCTTATGATTATAGTTTCTTTATTACTTAGTTTCTTTGGACTTATAATAGAATTATCTCAAACTTTCAAATTACTCAAGTTATACAACAATCAATCTAACTACTTGCTCTTAGCTTTTCACTTTTTAAAAGATATTCATCATACCAGATTTGCAACACATGGGAATTTGCATGCAGTCTAGGAAGCTGTTAGAAATGGAAAAGTAGTTGTGGGTTATTTTTGTTTGTTTTGTTGTGTCTTGTTTTGTTCCCCTACTCCCACTCTTCACTTCCCCAAATAAAATCACAGGTAAACTTTTGTATAAAGGAATAAATAGACAGAATTTTAAAACTTAACATTTTGAAAATATCTACAGGTGATGTATATTTAATTTATGGGACTGTGATATTTACTAATTTATGGGACTGTTGTTTTACTTATAGGACTATTCATTTATACTTTTCCCCAAAAAATTCTCAATGGAAGCAGTGCAGAAATTATTTTTATTACCAACTTCTCAAATTACTCTAGATATTAGGAGGTAATGATTAATGGATCAAGTACTTATGTATCTTTGTCTCTACACAACTTCCTAGCCATCCTGTGTCATCATGTCTAGATACGTGTAGAAGTGAGTGCGGCATATGGCCAGTATTTTTTTTTCTAAATAGATGGCCTAATATTAAGTATATAGACTTGGTATACCTGCTTGTTTAAACAGAGGTCAGATTTTCTAAGACTACTAGCTAGTTACTTCCCTCAACTTCACAATCTTATGCGAACACTGGAGAAATCAGGCAGACCTCTATACTCATGTACACGAAAGTATATTTGCTCTATACTTTGGAAGGAGGGAAATTTTTAAGTAAGGTATCTTAAGAATGGTGCAAAGACTGGTTTAAAGATAGGAATAATGTAATTAATTTCCACTGTTGTTTCATTATTTTTCAAGATCACTGAATTGACCCATTCTCTTGATGTGTTCAAGAAAGGCAGAATGAGGCAGTACCTCTGGCATAGACACATCACCAGAGTTTTGTGAGCAGATAGTAATGTTTCTCTTGTTATCTAATATCTGTTCTCAAATATGAGTCATACTGTTCCAATAAAACCTTGATTCATTACTTTAAATAAATAAACTTTTTTTTTTTTTTCAGTCATGTGTCACAAATATGGAGTGTTCTTTGATATGAGAGTTCAAGAACTGCCATATGGTGTCTTTATCAAAACAGAAACAAGGACCTAAGGACAAATTAAATTAAAAATCATATTAGTCATTAATGATGTATCATTGTATGATTCAGTTGCATCTCAGACAGATACAATTACTTCTAATACTAACATTCCATAAAATGGTCACATTTCTGCTGCTTTTCATGGACCTATGTTGTTGTCTCAGTTTAAAAGAAAACTAGTCTATCTGGAGTAGGAAGGGGCCCGCTTCCCAAAAACTACCACAACCTTTGAAATTAAGAGACTTTAATCAGAAAATATATAGAAAAAGATAACAGCTCTTTACTACAAATACATGTATATCTAAAAAACCCAAAAATCCCTAGAACAGAACAAACAGCAATGCTGTAACCAAAACTTTCAAACAAATCATGTCCTATCTCTGCCCCTTCGGTGCAGTTGTATTTACAGACAGCAGGAGGTGATGCCTTACCTTGAGAGGCAGTGTCTGCAGTGACCCACGGGCTTCCTGTAGATTCAGGGGAAAAGTAAGAAGACAGAATTATTCCAGAGATTTATGAAAGGGATATAGGAAAACTGGATTTGATTCAAAGTGCAAAGCCTCAAATCACATCTTAGAAATCTTAAGGTTCTCTCAGAAGGTATTTACAACGTATTTCCTCTTTGTCATCTTTTCTCAGGAATTATACATCATTGAGAGAGTATGACCTGGGAGAAACAACAAGGTTTTGACAGCAGAATCCCTCCACTAGTCACAAACGTGGTCCTCATGTAGGACTTCTTGCCACCGAGGGGATCCTCAAGAATTCAGGAAAACACTTTAATTTCTTTATCTACCACTTGGTGACCAAGCATACAGATAGTATAGCAGATGGATGCATACAAAGACAAGCCAAAAACTCAGTGCCCACATCAAGATGAAGTATTGCATGTGGAGTCTATATTTAAATATATCAAAGTAGTCTTGTAATAAACAAGTCTCAACATATTTAGGATTATTACAGATTAAACTTAGTTTAATCCACAACATTTCCAAAAACTTAGAACTATAGTTATTTAACTATCGCTAGGAAAGAGAGCAATTTAATAATTTAATTTAATAATTCACACAACTATCCAGTTGTTCATAAGAACCTTCTACAGATATGAAGATAATCTTACTGGAAAACAAATCTAAATGCAGAAAGTCTAAAAGGCATAGGTCATCTTATATGCATAGTAACATTGTGAAGCCAACGAATGTAGCAAAACTCAAGATCCTACAGGAGGGGAAGGTGACTTTGTTTTAACACAAAACAGTTTTATTAACTCACACTCATGCTCTCATACACGGCATCAACCACCAAAACAGTTGAGTCCATGTAGCCTGGCCAGTAGTACGAAGACATGTATTCTGTGGTCAAGATTAACAATGATAATAAGAAGTGACTAGAGCTATACAGTTCTGCTAATCCATGTGCCTTCAAAATCCAAATGCTCTTGAAATGTTGTCCATCTGGTGACTGACTAGACACATTCTTTGCCCAGTCATATCAATTTAACAAATTTATCTTTCTATTCTATTATAAATCTCTACTTAAAACATTGACACCTGATATTTTAGAAGTATAGTATTCTTAACAGAGTCCTAGTTACCATGGCATGAAATGAACATTATTCTGACAGTTGCCCAGTGCCACTTAAGAAAATGGATAATACAAGAGTTTTGTCTTCTGTACAGTTTATAGCCTTACCTGTTATTTCATAATCACTAATAATTTTTAAATATTATTTTGTTTTAGGAGAAGTTTAGAATAGCTCTAAGTATGAAAAGCTCATGTTTATGATGGGCAGTTATAAGCACTGTCATTAAAGGACTAAAGTGTAGTTATATGACAAATAAAAAAGGGAACCTCCAAGTGCAGATCACTCAAAATGCTAAGATCTAGAATTCTATTCAGAGCCAATTTGTATACTGGGCACAGATGCAGTCTTGAATGTCTTCCCAACATTAGCCCTGTAAAACAGAGAACTCTATAGTACAAGGTTGCTGAGGATCTTACCTTTGAACAATTTTTGTAGAGGAATAAAAGGGGAAACATTTTGAGGTATTAAATGGTTAGATTAATTTCTGTATTTTTTCATGGCAAGAGCACTCATCACTAGTAGGCTAAAGGGTTCTGCTGCTTGAATTGTTTCTAACAAAACAGAAAGTTGTAAATCTCTTGCTATAATACATGTTACTGTACGCTTTTCAAGATCCTTGATTCCTCCCTAAAGATTGCAGGCTGAATGATGAAGCACCTACAGCTCAGATAGGTAGTGCATTACAGTAAATGTCAAAGCAGAATAATGAACAGAGCTATTAAACACTGTATTGTTGGAATGCAGTTTGGCTAGGAGTCATTTTGTATTCAATATTGAACTACAGAAGTGCACATATTATGATATACAAATTGCTGTGAATAGCTCACTGTGTAAATTAAATCCATTAACACTGCCTGAAAGAGGGATTTTTATAAGCAGTTTCTTTTAAAGCACTAATTTAAAACATCTATTAGACTCTTGTTAAGTTTTGACTGCATTAGTGTCGATAACCTTCCCTTCAAACTAACTACATGGGTTATTCACCGTTTTCATTCTTTCATCATTTAATTCAAAGTGTAGTCACAAAGGATCCTAGAAATGCAGTATAGCTCAGTTCTTGATCTTTCCCAAGTATTTCACAAAACTTCAGAGCCAGAAAAAACCTAAATTCTGAAATTATTTCAACAAAGGTTAAAGAAACAATATTTCTGCCTAGGAGGATAAACAAGCCCTTCCAGGCTCTACACTTGTAGAGCTATATCTTGTTGCTCAGCAAGAAGCATTAGATTCTGCTTAGTACTGTGTGTAGTAAACAGCAGATTATATGAAGCTTATATATTTCAACAGCAAGTTCACACAGATTCTGTTTGGACAAAACAAATTTGAGCATGATTATAAAAGGAAATACACTCAAGCTCTTTCTGCATTGTTGTCTAAGTTTAGAGGAAATTAAGAAAGTTGTTGGACTAGAAACCAAAGAAGGAGACAGACCTCCTTTGGACTCAAAACAAATTTTAATTAGGGTATGATAATAGCAAAAATAACATTTCCTAACCACAATATAAATCTATATATATCTATATATCTATTCAAGAGAAAACAAAGCAACCAGAACTAAATGACCTATCTGTGGGACAATCCCTCCCTGAAACTCCCTTGGGTGCAGCAATATTTACGGACAGCAGGTGGCGATGTTGGTCCTTGGCGGTGCTGAGCTGACCCCCGGGGGTGGGTGGAAAAGGTTTTGGTGTGTCCCTCTGAGGCTGAGAAGTCCCTCTGTGGAGTCAATGGGAGGAAGCCACGCAGAGAGGGGAAGATCTGGGATTCTTTTTCCGTGGTCTGGGGCTGGAGGATGAATGCTACTCTGAGCTGGAGCTGCAATACTGCAGGGGCTCCTCACACCCAGGCAGGCAGCCGCTGGCCCCCTCAGGAAGCCTGATGTAAAAGGCCCGGGTAGTGAAGTCTCTTTCTCTCGTGCACCAGGAACTCCGAAAAATCCAGGGATTGGAAAATGGGAGGGAAATGAAGGAAGGAGACCAAAACCAATAGGGCAAAGGTTTCCCCGAGAGCTGTCTCTCTCCCTTTCTCCCTGCAGCACTCCTCCTCCTTCCCCTGAAAGCCAAAAAAACCCAAAAGTGTCCCCTTCCCCTACCCCACCCCAGTGATTTACAGTTGCTAGGCAACCCCCTTTCAGCCATGATTCACCCTTTGATACCTGCAGTGGGGAAAATGAGGGCCATTAGCACCTCATTTCATTGGTAGGGGAAAGGAAAATTCCACCCGCTCCTAAGAAAACTATAATAATTGTACTCTTAGTTTAAACTTAATGGACAGATTTGTAGGTTCACTCTTCCCTCCCTCTCTCAAGACAATTATCTTCTATTTTTTGAGTTAGGAAAACTTACTCAACAGAAATTACAGAGGATTCTAGAAAGAGTCGGTCACATACACTAAGCTGGTTTAAGAGACAAAACCTAGTTTCCCTACACTTATGCTGCAGATGAGATGACTGCAGTTCTCTGCCCAACAGAGTCCTTGCATTAATGAACTGTAATCATGTAGAAGAGACATGAACTAGCCAACAAGCTTCAATGAACATCTGTAATTGTTTTGAAACATTTTTGTCTGTTTCAAGTGGAATAGAACTAATTTTCTTCTTAGCAGCTGGCACAGTGCTGTGTTTCAGATTTAGGATGACCATAATGTTGCTAACACACTGATGTTTTAATTGTTGTTGAGCAGCCCTTACTCTAAATCTATCAGTTTCCCATGCTCTGCCAGTGAAGAGATGCACAGGAAGTTGTGGGGGAGCATGGACAGGACAGCTGACCCAAACTGACCAAAGGGATATTCCATACCGTAGAGGTTGTGCCCAATATATAAACTGGGGAGAGTTGGCTGGAATGCAACTGGTTTCTGCCCGGGGATGAGATAGGCAGCAATCAGCAGGTGGTGAACAGTTGTGTTGTGCATCATTTATTTATTTTCGTGTTTCTTTCTTTCTCTACTTCTTTGTTTCATTACAATTACTACTACTGTTGTCATCAGAATCATTGCTGTTGCTATTATCATTATTATTATATTTTATTTCATTTCAGTTATTAAGCTGGTTTTATCTCAATTCATGAGGCTTACTTTTTGTCCACTATTCTCCTCGCCACAAAGGTGAGGGTAAGGAGAGTAAGTGGCTGTGTGATACTTAGTTGCCATCTGGGTCTAAACCTGTACAGACTTTCACAGTAGAATATTTCAAAATTTATTTAAAAAAAAAACCCAACCAAACAAACAAACAAAAAAACCCTTTAAAATCATATGTTATACTTATTTAAAATCTCACACATTTTAAAAATTCAAATGCTTCCAAACTGAAATTGGCTGGTTTTGTGTCAATTTTTAGCATTTAATAGGATTTTAAAAATTATATCAATTGCTAAAAGCAGAAATCAAGTATTGAGTTCCTAAAATGCTACTTCTGAACCACAGAAACATGACCATGACCATAATATTAATTTTATCTTAGAGATTCTTATATTATCTCCAAAATTAAAAGAGCCTATATATTACAAACATCAAGCTACTTCAAATTTTTCAGAATAGGTCTTCAGTTATTTCACTGTTCTATCAGCCTCATACAGAAAAGTGTGACAAAGACTAAATCACATTTAAGTTGTATATTTCCACAGGGGTAATGCTACTCTTCATTCAATGGATTTTCTTTCTTCTCTACTTCCCTCCTGAGGTAGCAGACTATAATTTAGTCATGGTAGGGTGCTAAAAGAAATGGAAAATTCCCCTATAGCTTTGTTTCAAATCAAAATTTCAGTAAATGTTTTCTGATTCTAACAGAGAGAGGGCTTGTCATAAAACCACTTAAATGACAAAGGGAGAAAAAAATTTTTTCCAGTTTTTCACATTTTTTATAACACTGAGGAAGACATTCATCTCTGCTGAGATAACGGAATTTAGCTATGTGTCACAACAGATGTGATATTCTATACATGAAAACAATGCAGAAAATAAAACCTCAAGATACTCACTTTTTATTACAATGTTCAGTCTGTAGATTGCCCAAGAGATGAAAACTGCATTTCAATGTGAAGATGCATTCCCCAGAATGCCCGGAGGTCTAAGGCAAATCAAAATCTAAATGGAAACAGTTTGAAAATATAAGTGCAGAAATAAAAACTAGAAGAGATTAAAAGGAGCTATTCACCCCTTTAATGCTGTTCAAAGCCAAAGTGTTATATTAAATGAAGTCGAATTCTGGGAAGCTGATGAGAAAATTGCACTGACATGAGGAATGTGAATCCTCACCATACTTATAAAGATAAAAAAGGAACTTTAATCAAATTTACTTGAACATTCATATGGAACCAAGTGATATCTACAATCTTAAGTTTTTCCATGGACCTTGATTGTTTTTTGTTTCATTTCCTTGTAATTCTCAATCATGCCAAATTATATCCATAAAATATGTAGGATTATAGTGTTACTGCATGAAGTCTGCTATCCAGTAGCAATATACTTTACAGTGGTCCATTAAGTCACCGTTTTTTGCCTGTTGATGGAAACTATTCTGTAAATGTGGTTTTGCTTTTTTTTTTTTTTTCCTGAGCAAGTACACAGCTGTCACAGAATAGCTGGTAAACTTTGGTTATGTGGCAACACTAAATTAGGACACTCAGTTTGGTTTCAGATTAGCTAAATTTCAAGTACCATTCAGCATTACTGGATATGGGCAAATTATTATTTTTAAAAACAAGATCACCGTATCACCTTCAGTAAAACACTGCTACAGTCTCACCTGGTAACTACAAAAAGATGGACTGTTGTTTCATTTGAAGCATATAGTTTTAACTCCTCTTTGTCACTTAAACATCTGCCTTAATATAAGTAAAGGTAGACATGGATGACAATATAGATAATTTTTATAATGTGTTTGACCTAAATCTACCTGCCTCAGAAATATTTGTAGTGAGCATCTAATTTTTCATTGTTCTCACTTATAAATTTTAATGTTGTGATTTCATGACTTATGTTACATTTAAAATAAATTATTTTTGGTTTGTATTCATTTGCAAAGATTAATACCTGAAATCTGATATTTGCCAGAAGCAGCTAAGAAGGTGACATGAACAGAAACTATTCCTAGACTGTTTAAAGAAAGTACAGCTCTCTCATCTGAAGTAGTCTCATTTTCATGGTAACAGGAACCAATAATTTTAGTTATGTCTCATTGCTACATATCAAGTTGGGCCTTTGAGGCACAAAGAAACACAGTCACACTGAAAATTAATATACTGTGAGGTGTCATTCTAATGTAATGAATAAATAAATATAAATACTTAATAAGAAAACTTCATTCCAATTCACCTGATCTTGGTTCTTTTCTAAAGTTTTTCTAAAGTTTTTATGATTTCGGTTGTATCCTGAAAATGGACTAACTATAGAAAAGAGATTCAAAGATCTGTTATCTGTCTTTTTGACGTATCTTATTGTATGTAATGATGAGGGGGAAAAAAAAAAAAAAAAGAAGTCAGCTGCTTTTCAGATGTAATCTATCAAAACTTCCAAGTTCTACTTTTGAAAACAGCTTTTAAGAAGAAAACAAATCCGTAAATTGACATTACCCAGAAAAAGGGACTAAATTCTAGCAGTAGGACAGTTAAGATAGTGATTCAGTGGCCCTTCTTTTGAAAGCTAAAATAGGCCCTACTGAACAAACTACTACTGAGAAGATATTTCACTGTGAATTAACCTTTTCAAAGTATAGTTGGGTATAATTCAGTATTTCCACACCTTGTCTTTACTCAACTTTTTTGATCCTACCTACAGACCTTCTTCCTTTTCACTTGGGTTATGCCTTTAATTTATTTTTTGGTTCCTCTAATTTCTTGCTTCTTTTCCAACACTGCAAAGAATCACTAAGACTTTATTTGATTTCACAGATGTTATCTTCTTTGTTTTCATCAGGTTTTTCACTCATTCCCTGTATTCAACTAGCCTTAGAACTCCCCTCTTTGAAGTCCCGTTCATCCATCTCTAACCCACTCGCACACACTTCTGTGCTAGGGCATATAGGTGGTCTCATTGTCAGGGGATTAAGGTGAAATTAAATCAATTTACATGAGAAACACACATGAGAAAGCAAAAGGACTAACTCATTGCTTTATGTCACGACTGTCCCTTCAGATATTGTCAGATATAAGAAGGCATACTACAAATTCAGTACACGCTCAAAATCTTGTTTGATAAACCAGTCACATTGTATACATTTCTTTTCCCAGTACCTGCATATGATCAGGCCACTTTATGATGGTTACTAACATGCAATTTTTATCAATCTGTATTATTTTTCTAGATTGTTCAGAGTTGCACTCCAACTTTTAGCATGATGTTGCATTGCTTACAGATAATAAGACAGATTTATGATTACAGATATCCCTCTGCTTCAAGACAACTTGAGGTAGATTGCAGCAGGGGGACATCTCTAATGAGCCCTATGCAAACTCTTCAAGGACCTGATGCATGTGAAAAATGCCACTTACAAAATCCTTTTGTAACACACTAAAATGGTAAGGCTGCTTGACATGTGTGTGTTTTTATAGCATGATGCTGAAAGTGCATCTGACCATTAAGTTGTTCTGGAGGACTGCAGCAGCCAGAAAGAGTGAGGTCTCATGAAGTACTACCCTTTAAAGTGGCTTCTAGACCAACTGGATCACCTCACATTTTGTCTGGGAAGAAACTTGGCTGCAAGACTATAGAAAGAATACAGGGAGCAACAGAATATTCCCAAAACTGGGGGGACCAAAACAGAGAGAGGTCCAAACTGGGAAAAAAAGAGTAAGACAGAAAAGGGAAAGTACTTTTTAGGTATTTGTAACAAGCCATTTTGCAGACAGAACAGGATACTAATATATTCCTTTCAGTAAGTGTGGCAATAAATACTTCCTCTTGTTAAACAAATATGCTTCTGTTATTACATATTGGCATTGATGAAGGAGAAATTCAATGAGTACTGATTGACACGTGGACCAATACTAAATAAAAACAGATCAAGCATGTTCGCATAAAGTGAAGTTTAAGGCTTGGAAGCATAACAACAGCAGATGTAAATAAGCCATTGTCCTAGTTTTAGTAGCCAGGATTAGTTTGTCACTGTGTGTGTGTGTATTCTAAACCCTCTATGTCATTTTTCTCATGAATTGCTCACAATGGCCCATTTGCAGCAGCTGCCTAAGGGACACCCAACCCCTCAGGCTACAAGATGAGTGTTTAGGAACTTCTGTGAGATAAGGAGGTTTTCCTGCCTCCACACCCACCTGAGGGGTCATGTCTGTTGATGGGCTATCAGGATGCCAAAAATATGCCATAGTTCACCTCACAGAGTAAAGCACCCATTGTGAAAGTCTCCGCCCTGGGGGAGGGACTGGGCATTCCCATCTGAGCCCAAGTGGATATAAGCTTGAGGTTTGGGGACTGGGAGCTCTCTTGTCAGATCCAGAGGAGGACCAGAGCCTCGATCAGCCTGAGACTGTCACCAGACTGAAACCATCATTTTCATCAGCAGGTTTCTTCTTCTTACTTTGAACTGAGGGGGACCATGTGGTGCTCAGCACAGGGGTTGGTGAGCTCCATTCTGCTTGTGCCCCACTGCGTTGGGCTGTACATCTGGTGGTTTTTGTAGCACAAACAAATTTTCTTTTCTGTTTCAGTGTATTTTTTGTGATCTTTTATTAAATTGTTATTTTAACTTGCAATCCCATTCTGAGTTGGATTCCTTTCTCCTGCCAGTTTAACTCTAAGCCAGCACATCAATGAATCAAGAAAAATCAAAAGAGCACTCCCACATCCTGCTTGCACAGACACACCTGTCTGCATGATGGAATGCCGTCATTTGGATAAGTAGGCAATCAGAAATGCAGGGCACATCACAGGGGGACACCTGCTTTGAAATTTAGACTTAACCCCTATAGAAAGAGTGTGCATGGAGCCATTCTTTTGACAGTTTCCTCATCTGAGTGATCTCTTGTATCTTTTCCCAGAAGAACTCCTTTGAATCAGTCGATTGACATGGCAACAATACAAAATACTGGACAAATTTCAAGAGTTTTATTGGCCTGTGTAGGAATATATTCTGTGCTCTGTAAACTATGTCTGTATCTGGGTTTTTATCAGAGTAATAAAGCAGTATGGTGCTGTATGTGCCCGATCAAGCTGATGTATCCTGAGTGACCAGAAACCTTGCTTTCTATTACAGATTAATTTTCGTCATGGGCACAAATTATCGACCTGTTCACCTGTTTTTCATGGACAACTTCCTTCACAATTCATAATCTCCTGCAACTTCCAAATCAGCAAAAGCCATATTTTACTGACTATTCAGAGGCTACTAACAGGCTGTCACAGCAAAAACAGTAACAACAATAAAAGGCAGACTCTGCTCTTTCTTCCACACTGGTCTTTACATACCTTTTCTGAAAGAATCAAACTCAATAAAACCAAATTAGAAGTCTGTAAACTCTTAAAACTAGCCCTAATTTTACAGGTTAAAGATGCAATGCTTTTCATTCAGTACACCAGGAATACGCTTTAGTACATTGCATTTTCTACAATTAACAGTCTATTTAGTACTGCCACTTAAGTGCAATGTCTCTTCAATCTTTCCTCCCTGAAACACCCTGGTTTCTATGTCACTGGCATCCTGTAAGCCTCTAGCAAACTCCAGTGTCTCACCAGAAGTTCAGTATTCTCTGCCAATTAAGGGTACTTCTGCACTGTTATTTTTTTAGGCCTCAAAGAAAACGTTTTTGTGTGTCAATTTCAAAAGAATATTATGAGTAGTTGAAAGCATGAAATTTTAACTCTTGAAACCTCATATTCAATATACAGTGCTAGCAATCTTTAAAGAAGTTTTTGAACAAGCAATTTTTGATCAGAGTCCAAAAGACCAGAATACATACTGTTTCCAGAGAAGAATAAAAAATAATAAGATAAATCCCACACATACTGAAGTTCCACATCAGTGCAGAACTTCTGAGAAACCATAGGTACAGAAATCTCAGACTGTGGGACTACTTTCCAAAATCACAGAAACATAGAATGGTTTGTATTGGAAGGGACCTTAAAGATCATCTGCCATGGATAGGACACCTTCCGCTAGAACAGGTCCTCAGAGATGAATCCAAACTGATCTTGGATGCTTCCAGGAATGGAGCATGCACAGCTTCTCTGGAACTTCACATTCTAGTGTCACCATCCTGATAGAAAGGAATTTCTTCCTAATATCTTATATAAACCTAGCCTCTTTTCAGGTTATAGTCGTTCTCCCTTGTCCTATCACTATATGCTCTTGAAAAATGTTCCTCTGCAGTTTTCTTTTAGGTCCTCTTTAGTTACTGGAAGGCCTCAGAGCCTTCTCTTCTCCAAGTTGAACAACCTCAGCTCTCTCAGACTGTCTTCATAGAAGAGATGTTTCAGCCCCATGATAATATTTGTCACCCTCCTTTGGACTTGCTTCAATAAGTCCATGTCCTCATATTTGGGTCCCTAAAGCTCAATACAGTACTGTTGGTGAGGTCTCATGAGAGCAAATGATAAGGGCAGAATCACCTCCCTCAACCTGCTGACCACATTTCCTTTGACACAGTTCGGCATACAGCTGGTTCTCTGGGCCACAAGCACACTTTGTCTGCTCATGTACAACTTTTCATCCATGAGAATGCCCAAGTCCTTATAAGAAAAGTTGTTTTCAATTCACTCTCTGTCCAGAAGGTATCAGGTACAACAGAGCATCTTCCCCATCACTTCATCACCTGCATTGCAAAGTTCCTCCTAAGGCGTCTATATACAAGGTTTCTTCCAGTTTTCTGAAGAAGTTCTCATACATTACTTCCTAATCAGATCTTCTTACAGCCTTACACACCTTAGCCTACACTTTAATCCTGATCCTCATTTCTTGTCTGGCTCATCATCAGTTCCCAGACAGAGCCCTATGCACTCCAGCTTATCTCTCACACAAGCAGCAACCAAAGATATCTCATTTGCTGCGAAAGCAGCATGTACGTACATACATATACATAACACAAATACATCTGTTTTGTCCACAAAAACAAATACAACATATTAATACGTTTCTGTTTCAACAGATAAAAACTTCATAGCATAACCTATTAATTGATGTTTTTGCATTGAATGACATTCAATAGATTCAACAGACTATTCCTGAAGTGAAAAATCTAAAAAAAATCTTTTGCTGAATATGACTGTTTATAACAAAGAGTAAATACAGGTCAAAAATGCTATTGTTCTAGCCAACTGTGACTATAATTCTGAAAATAATTTCAATGGCTTCAAGACTTCTGAAATGCTGAGAGCCTTTATAATGTCTGTGGCAGGTAGAACAATTTTTCTTTCTGCACAACAAAACACTATTCAAAGCTAGTTTTCCTGCTTTGCTGGTTTTGACAAGCAGATTATGAAAGAGATTTGCAAGACAATATACAAAATCAGGAACTGCAGAGTTATTTCAGTATCCCTAATTACAATGTAGAGTTGGAAAGACAAGGACTGTCGATGCTTTTCTTCACAGAGCTCCACTATCTATCAACTGAAGGAAAAAACCTTATTATAACAAAATTCAACTGGATAATTACAAGTACCTCCAGCAGCACTGAATAGTAAAATATCTCATGTATATTTCATACGAAAAATCTACTCAATTATACTATTATTCTTAGTAAATCTACACAAGAAGATTTAAATTTCAAATTAAAGGACTGATCTAAAGCATGAAAACACTCTGAAACTGATTTAATACATAGAAATTTGGTGAGGTCCAATGATCAGACTATGCATTAAAAGCAGTTTGGCATGTATTTCTTAACTGAATAAAACCAAAATATTTTTCAATCTTACTGCTTTAACAACCAAACGTACTCCTGTTGTGCTTACTCATAACATTAGCATGAGCTTTTATGTTTAGTTGTTGCTCCAGGTAGGTCTGTGTGGATCTGTCTCCCAAGGGGTGGTACTTTCTTCATGGCTGTTGAGAGTGGACAGCTATGAACTTTCTACATAGCAATGTCTTTACAGAGGTTTGGCTAGCTGCATTGGACCTGTACAGCAGCAAATCTATGAGCATTTGTAAGCTCCATTTTTGCTGACTACTCCCTTGATGTGAATCTGGGAAAGGAATTAGTCATGGCACAGCAATGTCAGTTTAAAAGTAAAGTGGTTGAACAGAAGTCAGAAAAAATGGTATGGTAAAGTTTTATAGCCATATAAAGCAATAGAACTACAGTTATCTTAAAATGATTGAAGGTCTTCAGCCAGGCTCTGTAGTGAATACACAACTATTTTTCCATAGTTATGAGGAATAATACTAGATTTAGAGGATTTATTATTATAGGTTCACTACTGTGCCCCAAAGTTAATATATAATTTATACATTAATGCTACTTTTCAAAAGAGATGCTGCTCAATAATTATCAATAGGATCTTCAGAATTCAGTGAACAAATAGCTTCTGGGGGGAAGAAACCAACCAAACAAAAAACACCACCCAAACAAAAACCTCTTGATGCTCATTTGAAAAGCTGATTCTACTATCATTAATCATGAGAATTTTTTTTGCACTGCATGGATGTCAATGAATAGCAAAGGAGACAGAGACATTGCACCTGTGGACAGGTAGACCTAGGTAAAATTGAATCCCTACCAGTGGACTTCTGTATGAAAGGAAAAAATAAGCTTTATATAAATATAATCTTTAGTTCCAAACATTGTAAATATTTTCTTGTACTTATTCCATTTCTTCTTTGGTAGTGTTATGAGTTCTTGGAGAGTAACTGAGACAGTAGAGGAAAGCAGAAAATTTTTAATCTCATTTGAAGACTTCTTAGCCTGTTTTTTAGAGTAATTAAAATCAGATTGTGCTCTTACCTTCACCAGAGTGGAGAAACCTATAGTAAAATTACTTTAAATAAAAGGATCAAAGAATTGCCTGAATTTAATTCTATTCTGCTAAGACCTTCTAAATACAAGATGTAAGCAGAGAAGAGCTAAAGCAAACAAAATATTAAAAAAAAAAGCCCTCTGTTATTTCCGTCTTGAAGAAATAGCAAAGTCCAAATAACTGGCTACTGCACAGCTTGTTTAGGAGAATTCCCCTGCCACATTCATCCAACACATATTATCCAAGTTCCCTGTTTTTGCAGTAAGAAAGATGATTAGGAAAGAGAGACCTTATTGCTGTATTTCTCACAATAGTTTAGAACAATTTTTTCTCCCTTTACCCCCTTTCTATTTTGAGATACTTGCTACCTTCAGTTTCTGTAAGCATAAGCCACAAAAGTTTTCTTATATTTTATTATACAAAGAAAACTAATGGGGTTCACTCAGACCTTTTTCAGTTCTTCTCCATCCAGATAAAATGCTGAAGTACTCTTTGATGTGGCACAATATTTTTATTGGGTGAGAAGACAGTCTTCTGTGAATTCAGACTGGGAATTATTGTTCCAGTCTTTGTTTCCATGAGTGAGACAGGATTTGTCCCATAGAATATGCAGGGTAGGTGGGGTGAGTTACCCTCGGATGGATGCCAGGAACACACACTATCACCTCTCCTCAACTGAAAAAATACAATGAAAGGCTTGTGGGTCAAGATAAGGACAAGTAGAAACCACTCACTAATTGCTATCATGGGCAAAACATACTTGACTTGGAGAAATTAATTTAATTTATTAGCAATCAAATCAGAATAGGACAATAGAAGTATAAATAAATCTTAAAAACCCTTCCCCCCACCTCTCCCTTCTTCCCAAGCTCAGCTTCACTCATGAATCTGTTTACATCCTTCCCCAAAATTGTGCAGGAGCACAGGGAATGGGGATTCAGTCAGTTCATCACGTGTTGTCCGCTTCCCTCCCACTGAAGACAGTCTTCCACAAACTGCTCCAGTATGGGTCCCTTCCACAGGGTGCAGTCCTTCAGGAATAGACTGCTCCAGCATGGATCCCCCACATGCTCACAGGTCCTACCTGTTTCTGCTTGGGCTCCTTTCAACCAAGTCACAGGTCCTGACAGAAGCCCGATGCAGCACAGTCCCTCTACAGGGTGTGCCTTCTTCGGGCACATCCACCTGCTTCTGTGTGGGGTACTCCATGGGCTGCAGGTGGATGTCTGCTCCCTCATGAACCTCCATGGGCTGCAGAGGGACAGCCTGCCTCACCAGCCTCTTCGCTACGGGCTGCAGGGGAATCTCTGTTCTGGCACATGGAGCACTTCCTCTCCTTCTTTACTGGCCTTGGTGTCTGCAGAGCTATTTCTTTCACATATTCTCACTTCTTTCTTCCAGCTGCTGTTGTACAGGTGCTTTTTCTTCCTCCTTAAATCACAGGGGGACACTGATGTGTCAGGTCTCTCTTGGAGCCAGCTGGCACTGACTTTGTTGAACCAGGGGAGCTTCTGGCATCTTCTCAGAAAAGCTATCCCTGGAGCCATCCAATATAAAAATCTTGCCAAGCAAGTCCAATACAGCAGGAGTAATTATTGTGGAAAAAGTGTGATACTGAATGCCTTATCTTACATCTGAAATATGTAGTTACTGTGGATCAGAAAGTGCTTTGTAATTCTACAGACTCTGGTAACTTAGCATGTACCTGAACCCTCTGAAACTGAACAATTTAATTTGTGTTAGGGTTCTTCTCCTTGTTTTGAAAACAAGGACATGTGGAAGTACCAAGAGGATATCTCCACTCCTGTTTCAAACTAAAAACTGTTTGGATAAATAATAATTTTTAAAATAGTAACTTGAGAAAAGTTTGAGACTTTTCTAAAAAGTTCAGCTTTAGTTCTTTGCAACTGAAGATAAACATCTGAAATGTATTTTCTTTTTGATACTTCAAATCTGTTTTGAAGAACCTATCTTTAAGTATCTGGACTGAAGGAAAAATTTTGCCAAGCTGTGGTGAGCAAACATAGGTTGTCCAATATCCATTGCTGCTAGTTTATGCACACTACAGCATGAATTCTACTTCATTCTAGTGCAATATTAATGACAAGTGCTACAGCTACAGAGATGTTGGCCTCTAGCAGGGTTCAGATCCTCTACAGCAGTCAGCTATACTGACAGAACTATTCCCTGCTTTAAAAAAA
>VXAU01002497.1:359120-404932 GCA_013399695.1 Formicarius rufipectus | reverse complement strand
TTTTTTTAGGTTCTATGAAATTTTTATTTTAACTTAAAAAAATCGTAACAGAGTATAACTGATAACCTTGGAAGGAAGGAAAGTTCTTTCATAAGTAAAGACAAAAAAAAATATATTTTATCTATTTAGCAAAACAAGGTGGTGTAGAGATTAAGAGTAAAAATGTCACAAGGATAAACACGAAGGATGCAGTTTATAAAAATGCATAAGAATATCCAAACACTGAGACTAAAAGACTTATGTTCTTTGACTTGCATGGCAAGTCACAGCATGCAATAGGAAAAAATATAGCAACATTGTGAGTGAACTTACTCACTTACATGATTCTTTTGGCTTTAGTTATGTTACAGCAAAATAAATTCTTCTGTCTACTTGGCAGTCGCTAATATCACTAATGTAAATACATTTTGATTTCTAAGATTGATCTAGGAAATAAAGTCACACAGGTTTTTTTTACATATAAGATGTACAATAATTTCACACTTAACCTGCATGGAAATAACTACTGTAAATCTGACCTTGTTTGTTTGTTTGTTTACAATGAAAAATGATTGAGAAGAAAACACAGTGAAGTAAAGTTACCTTACAGGCTGCTTGCTTAGAAGTCTGACTGCATCTCCCAAGTCCCAGCTCCCACCCTTGACAACCATTCCACAAATTCAGCAGAACTTTCCTGGTTTACATTAGTCATAGACTTCATCTCTTCACTTGTTTTTCCTCATTTTCTGCTACCTTTAAAGTTTAGCTAGTGAAAATGAACTATTTTGCCAGTAATTAATTTTACAGTAAGAAGAAATTTCAGCTGCAAGTGATTAACAGAAGGAATGAGTCAGAGTTCATATGCAACATTTTTAAATATAGCAGTAGCTGTGAACATACTTATTCACAAATATAAAGATATATCCAGTGTTTTCTACAGGGGCTTAAAATTTACTAAAAGGTGTGAAAGAGCTGCTTTTGGCAATTTTTCCCATTCACATTGTGCCAATCATGTTTCTGGGACACACAACATTTCCATTTGTATGTAAGCTAAATGCAGATGTATTCTTCACTGCTCATACCTCCAGAAGGAAAAAAAAAAAACAAAAAAAACCCCCACAAACAAACAAACAAACAAAAAAAACAATAAGGAAAGAAGAAAGAGAAAGAGAGAGCGACATGTGAACAATGCAGAGTAACTCAATAAAAGTGACAGAGGCACCCTACTTGTACACTAAGTGTCACAATTCTCAGTGTTGCTTCTTGTGAGGACTAGGATCCTGGGAACAGATCAATTATCTTTTCTATTTTCAGCACATTGTTATTGATTTTCTTTCAACCTTTTCCTTCCAAGTAGTTTTATTCCTTTTCTTCTACTGAACATTCTGTTTCTGTGCAAGCTTGTATCAGTCCTCAGACTTCTACTTAGGCATTTCAGACTTTACAATTTCTTTTCCCCTTTCATGACCACAGTTGTAGCTCTCAGAAGATAAACTCCACCCAACTCTCATTTGAGTGCATCTAAGAGTACATGGCAGTACTCTTTTCCTTCAACAGCTCTAGGCATTGCCACATTCAGAGCTTTTCTGCCTTTGAGTCTGGAAGATGGCTGTCTGAATAAGGAGCTTCTTAGGGGTAGACTCTTGTCAGAAGTGAGTAACAAAAAAAAAAAAACAAGAAAGAGACAACTAGGATTTCCATCTTGTAATAGCACAAATGGAATATTCATGTTGTTACTGTTGCATAATCAGTGATGAGACAGCTCAAATTCTACAGCATTCAAGCTTTAGTAGACTTAAATGATCCTCTACATTGGGTTTACATGGCAGGATGTTGACATAAGGGGGTCTGTAGGGTCAACCTTTGTGATACATTTTATATATCTAGATCCTTAGAACTGTGTAGTCAGTCTAGGGATCTTCTATTTCACAAAAGACATGGTAATGTTTTCCAGCACTTTATTATGCAGTATTGCTGAGTTTATAGATATAGCCAGCCTTACAGTTTGACTGCACCTGGCAAGCAGGAATACTGCTGCTTTTTGATTAATTTATTTGGGGAAGAAATAGTCCCTAAACAATCTGCTCTTGTACCGTATGGTCATCGATCCAACTTGTAATCTCCCTAAGATGTCTCTATTCAGCTATTCATACTTAATTCTCTGCAGATTCTGTTGACAGGCACTCATCCCTGCTGATCAAGTTCATGAGCCATCTTAATCTGCACATATGTTTAATGTGAACTTTGGGATATTTTATATGTCTGGGGTTAATCATTATTGAAACTAGGAGTTAATTGGGCAGATCTTCTCAGATGCATGGGTGACAGGAGGGATTACAATTGCAAAACTAAATATATACTTTTTGGTGATGCTTTTGTTCTCTCCTCTTTGTCCAAGTGATACACACTGAAAAAGAAAAAAAAAATTCTTTGGTATTTTCTAAGATGGTTTCTACAGTTCTGAGTTAACACTGCAATTCATTCCACTTTACAGAACTTCTTACCTTCTGTACTGTGACATTTTCCTCTGTTACTAACATACTTAAAAATAATATTCTTAAACCACTAACATCAGTTTGCAAAAGAATTACATGGTATCTGTAAGGTAATACCCCATGATGTTGCAAATGTGGGGATTTTAACAGTCTCCCCTCTTTGCTCGAACCCAGTTGAATTATAAAGAAACACACTTCACACTTTCTGTAAAAGATATTTCTCAGAATTTTTTTAGAATCCATTATTTCACATATACTGGAAGCAACTAAACACCATAGATCTATTTCCTATCAGAAACTGTGAATTTTAAGATGCCATAAATAAAAGTGAGTGCATAAAACTCAATAAAACTCAAATATTAATACTAAGTTATCTTTCTTTTCCATTAACTACTTTTCCCAAGTCAGGATATAAGCATTAAATGTATTAGAGCCTCAACTAAAGGGAGCATGATTAAATGTAGATTGCTAAAAGGTTTTCTTTGTGTACTCTCTGCAAAGTAAGTTCTACTTAAGAACAAAAATTAATTTCTCAAAATAAAAATATTAAAGACAAGGGTTTGATGAGGTTGTTTGAAATCAAATTTGAAACACAGGAGTCAGAGATAGAAAAGGTCAGCTGCCTTGTCTATTTTAAAATGTCTCAAGCAACTGGGATTCTGTATTATACCTTAGGAGATGAGTATATTGTCATTCAAACATTTTCTTAACAACTCTAACTATAATCTTATTTTATAATCCTTTAATTATAAAACTTACTGTCAACAAGGCAATGCCATGCATGTATAAAATCCTCCTAAGAAGGACATTAGGGATCAATATTTGTTAATCCACTGCCACCCTAGAGTGATTAATTATAACCATGTCTGTATTCTGTCAAGAGCCAGTGGTAGGTACACATATTTATCCAATTTATAAACTAAGTAAACTTAACAGACTAATACAGAATGAAAGGCTACATGCAAGTTTAAGACACAATTCCCAACGAGAGGTAATATCCTAGTGGGAAAGAAGAAAGGCTTTTCAGGATAGAAGCTCAGTATTAGCCAAGTAAATTGAGCAACTGACTCGTGCTGTAACAAAGATGCATCTGCATACTCAAGAGAAGCAATTTAAAATAACCAGGCCGTCTCTTACCGTAGGACAGAAAAGATTAAACTTCAGAAGGAAATGTCCTCTTGAATTTCTAAAAGAATTCACAGGGGGACTGGTAGTATGAACTAACATGTTTCATTAAACAATAGTAATCTGAGCCAATCCTAGACATCAGAAAAGGTAATGCCAGGCAAGTTGCAAGCATTGTTACTGAGGATATCTGGTAGAAACAGTCTTCTGGAAAAAGACAGGCTTCCAAAGCATCTGTGTGCAACAAATGTGAACAAAATTTTAAGATTTGCACACAGACTTAACTGTGGTTCTTCTAAGAATCTGCTTCAATAAAAAACAATTCCATATTTCCAGTTTTCTTTTTATCATAGCTGCATGCATACAGGACTGCATTCCAAAAACAATCAGGAATCTTCTACAGTTAAATGGAGATCATTGTCAAAGTACAACTAATCAGAAGAACAATAAATAACAGATGTGAAAGTGTGGCAGCAATCCCAAACTGATGTATCAGTTTAATCAAAGTAACAGTGAATTGGGACTATGAGAGGTGTCCACATTAAAATTCTGAGTCTTGTATATAACAAATATCTTCCTTCAAACATAAACTAGTCAAATCACTTGACAAAGGCTGTCAAAGTCCTCTGAAAACTCAGATGCTCACACACTTTGCACCATATTTCTAACATTACAAGTCTCATAGTGCATATATTCTACACTGTCGTGTTAATACCAGTTTATAACACTTCTAGTCTGTGAGACACTGGATTTGAATCTCACTGGATGGTTTTATTATTGGGTCAGAGCCACCCCAAGTGAATGTGCGAGGAAAAGGCACAGGGAATTCACATGGCCTGCAGCCACATGGCAGAGTTGTCAATCAAATGGCCAGCTTGGGAGCCCACCCACCTCATGCACCCTGGCACCTCAGATGGGCTGCACCACCCCTCACTCTGGCCTGGAGGGCACTGAGGGGTCAGTGAGCTGGATGTCCTACCTGAAAGAGGTGGCCACGCTGGCCAAACCACATAAACTCACGAGTACAGGGGCTCCATCTTTCCTTTTCTCTTGTTGTCATCACCATGTGGAGCCCTGGATTTCCATAGGACTCTTCAGTGGTTGCTATGTAATACTCTTATTCTGATCTTTTTCTTTACTCCTTCTCTCTTTGTTCCTGTTTCTTCTCTTAATAATTTTTTTCTTTACCCTTTTATTTCTTATTTTTTTGGCACCTTAAAACTAATGGGTTATAATTTACTAAGTTGTGTAATATTTCTTATCCTTGGATGTATGTTACCCCTTTTAACTTATGCCAAAATGCCTATTTTCTCACTAAATTAAAAGAAATCTCTTGGGGAACATATGCAGTATTCTCTCTTTACATGACCTTGAGTTATTAAAGAAGTATAGGGCTTTGCAAAAATTTGATGGGTGAATTATTTTGGAGCCTTTAATTCAAGTATAATGCTTGGGGAAAGCACATGGCTTAACTCAGGGTCTTATGTAGTTGGACTAGAAAATACTTCAGGAGCAGGAATTGTCTTTCAAGGTATCACAGAAAAGTGTAAATGGGTTCTCAGTTGTTCCTTTGAGCACAAATTTAGTAGAAGCAATAGCATCAGGTTCTTTGTACACTATTAGGAACTACTCATACAAGCAATTCTGCACTTAAAACCAATCATTTAGACTAAAAAAGAAAAAAATTTCAAATAGTGTAACCATATTTGAAAGCTTAAGCATTTTCAGAGAAATTAAGCATTCTTATTTCCCTATTTACATTTATGTGAGCACTTTCAAAACATCACTTTCAGTATGTAAACCCAAGTTTTAAACAATTTTCCTGTTAGCCTCTCCTCCCCAAGAATTAATTACTAACTCAAAAAATGACTGTGTTCACAGTGGTAAAGGCTGATATGCTCTCACATTGCCTGAGTGAAGAGAATTTGAAAATAATCGCTACATTCTTTTCTTCTTCTCTTGGCAACTCCTCAAAGCCACCCTTATAAAGGTACTGAGCTACATGAGGATATGGCTTGACACCATCAGGCCGTTTGAAGATCCTGGCTAGATGATTTCTCTAATTGGGAGATTGGGATGTATTATCAAAATTATTAACTGACAAAATACTTGGCATTTTAAACATTAATCTTTGACTGTAAGGTCAAGATAACTGAAAGACTGCCTTTTTTTTTTTTTTTTTGACTTCCAATATGCATATGCAATTGATCTGTAATGAGCTCAGTTTCTTCCCTAAGCAAGACAGAAATCTAAGATAATTTACTGATTTCATTTAACTTTATAAGACTGTCCATTCAAATTACAACTGTTTCTGTGTTACACGTGTCTGAATAAATGCATCAAAAGACAGAATCTCTTATCAAAAGAATGAAAGAAGATATACTACCCTTCATCAGCTGAGAATTTAATTTGATGTTTTTATTGCTAAATTTTACATGTACACGACAAAAGCTGCATTTTATCATATGGCAGCCTCTGTACTATAATGACTAAGTCTAATCGCTCAGTACTAAGAGCCATGGTGATGAAAACAGGATGTATTAGCAAGGAAATGGACAAATTAACATCATCAACCAGCTTCCAATCACGTTAAGACCTGGACACAGACTACTGCTAGTTCCTCCCATCTTTCAGACTTAACCAGTATCACCTGACTGATGAATCTGGATTGCACAACAGAAATGTAAGGTACTGAAATTCAGCTGGGATAAGACCGAGTTTTCACAGGGCCATAAACTTTTTTTGCATGTGTTTTGTGAGTTCTTGAATTATATACTGAATGCTTGCTTATGAGTTATAGTAAACATGTGTTGAAGCCAACACCATTAACAGTTCTAATATTGGGAAGGAGAATAATTACGATGTGTAATATGAACAATACAGATACAGGGACAACTTGAATGACAGCACAGACTATGTGTGATTTAGGTAGTATAAAATATAACTTATCTAAGATAGTCATATACTACATAAGACCACTGGAACTTCTCTTCTTAGCTTCCAATGCTCATGGATTTAAGTAAGTCACTTAATTTCTTATGATTCAGGGTGTTCTGTGAAATAAGGCTCTTTATACTGTCTCATTTCATAAATAATTTTGAAATAAATCAGGCATAGAAAATCTTTATGTACTATAACTTTAGATGCTTTTTGCTTCCACAATTTTGGTCAGTTCTCTGACCTCACTTTTAGTAAACAATAATATTCTGCAGCAAGGAGCTATGTAGTTTCATTAATCACGTTGTAAAGAAACACTTTGTTTGATGCATATATTTTTCTCATGTTCCCTAATTGTCATATTCAAAGAGACAACAGGATTGATTTTGTTTTTAAAAGGATACATATATGGAGGCACATTGTCTCCAAACGTGAAGCAGATGTTCAATAGGAAAATTTACATTTCTGAGTCAAAATGCAAGCAGATTATTTCAGCAAATACATGAGAAATTTGCCACCATTGATGTCTGTCTCATGGATCTCAGATGGGCTCTCTTATTCACAAGAGAAAGGAACTCCTACAGTAATAGTAATTATATAAAGAATATCAATCTATTGGATTCCAGACTGAGTACCATATTCTAGTAAAGATTGGGTTTAGACAGGAGAGGTGCAAATCCCTAAGCAGGTCTACAAATACTAGCCCAGAGATCAGATTTCACTCTGGAAAAATGCCATGTTAATTTTACCAGACTTTGTAACACATGTGCAGAATAGATTTAAACTGTGAGGTCTATTCTGACAAGTACCTCTGTTCCAAGTTCTAGATCTCCTGGCTGTCCCAGACCCAGAAACAATGATGCAGTCATACCACTGTCCACAAAGTTACATAGGTAACCTCACAGAAGGTGCCAAACACCAAAACATAAACTCCAAAATGATGAAGTGAGTACCTGTTATCCAATACTTGCCAGAATCAGCAGGGGAAGATCCCCGTAGAACACATGCTTTCTTTCAAGAGTGGCTGCTTCCACAGCAGTCTTGAAAAGTCATATGTGCCAAAGCTCCAAACTTTATACTGAATGCAGACAGATGCACAGGTCACTTCTGCCAGCTGTATTTTGTAGGAGAAATGCCAACATAATAATAGCTGCCATCTCTAAGATGTACAGCAAAATGTAGATTTAGCATCTGGACTTCCACCTTAGCCAATGTGGTCAGTTCCAGATACTCAGGGTCATACAAGCCTAGAAAACAGACATATCTTACATAAACAAAAGCCCTCTCAGAAAGAGCCCTGGCAAGCATTATATTTTCCACAGAAGGAAATAGAATCAATTTTGCAGTATGGGAAAAGTAATGCAAAGGACATGGGGGGTAGGAAGGGAAGGCTCTCAATATTTGAAAAATGCAAAGAACACTGGAATGACATCATATAATCCAGATTAGTAGATGTATATTAAACTAAACTCGATCAGATTTCATAAATGCAATGACCATTTTTGTACCTGATCTTGGATTTAAAGTATGTGTACTTCTACATAAAAATGCCTTCTTGGGGCAACAGTTTAACAGGTAAGAGAAATCTACTTGATGTATAAAATGTTTGCTAACTGACACATAAGTAGTGAGAGAACAAAAACATGAAGAAAACCACATCTGACATTGCTCCTTAAGGAGAACCAACATTCCAGGTGCTGCACTGAACCTGTTGTGCTCAGTAACCTGACACAACACTTGCAATCATTTGTACTGTATTACTGAGGACTGTACCAGGTGACTGCATTCACTCACAGCTATTGAAACCAAGTAAGTGTTAAAGAAGAGCTATTATGCTATTACTTGTATGTTCTCAGTACCAGAAAGATTTTATACCAGTGCACTTTCTATCTGCAGTAAGGTCATGAACATTTTACAGCTCTACTCTGTAAAGTCATAGTAAATTGAGAAGTTAAACTCAATTTCTCAGTTTCTTAAAGTTTGAGGTCCTGACTTCAACTTGGTATGTGTAACCATGAAAATGAATATCATAGAATATCTGAAATCTACTGAAACTATCATAGTAAGAAGCAACAATTCTCACAAGCACATTTTTGACATTAAACTACTTAGTATGAGTTGCTAATTCATTAGATAAGCTGGGTTCTAAGTAAGGTTTCACTTGTTTTGGTGAAAATTCATGGTGCTGAGGGCTCATGAGGACCTAATTTATTGTTTTAAATAGGCAAAATCCAACAGTACATCTTAACTACTAAACCTGACTATAAGTAAAAAAAATCATTAACAAAAAGTATGAAAAACATTATAAGTAGAAAACAGATTAAAAATAATTGGAATAACCTAAAAAAAAAACCCTGTTAACACTTTATACTTAATCTAGAAAAGTTATATTTGATATATGTTTTTTATTAGGGTTATTCATAGGTTCAACTCCACACACTTAGAAATGTTTCTGACTTTGGTACATATAAAATTTTATGTATGAATTATGAAGAGTTTTGACTGAAATCTGTTGATCTGGTCTGATTTTTCATTTTTCAAAACTGTATTGTACAATAATGAAAATTATAGCTTCTGACTTCAGTGCTGAAAATTCCATCATATGGATCTTGATAATTAAAATTTCACTTAAATTTCCACATCATGTATATATGTTCACAAAAATAACTTTTCATTATTATAAGATAAAATTGATATCTGGTGATATAAAGAGAACTTGCACATTACTGAATGAGTCTATAGTTCTGGACTTTTTTACAAGCTGATGTTTGCTAGTTTTTTTAGACGTCCAATAAACATTAACTAGGCCAGATCAGGTATGACTGCAAAATTTTCTACTATACCTTTTTCTAGAAGTGACCTTATAAAACAGCCAAATAATCATGCTGTTTTCATCCCCAACTTAATTTTTTAAAATAAATTAATTATGAGGTGCCAGTAAGATCAAGGATAGGTACCTGATTTCAACTGAGTTACCCCAGTTTGCACAAAACATAATAAAATATAAGAGAATTTGTGACCTACCAATAGCAGATAAAAATCCAAAGACAGCAGACCATGTGTGTGGCTGCTATTCTGGTTTCAGTGTCTACACTGTACACAGTTGCCCAGACTACTTTGTGAGACAAATGGATATGTTCAGTCACATAACCAAGTAAACATCCTCACCGCACCCACACCACAGACTCATTGCTCTAAAATCATTTGTGTATGCAGTGCCCATAAACAGATTCCAGACACTTCAGATGTGAAAGTCTGTCTTAAACCTATCTAAACTTCATACATCTTACTTGGAAGGGAAACAGGGAAAACTAATCCTCTAATAAACCTGATCTGCACAAGAAAGTTTAGAATTTGAAATAAGGTTGATTGAGAAGAATAAGATACCAACAGCAGAGTTTCTTGGTGTTTCTGGTAGTGAGCTACAGACTAAAACTATTTCCTGTGCTGAATACACTGATAAAATTCTTTTCTAATTTTCAAAAGTAAAGAGTCCTGGTATAGGCAAAGTGTAGTTCTAATGCCTTTGGCTCCAAGAACCTACTGCTGGCATAAATGATTAATTCACAGCCTAATAGTCCACAGTCCTTGATACAGGTTGGTATCAATAGTCAATGATTTGTTGTATCTCCTAACTTGCAAAGTTAACTCTGTACCACTACAGACAATAAGGTTTATGTATCAAGGGCACTCAGGGATCCCCTGTTTCAAACCTTCCCTCCTCCCTTTCTAAGGTGCCCATCTTACCATGTCAGACTCCTTTCTCCCATTCTTTATATACTTTTTTACCTGAAGTGGAAGCTCTGGATAGTTACACTGCAGGAACCCCTGTGACAGACACATGGCCTCAGGGCTTTGGTACTTGGTTTAACCCCTTAACTCACCTGAGCCCTGAGAACTCATGTAGCAGCATACTTCCTTGCTTTTTTTTCCCTTCCTTTTCTCCCCTACAGGTGTACCTAGCCTTCTGCCCTTTCACAGAGAAAACCTGCCAAAGAGACCAAACACCTGGACTCAATCAGGTCACAGCAGAGAACTGGAAACAGAGATCTCTGATCTCCTCAGACTATGACCAGAGACTGAACTATATAGCAGCAACCCTGCATCATTACCATGGTTCCCACATCTTCTCAGTCAACATCAGGGCTGCCACTTTTCTCTCTTGTTCAGGTTTTGTTGTCACACTGTCAGCACCTCTGCTGTCTCCTCTCCATACCCATGCTTTCCTGATTGGACTTGTATTCTGACAGCAAGACCCAAACAAAAGCTCTGTCTTGTCTTTCCTCAGGTTTTCAATAAACCACACACAAGCACAAATTAAAACAAAATAAAACAAACAAAAAGTAGATGACTCAAGTCTGCAAAACCATACAAAGAAGCTGCACTAACCGTACAGTTCAATATAGGAATAAAATCCATCCTCTCCTAATCTCTACCCTCTGACTTCAGGTTATGCCCAACCTTCAATGGTTCTGTCCTCCAGAGAACCTGAGTGTGTGCAGTCACATATGTGGGCAGGGTAAGTAGCAGGAGTTACAACAACTGTAGGCATTCTGACTACTTCACAAGAGTGTAATTGTTAAAAGTGTTTCTTCTTCCTCTTCCTGGCTAGCAGGTGAGTGATCTTGCAGTTGTTTCCCTCCTTTGTCCTGGATATCTAGCTTTCTTCTCCTGTCATCCCTCTTTGGGCCAGCAGCACACTGAAACATATATTACACTTATTAACCTTGTGACTTGTGCATGACTACTGGCCTCCAATACATCTTTCCTGAAGTGGAAAAAAATTATTTTTTTTTCCTTTTTCAGTTCATTCTTTTATGACATATTACCTTATGGCATTGCAAAATCTGGTTTTATATGTTTATGTACAAAGACTTTTCAAATCAATCACTGCCTCCTCAATTTCAAAATCAGCATACACAATAAGAAATAATTCTATTAATAATCTGGGATTGGAGAAGGATTAAGAATGAAGTAGAGAATATTTGGTTTAAGAACAAGATTATTTGAAGCACATATTTTTAATTCCTTAAATAGTACTGATGTTTGTAACAGTCCTATTTTTACAATGACATTCTTCACATTTTTATATATGTAAGTAATCCTCATAATTTTCAATTGAACTAAATTGTGGTAGAATGAAGCAAGTAAATCCTAGTAAATTGGTATAAATGATTCCTTATAATTTATAATTTGTATGTTGTCATCAAGGAAAATTAAAACTTATTTATGAAATTTGATTAGATGTCTAATATCTGTAATTAAAGGTATTTTGGATTTTAAATTTGTACTCTTGTCAATTTTAAGAACCATCTCTGAAGGAGCATATAACTTGGCCTGTGAACTCTGAATATTCTTCAGGGTCTTCAGAGACAGGAAATTTTGAGACTGTGTATCAGATCTTCTCCCCCATCCATCTACTTTACAGTAAATGGGCATACATAATTTGGGTGTCAAACCATAATAATTCTGTGTGGATTAAGCCCAGCATGCAGGTTTGTCCCACAAGGCCACTCACTCACTTTCCCAAAGTGGGACTGGAGAGAAGGGGAAGGATAACAGTGAGAAAACATCTGGATTGAGATAAAGAAACTTTAGTAGGAAAAACAAAAGCCATGCACAAGCAAAGCAAAATGAGGCATCCATTCACTACTTCCCATCAGCTGGCAGATGTTCAGCTATACCCAGGAATGCAGGACATCATCAAGCTCAGCAGTTACTTGGGAAGACAAACACCATAACTTCAAATGTCCCCACTAGCTGTATGTGTTGAGCATGATGTTATATGACATGGAATATCCCCTGGGTGAGGAGGGGGTCAGCTGGCCCAGATGTCTCTCTTCACAACTTCTTGTGCACCCCCAACCTATTTGCTGGTGAGGTGAGAGGAAGAAAAACACTCTTCAGCAATGCCTAAAACATCCATGTGTTATCAAAACTGCTTTGATCACAAACACAACACTGTATGAACTGCTATGAAAAACGTTAACTCTTACTGTAGCCAAAAGCCAGCAGAGCATTTTTCAAGTTATATTGCCACAGGCTTCCTGGTATTTTACAGGACCTGCAGCAGACCTAGGGTCCTTTTGAACAGTCTCCAGAACCCTGTCTGGATGCTCATGGCATTTCAAATGATGCTAGGTATCTGTAACTGGACAATAAATATGTTGCAGACCCTTAATCATTACAGTTTACAGCACAGCACTCTATCCTGTTCAGGAATTGATTCTTAAGAACCAGTGAACACATACCCATGATAACTGCTAAGGCAAACCAGATGAGTCCCATGCTGCAACTGGAAAAGCCTTCTTCCAAACTACAAGTGTAGCATGTGAAGGGCAACAAAGATGATGAAATGGTTGGAGGGAGATCTTATGAGGAGCAGCTGAGGACTTCGGGTTCATCTAGTTTGGAGAAAAAGAGGTGGAAGTGTGATGTCATTGCCACAGCTTCCTGAGGAAGAGAACACAAAAAGGAGGTGCAGAGCTCTTCTTTGCATTCAGTGATAAGACGTGTAATAACGGTTCAAAACTGTGCCAGGGTAGGTTTTGATGGGTCATTAGGAAGAATTTCTATACTGAGAGAATGGTCAACCACTGGAACAGGATTTCTACGGAGGTGGTTGATGCTCCAAGGCTGTCAGTGTTGAAGAGGCATTTCAACAGTATCTTTAACAATGTATGCTGATGAACCCTGATGTGGTCAAGCACTTAGACTAGATGATCATTTCAGGTCCCTCTAAACTGATATTATTGTATTCTAATTTAATATAGGCAGTGTCTGCAGAAGCTCCTGGAAGGTACTGTAAGAACCTGAAAGCAACTTTAATTTAAAAACAAAACAAAACAAAAACCAAAAAAGATGTCCAAATAAACCAGACCAACCCACCAATCCCAAAAAACCAACAAACTACGAGGGCAGGATGAGGAATAAAATTAAAATAAATTTTAACAAGCCAAACAACAAAAGTACTGCAGGATCAAAGTTCAGTGAGGCTTAAGACCCATAATTTCAGAAATGCTCAGTAGCACACTCAAATAAGTTAGTTCTTCATTTTGACCTCATTTGGTGCTCATTTAATGAGTTTTAGTTCACACTGGTAAAGTAACCTCATCAAATAATAACAGCATAGGTCCAGTTGTACTTTTAAAGTACTTTTAGACATCATTTAATTTAGACTGTGTTTGTCTTTTACTGAACACATAGCCTGATATCATTCTTGCAAGTTTAGCAGTTTCCAGGGTGATAAGAAGATTTGGTAGAAATTAATCATGCTTTCTTAGCATACAGGTTGGAGTATTACACAACTATTTTTCTTTTAAATTTTTCTCTCATTTTCCTAGAACTGACTCAAAGTAACATTAATATTAACTCATCTTCAAATAAATTTTAAATATGACAGGCAAAAATCCTGATATTTAAATTCCTGCTGTGAACAAGCTATGTATGTATTCAACATATTTTCCACTGAGCAGATTAAACAGCAGTCAGATTCTTACATTCACACTTAAACCTATACTGATTTCAGTTTTATATTTTCAGTGTAAGCAATACTATTTGTTCAAGTTTGAAAATTCTTTCTGCAATTTACCATGAGATTTATCTGAAAGTTTGTGGTAGGCTGTGAAGACATATGCACTCTTTCAGTTGCATATGAAATAAATAAATATAAAAATATTCAAGACAAACTCTCTCTGTCACATGAAAATAATTTCTAATGAAATACTGCTTTCTCTCTAGGTAACAGTGCAGAGTAATTGCCAAGAACAACCAAGAAAAAACTGTGCCATTTTATAGTTGCCTATAACACTAAGACAATTTTACATAATTAAGTACTGCACAGAAAGCAACCTGCCCTTTCCAAAACAACTGTCAACTTTTCTTTCAGTCAGCACTTGGAGTAAGTTACAATCCAATTGAGTTTTTTTTAATTCAAACATCTTTAGCTAACAGTTTACTGTTTGACCTATTTCTTCAGAATAGTTCAAGCAGACATTCTGCATTCATGGGAACATCTTCTGTCCTTTACTGTCAAGATATTGAACATTGCCTAAGGTCTCAGTTGAGCTCTGACCTTTCTAACTGTTAATCCAAACCTGGTGAATTCAAATCTATAGCAAAGGTCTACTGAGGCAGACCCATAGGAAATCCTAATCCATTTTTCTCTAGAAAGACTTTATAAAAGATGTCACACTGGAATGTATGAAGCTTATGTGCCATTCACAACTAAAATATAAATCCAGTTGTGGTGGTGTTGGCTGAAGTAGTGGAGTTAATTTTCTTCAAAGTACCTAGTATTGGGCTATGCTTTGGATTTGTGCTGGGAACAGGGTTCATAATCCACATGTTTTTCTTGTTGCTAAACAGTGGTTGCACAGAATCAAAATCTTTCCTGCTTTTTGCACTGCCCTGCCAGTGAAGAGGTTGGGGGTGCATAAGAGGTCAGGAGGGGACATAGTTGGGACAGCGGATCCCAACTGACCCAAGGGATACTATATGGCATCATGCTCACCATATAAATGTGGGACAAGAAGATGGAAGGGGAGACATTTGGAGTAATGGCTTTCATCTTCCCAAATCACTGTTATGTGATGGAGCCCTGGGAGCCTTGTAGATGACTGAACACCTGCCTTCCTATGGGAAGTTGAGAAGGAATTCTTTCTTTCGCTTTGCTTGTGTGAGTGGCTTTTGCTTTACCTATTAAACTGTCTTTATCTCAACCCATGAATTTTCTTACTTTTACCCTTTTGATTCTCTTCCACATTGGACTAAGGTTGAATAAGCAAAGACTGTGTCCGGCCTTGTTGCCAACTGGGTTTAAATAACACAATTACTTTATATCTACGATTAACTTGAAACAAACTCTCTTCTTTTATCTGGTTTCCTCAGTAGTTTAAGAGATTCTCCATCTTTTTGAAGGTGTAAATTGATAGAGGATGTCTCTGCGTATGATTAGATAAAAATTAATCAGAGATTTCATCATTAGTTAAGACTTTTAATTGCTGTATTTACTGAAGTAAATATGCTTGCCCACCTACACAAAAAATAGTTCACATTAAAAATATTTATACCATTTTCTATCTTTGAATGGAAATCTACTAAGACATTCAGTCTGTTAACATTACGTTGCCACTGAAAGTAGTTCTCACTAGCTAACACCATCTGTTTATAGCCAAATATTTTCCCTCCACTCAGGCAAGTTGAAAGTAAAAACAGTCTGGTAGGGAAAAGAAATGTGCTAAATGTGTTGATACATATACATATCAAGACAAGAGTAATTTTTAATACTGCTTTAATCTGTAGCCAAAAATTGAGCTGTTGCTCTTGAAACTCAGTAGTGGAAAAATTGAAAAATTCTTGTGAACATCTGGAACATCAGAGTCAAAAGAAGAACTTCCATTTACTGCCACATGTAAGTGTTAAGACCCTGATTTGAATAATTTTAAACAATATCTTAGAGAAACTAGAAAATATTTACTACAACATGCTTGTATCATTCTTTTCTGTGGTAACAACATTCATGTTTCAGAGCTCACATTCCATGAATTGAAAAGGAAGACTCACTTGATTGGGTCATTTCTTTCTCCATTTATTCCAATGCCATGTTTCATGCCCTGTAATTCTTTATAGAACTTTGTATTCTCTTCCATTTAAGAAATACTGTTTCAAGTGATCCCCATTCACTATTCAGCTTCTGCCCCTGACCCCAATTATCTTCTGTTTTCTAGTCACGAAGTAATAGACAAAAAAACAACAATCACAAGGATGTCTCCAGGAAGGCAAACTATCTATACTGGCATTTAAATCTTCTGTTTTTCTTTGGCAAGGGTAGCACTTACAAATACTTCTTTAAAAATATTTACATCAAGAGTCTTACTATATCACTGAGGGAAGGACCAGAAGCTCCCTCTGGAACTGTATAGACTCCGCTAAAGTCTTTTCACATTGCTTTGTTATCTGTATTGATTTCTGGTGTCAGTTATAGTCAGCCTAGAAGACAAACAGCCTGAGTAATCAGCAACTCTTTACAAAGTCTCTCTTCCAACCGAAACCACAAAAAATTCACCTGCACTTTACACAGAGGGACATATGCAGAGGCAGCGAATAGGAAAAAATACAAAAAATATAAAGCCTTCCTTGTCAAAATAGGTTATGCTGTGACTAGGCAATTTTCAGAGAAATGGTTAGAATTTATAGGCTATTGATGTTAGAACGTTCTTCCTAAACATCTTTCTCTTACTCATGTACTGTTGAATTGGTGGCAATAAAGGAAGATGGAGTGAAATAATTTTTGGAAATTGTATCACTGACCATTAATTCATCAGTTCTATTCCATGAAACAAGGGTTCTTGTGCTGGTTTAGAGTTAAACCAGTAGCAGAAATGAATCCAACTCAGTATGGGATTGCAAGTCAAAATAACAATTTATTAAAAGATCACAAAAAATACACTGAAACAGAAAAGAAAAGTTCTTTGTGCTACGAAAAACACCATATGTACAGCTGAGCACCACATGCCCCCCCCTGAGTTCCAAGTAAAAAGAAAACAAGGTACCTGCTGGTGAAAATGATGGTTGCAATCTGGTGGCAGTCTCAGTCTGCTTGCGGCTCTGGTCCTCCTCTGGATCTGAAGAAGAGCTCCCAGTCCCAAACCCCAGCTTATATCCACTTAGGCTCTGCCCAGTCCCTCCCTCAGGGTGGAGACTTCAACAATGGGTGATTTACTCTGTGAGATAAACAATGGCCTATTTTTGGCATCCCTGATGGCCCATTAGCAGACATGACTCCTCAGGTGGGTGTGGAGGCAGGAAAACTTCCTTATCTCACAGAAGTTCCTAAACACCCATCTTGTAGCCTGAGGGGTGGGGTGTGCCTTTGGCAACAGCTGCAAATGTGCCATTGTGAGCAGTTCGTGGGAAAAAATGGCATAGAGGGTTTAGAATACATACCCACACAGTGACAAACTGATACTGGCTACTAAAACCAGGACAACTTTGCTCCCATAAATTGACTTTTCTATCAGTTTTAGGCTCAGTGCTTTCTGCTAAATTCAGTGAGAATTTAATGAGCATTGGATTATCTTGCTCTTGTATGTACTAAAAATCTTCAGTCCTGAAAATGTTGATACTGAGGAAAAAGAGAGCTTTCAGTTTAAAATTACAAGAACATCATTTGAATATGTCATTACTTCTCAGAAAAGGGATACTTTTGCTCCAGTTTAATATATGACTTTCTTTTACCATCTGTAAATCACAAAGGCGTTTTAAGTGGTATGTCTTTGACATAAAGTAATACCACGTGAGTCAAATTAACTAACTACTCAAATTATTATAATTTAATTGAAGTGTATTTTAACATGATATTTGCAAAAAAATTGCAATGATTTTTATTGTCAGACATAAGTATTTGGCATTCTCTGACTAATTAAGCTTTTATAAATAGAAAGACATAGTAGTTCTGTGTGATAAATACGGCATCAGACAATACTGCAAATTTTTTAAGAAGACAAACCAGAGATACCAAGACCTTTGGAAGTAAATTCTCTCCTAAACTAAAAAACTCCACAGTAAATAAGCACACTTCTGCATACATTAATGTGTTTACATGTACATAGGTAAATACATGTCAGCTGAACACAGTGGGAACATGAAACATAATACTGACTTCTTATGCTGTTAATTTTCTAGTTTTCATACATAGGAATAAACAGATGGAGGTGTTTCTATTGGGAGTTTAATCTGCTGATAGAAAAAACTGTGAAAAAATATATGGCAGTTTCCCAATTTCCAACTTATAACCAGCTGACTCTTTTTACAGAGACATACAATGAGCTTCAAGAGACAAAGCTATTAAATAAAAAAATTAGCTGCAAAATGACAGGACATAGAAAATATGACTGTTCTCAACAATGGTATTTATTAACTCACTCACCAAGTATTCAACAACAATTTATCAAATGGTTTAGAGACCAGAATAATTTCTATGCAATTCTTTGGTTTAAAAACCTATTTCCTTCCCAGAAAGGTTATTTTTGATGTGTCGCTCTGAATTCCTGGATCACTGCTTGAAGATATTTTAAAACACATTTCTGTGTTACCAGAAACTAATGGGGCAATATAGCATGAAATGGATCTTGACATCTTCCATTTATAAAGAGATTTCTAGACAGAATTGTTTTGTCCATAACATGGTTTAAAAAAAAAAAAAAAAAAAAAAAGCGAAACTAACCCAGCTTTGACCTCAGATATTATTTTAATAAGTAATGCTACATAACAAATGTGAGATCACATTTTGTGTGAAGCCTGCTATTAAGAAGAACCTATTTATGGTTGCAGATCTTTTCAGTCGGCTTATGCCTATGAATGCCTTAAAATACATTACAAGAAAAGGTATGCAGTTAGAATCTGGGGAAATAGCTTTGGAAAGAAAAGCACCACCACTTTAGATGTTACTAGAAGGAAAAATAAACATTTTGTAAAACCTCTATTCCCAGGGATGTACAGATGGCACAGACTTTTCACTGAATAACTTGTACATTTCTTTACATTTAAAATGGCTTATAAAATTGTTCTGGGTTACACAAAGACTCTGTTATCCACCTTTTCTTTTCTCCTTTCCCATAACATGCCTATTAATTTAGACTGTGGGAAGGGACTTAAGGGTGGTACTCTCTTATCCTAGGAGAAGAATGTGTCCACAAGTGTGAAAAGATTGGAATGCTAACGACTCAGGCAATCCAGGTGTTGAGGGCATGCACACCTACACATCAGGCTACAAGATGGGTGTTGTTTCTTACACAAATGACTCATCTATGATAACTCCCCTCGGGGGGGCATCAGGACAGTTCACACACATGGCCTGAGGATATTCATCTCTGCTGATGGCCATAATGGATCCAGCTGTGCTAACATAACAGGCAATCTTAGCATCTTAGAAGGTGTTAGAGATGCTTAAAATGTCCCATGATCCAATATCATTCATCCGGTGAAGGACTTCCCACTCCAGGGGAGGTACCAGAGGCATTCCCATCTATCCTGAGCCCAATGAAAGACCACACTTGGACTTGACTCAACAGAACTGGGATCTCCTTCCTCACTCCATGGGTGGGACTTCTACCACCCAGACCTTTCACCAGCTAGACCTTCTACCACCAGCTCAACAGATCAGGGCTACAACCACCACTGGAGTTGCAACAACCAGGTCTCATCACTAGATCCAGTTGGTGTCTTGTGGGTCCTTCCAGTCACTAGGGGTCCACAGACCTGCTCCAGCTGCCTGTGCTGGTGCTGCAGCGTTACTCTGTCTCTGACCCTCCAAGCCATTCCTGACAGGTTTTATTGGGTGGGTGGAGGTCAGCCACCATCTCATTTTGGTCTGAGAATTTGGGAATTTTCTGATTAACTTAACCCAGTTTTATCCATATTGTTGTTTAGCATTCTTCTTGGTGAAGAGTTTATGGGTTTGGTTTTTCTTTTCACTTACATCTGGACATATTTGATCTCTCTGTACTGAAGAGAACCAAGGGTACTGAATCTGAGGAAGCAGTCTTCTGTCTGAGGTCTCTGCCCCTCGAAATTGCCTCAAATCTGGTTTGAAAAAAAAAAAAATGTATATAAAATTGGTTTAAGTCACCCTATGACAAAATACATCATTTCCACAAAAGTTTTCTCTTAGTCAAAAATAAGACTTATGTTAAAGCTTTTCATTTTAGTGTTCAGTACTGCTTTTCTAATGTAAGCAGCTATCAGTTTTATGTGACTGGTAGTGAAATCAATCATCCAAGATGTTACAAAAATCTTTAAAATGTAGAGACATTAGAAGGGTTTTTTGGGGGACTGACTGAGTCAAGGATGTTCTTTGAAATACAGGGGCTTTTTTTTCCTTTTTATTTCAAATAAATGCTAAGATTACCAGAATTTTGCAGACAAAATCTTTATTATTGCATTGTCTATATTGTATTTCCCAGCAAATATTAATTATTAGAAAAAAAGACCCCAGCCATCTGGTAAATTTATAAACAATTATGTTAATATGATAACATATTAAGTAAGTGTCCCCCTGTAAGTGTCAAAACTGAGTACATTCAAAAAAATATCTCTTTGAGAGGAAAAAAATAAAATTAACAATTATATGACATTTCTATGCTATATTCCTTTGGAGAGTAGTAATTTTTGCAAATCGTTTATTTTACTCGACAGGAAAACAAAAATACACACTTGACTAGGCAAATTATATATCCAAATAAAAGCAAAACAGTTACCACTCATAAGTCAAAGTTTCAGTGGTAATTCAGAACATTATTATGCTGCAAACTAATTTCTAAGACATGAAGGCAAAACCTTTTGTATTTTTAGATGAAGGCTTAGAATGTCTTCAGCAGTATTCAAAATTTTCAGAAAGGTTGAGTTATTAAATTCCTAATGAGGTCATAAGTTCTGTATTGCCTTTCGTCACTCAGAAAAAGCCACTATTACTGGTGAACTCCTCTACTACTTAGTACCTTTGGGATTAGTCTGTTATGATGAGGACTCAAAAGTTCACAAACAGTTACTAATATGATAATAATCTCTTCATGTCTTGGTAACAAAGACTAGGAAAAAAAAACAAAACATATTTACAGGCTTGCTCACAAGGACTGTTGCAACTCGTAGAGAAGTCATATATTTCAGACCTGTGTACATATTTTACAATACATCTTTTATATTTAAATATGTTTGCATGTTTTTCAATATATTGTTGTTGTAAAACAAGAAGAGCAGGTTGAGCTTTCCCACGAGACCTAGAAGACATGTTAAGAAGGCCATTTTTAGACCAGATGTAAAGTTACAGTGTGTATCCCCCCACTTATGTTCTTGCACTCTTAGACCCATGAAGACGAGACATTGTACATCTCCATGAGCTGTTAAAAAATTTGGGGTATTCTGTCTTTTGAAACATCATGAGGAGCAAATCCATATTATTCTACTTGAAGGATAACTGGTGATTTAACTCTTCCCACATATCCAGCTAGCCAATGTTTACAGGGCTACAGAAGGGAAAAAGCTTTCTTGCCCTAGAAAGACATCTTCTTGTGATATAAAGCAAGAACTTTCATTAGCCTTTATTAAATTTGCACAACTGTAGCATTAGACATACATAAAGTCTCTCTATCACAGTCTGATATATATTTCCAACTGATTCTGTGTTTAAACATTCTTTGTTCTTTTCTACTGCATGAAAATTTATAGGATTTACCAATGTGAATCACCGTGAAGTTAGTAATTCTGCTGTTCTTTTTTATATTTTTGTGTTATGTAGTGACCTTAAATTTCATCTAACTTTATATTGAAAATTACTTCCATTTCCCTGCTCTGTGTCATGTCACATTTTCAAAATGATACTTCTCTAAAAGTTAGGAACTAATTAGGTACACTAATGATTAAGTGCGTCTGGAAGAAAACAAAATAGCTATGTTTATGTATATGTTTCTTTCTGAATGACCCTAGCTAATCCTATTTTCTCTGCAGAAGTAATAGAAATGCAGATATATTCCCAAGCAAAAAAAAAAAAAAAAAAAAAAAAAAAAAAAGTCTATTAGTTAAAAGTGCTATTAAAAAGTTAAGAATCTTAGAAAAGCTTTTGCAATAATAAAAGCATAACCAATATGTTATACACATTTTCCAAAGCATTTAATGCCAACTAATTCTGTTCCAGCTCAGGATATTGACCATATGTGTAAGCTTATGCCATAATTGAGTGCTCTGTAAAAAGAAAAAAATAAAGAAAAAAAGAAAGATATAAAAGAGAAAGGATCTGGAAATTGTTAAAGAGGCATAGATCTTGTTAGGGAAGAACATTATACACATTCATCTCTCAGTCTATTCAACACATAATTGAATATTCAACACATAATTTAGTTTTCATTCAATCAAGGAAGGTTCATGAGAATACATTTAAGCAAGGTCATACTGTATAGTACTGGAAAGCAGAAAAACTTAGTGGGTTAGAGTCTTAACTAAGTTTAAATGCATTTTAAAATTTCAGAGTAAAAGGGTCTGGATTACTTTATATCAGATGGTAATCTATAGCCTTATTTTTAATATTTGCCCATATCATCAGTACTTATTTCTTCTTTCTGAATCTTTAAAATAAAGTGAATTTCTGAGTCTTACAAGAGCACATCTCTGATATGATTTCCAGCAGTTTGTTCAGTTATTCCAAAGCATCCCACTGAAATATTTCAGTCATCATATAGTTTACACACTGAATTAATCAACAATCATCTTTGTAAGCAGGAACTTGTCCTATATCCTTTGTTCTTTACCAAAATTCAAAGGAAAGATGGAAATATGCAGTTATTGTGGAAAGTATGCAAGGCCAAGGTAATTGAAGTTGAGATTTACTTTATATCAATCTGGTCTTTCTAAATTACTGAAACTTTATCTCAAAGCTCCTGACAGCCCAAAAGAAATATAAAAGAACTAGGCATCTAGTCCTTTCTTATCTTAGAGTAGTGTCAGAAAAGAAAAGAAAAAATTACAGCACCAATCATATGTATTAAGTCATCAGTCCATAGTTTCCAAGACAGTATGAAACAATTTTCTTCTATATAGAAAAAAAAATAAGTATAGCTTTTACACAGGACAAATTTTCACAAAAGAACAGATTTTCTCTTCAAATAGGATAGAACTTAATGTGTGAGATAAAGAGGTAGAAGCTCATTTGCTTCAGCAAAATACAAGTACACTGTGAGATGCAGAACCTGGCAGGGCCTGGCTCTCTGACAAAATAAACTTAAGAGAAATTTCAAGAAATGACAACTCTTTAGCAGCCATCTGCATACAAGGATATGCTTTGGAGAGTCACAAGCCAGAACTCTTCACTTCAGAAAACCATGACCGTTGTCAATGTTTTAGAGGGGCTCTTAAAGGAGCCTTTGCTTCGTGGGCACACCAAACACACTCCAGCCAAATCAATCATCAGAAGCTCATTGGGGCTTCTCTGCGCCATAGACATTCTGAACTCAGATACAACATGGATAATAGCTAGCAGGGTGGAAAGAAAAATAAATCTCCTGCAGATCTGGGGGTTTTGTTGCCTATCCAAATATTCAGTTTCAACAGACATGTTTTAAGCGACATCTTAAAAATGCCTGATGAGTTTAAGGCCTATAAAATAAAAGTACATAACAAATTTGTCTTGTATCAGATTCAGCAAAAATCACCTGAGGGTCTGTACAGAAGTACTCTCTAATCTTAGCTGTGTAATAGAGCAGGCACTTTAATGCAGTGTTGAGTTCACAAACTTTTGTTTAGAACGTAAAATTATGTATCTTAATTTATAAGCTGCAATTCAGCATTTACAAGTAAAATAGCAGCAGCAAGTGGAGAGTGGTAGATGAGGGCAATTTTTTTTTTACATAAAATTAGCTTAATATCAGCTTTCTTCAGTGACTGGAATCTTGAATATTCAGCATATAATGCATCAGTGTTGCTGTTAATTCTTTAGAGAGAAGTCCTTTTTGTATTAGAGGAACAATGAACCATCTGTGTATAAGCTTGACAGTAATTGCTAGTACAACAAACATTAAAGTTGATTATCCAGACTTATAAATTACAATAAATACAAATAAAATTGAAGAGAGACTTTTCATGTCCCACTCTCCTCTCTACCTAATAAAACACAAGTTGTTTAATACAGATTAAATTTTATTTTTTAAACATATTTTTCACAAGCATCTTGAAGAAATTCAGTGTCATTAGTCCATATAATCCCTCCCTGACTATAACCAATGGTAATGACAGTATTTGAAAGGAAATGGATTTTGGAAAACCACAGACAGAATATAATAAATCCTTTTACTAAAATAAAACTTTTGAAGGCATTTAAGAAGAAGAAAAAACAGAAAATTCTCAAACACAGTATAAATACTATTTTCTTTAAATAATAGTCTTGGTCAAGGTGAAACTACAGGTGAGCCACAGTCTGTGATCTCTGCACACCTAGGCCTATGAAAGCTCAGCTACTTAACCAAAGTCATACAGAAAGACTGAACCTTTGAACTACCAGGTTCTCAGAAAGAAAAGACCAATTCAGTTTAAAGAGTGTGAGGAAAAAACCCCCAAATCTTCATGATGTATCCTTACTGTTAGTAAGGTTAACACGGCCTCCGTTCCCTCTTCATCTAAGCAGTCTCCTTGCTCTTCTCAAGGACAAGAGCACACATGACTGCTGTGAGTGCACTGCCAGGTTGCCAGAAAACTGTGATTCCCCAGCTGCCTGGAGCACAGTCTGTGGGAACATGTTGTGGCTCTTTGTGGCCTTGCATGCAAACTCCTCTTCCTTCAGAAATCACTGGTGTGTCTGGGTCACTGCCGCGTTGTCAGCAAGTAATACTATTCAGAAATCCATTTCCATGGGTATCTTCAACAAGGCCTTTCCTTTGGTCCTAACAGTTTCCTGCATGGTACTTTTGCATGGTTTTGGCCAGCAAATGGAGAGTAGCTCTCTTGTTTTACTCATTAATATGTCATCATGCTTCCAATCTTGTGCTCAGTTTATGAAGCAGTGTCAGGTGCAGTTTACTTCCCTTTTTTATTGCCTCTTCTGGTGTAAGGGTAAGGAGTAGCACTGAGACTGTACTGTATTTTGCATCAGAATTCAGAAAATTCAGGAAAATGTCCCATCACAATATTGCCAGTCCTGATAATATACTTAAAAAAAAAAAAAAAGAAAAAGAAAAAAAGGAAAATAACTACCATGTTCTTCCAATGTGTTCACATCAGTATCCAAGTAGATTCCATGTTTAAATAAGTCCTCTCCTCAGCCCTCAGTCTTTTCCTGTTACTACTTCCTGGAAGGTTCCAGAGAGTACATTTTAAAATTACCTGGTGTTGTTACAATATCTAGCTCAGTAATATGACAGAACTGCTTTCTGAAAACTCAAAACATCTTTTCTGCAGCTCAGAATAATATCATGTTGTTTCTTTCATATTTGTAGCCATAGAGTTTACAAAAGTGCACTTGAATTAATAAGCAATTTCATCTCTTGTAAAATGTTATGAATAAATGTATTGTCTTGTAACAGACAAAGACTAAGTGTATAAATGAGTTATGATTTCTGTATACTGCAACTCAGCCATTGGTGTCTATTTTTAAAATCTCTGTGTGATGTGGGTTATTATTGTAATCATTTCATCTTCAGCTATATTTAGCTAAGAGCTAAGGACAGCATGCATGTCTTATCTCTGGCCCATCTAGACAATCACTCATTCATTTATATATTGTGTCTTTAGATTAAAGTTAGAAATAAAAGTGTGTTTGAACTATTTATTTATCCAGAGGTTAAAAATCAACAGTAAATCAAAATTAATAAAAACATCAAACAACTTCAGAGTACTGCCTACATATGGGAGGGAGTGGATGAATTCCAAGCTTCTGAAACAGTACTTTAATGAGATTAGGATTGGAACTTGCTGCAGTATGTGAAAAATACTGACTTTGTTTTTAAGCAAGCTCTTGTGCTAATAAAAGCTAATAAATCAAAGACTAATGATTCAGATATTAGTCAACCTGTCACACCATAAACTTGTTTCAATGCAGCATATTCATGAACTGCAGTAAATCTTTCTGTTTTAATTGGAACTTGAATCACCTTGACCTTTCCTAGCGCAGAGCAGAGTGCCCCTCTGAACCAACGGTAGCATCTGCATCCTCATTCCATTTTAATCAGATCTCAATTTGGATTTCTGTGTCTCGGCAATCAGAGCATTGCAGAGCAAGGAAACTGCAGAAACAAATGAGATGTTGCCTTGTTCCAGCTGATTAAAACATGATTCAAGGTGACTTTTAGGTGACACTACAAGTTGTCAGAACAGCAGTGTACTTTTCTTTATGACAGAAAAAACTGTGTGAGGGATGTTTATTTCCCCTATCTGAGATAAGTAACAGAATTGAAATGAGATCACTGGTGTGTCCATGAAAATATATCAGTGTTTAAAGAATCCTATTATTAGACACAGTGGAAACTACATTTTGGATAAGCCTCCCATACTGTGGGTAATTATCACAAGCCAGAATGCTAATTGCTTTTCGATCTGCTCTGTGCCTCCAGTGAGTCTTATTGAGGGCTACTGGGGCTGTACCAGTCACTAACACTTAATGAGACAAAGCTATCAGAGTACAGCATCTGCTATTACTAAGTGAAGAAAAGAAAAAAATATGCCTTAAAATGAAAAGAGGAAAGAATACAGAGATGAAACTATGGGATAATGAGAAGAATTAAACAAAAAAATGTTTTCATTGCACTTTCTTTTTGGGTGTTAGGCAATTATGTCTTCACAGGTAAAAAAGAAAATTTTACATGTTATGGCTTGGTTACTTGAAAAGGTGAGCACTTGTTCTGTGGTTAAAAAGGTTTTCTTTGGTTTTCTATTTACATAAGAAGTTAAGAATTCATAAAAAACTTTTCCTTTCTGTTCTAACTGTTCTGATTAAGAACAGTCAAGGGTGGAAGTCTATATATTTTTTCACTTTCTTGTTGAAAGTAAGAAAAGAAATTAAACTGGAAACTATCTTCTAGATAATCTACATGTCTGTGATAGAAGATTTCTGTTTACCCTCTGAAACGTCAGAAAACATGTAGGATGGTCAATGTGCATTTTCCAGAAAACCTAACTCAATAAAAATGACCATTCTGAAGAAAAGCAGGAAGATTCCCACATTTGTCAGTTTTATACTATTTATACTATTATAATTAGATCTTGTCCATGAACTCAAGGAACCAGGTAGGCAATTTCCACAGTTAGTATTCCAAGTATCATTAAAACATTGTAAGATACATTGACTGCTTTAAGGACACAACAATGAAGTCACTGAAGTTCTACTGAAAATCTTCAGAGAAGGGAGAAAGAACACAGAAGTGAGTGCTTCCACTCCTATATAAATGCAGCTACATTTTTCACTGTAAAACAAATCTAGTGCCTCTGCAGAAAGACACCTCCAACCAAATCATGGCTACACCATGAGTGATTTATTCAAGTGATGCATACTTTGTTTCACTTCTTTTTCTAATTTCTGATTTAGAGAGAGTGAGAGGAAATAATTATAGTGAGGAAGCAGATAAATGAATCTTAGACTTTGGTTCTGCAAAAACCTGTACGTTCACAGTGCTGACAGTTACAAGTGTAGAAGTCAAAAGAGAAACAGAGAACACCAGTAAGACCAGTAATTTAAGGACCTTAACAGCAGTGACACTGTGTTCACTCACCTTTAAAAGAAAATACTTCACCATTCTTATTATCTTTTAAAACAGTAAGACAGACTACCACCATATAATTTTAAATCTACTCTTCATAAAGTCTTTAAGTCCTAGGGGTTCACACAAGCTGATGAAGAAAAGTTTGCCTATTTACAATAGGCTGCTTTGAGCCTACATCTCTCAGTAGTTCAAAAGAAAAAAAACTTTTAAGCATCTAAAACTACATGACATTACAGTCTTTGACCTCTGTTTCTCGTAATAGGTACAAACTTTATTTCTAATGAGTATTCTTAACACCTGAATTATTGCCTTAACCATACATTGCTCCATCTCTAGGGCAATCTCACCATACTGCTTTTCTTTTCATTTGGTTTTCCTGAGAATATTCTATTTGCCTTAAAAATCCCTTGTCTTCATTCCCTAACACTTTTTATCCAAGTAAACTTTTGACAGCTTGTCTTAATGTCAGCTATTAGGACTATTAAGATAAATATGCTCCACTAGTGACTATAACATTTTTCTCTGAATTCTCAGTAAAATCAGCCAACAAAAATGTTTCATTTCACACACACTTTACTGCTTCTAGAGGAATCACAGAAGATACCACAAATAAACTCTAAAGTGAAAATTTTGCAGTAGCAGTGGATGCATGATGCATGTATAAGATTACCTTCAGCCAGTTTTTTCCATGTCTCATCCTTGTGGTCCTTACAAAATGGGATTAAACTTCAGAATGAAAACCACAGGAAAACCACAGCAAGGAGAAAGAAATCATTCAGAGAGAAAAGATAGCTACATGGTAGATCTTTATCCACTGTATGGGCAAACTCTAACTAATGTTATCATGACAGCAATTGGGTAGAACAGCATTTGAACAGCTAAAAAGTGGAGACAGGGGGAAGGAAAAGATAAAATAAGGTAAGCTTCCTCGACTTGGTAAAAACACTGCAAAAAGGGTATGACTTCATCCACAGCATTATCTACCTGCTAACTCATTTTCTTTCTCCCATTTTATTATTGTATAAAATAGAAGGTTGTGGGAGATCACTCAAGCTACAAACATTGGAAGAAACAGATGAAGGAAGAAGACCAGGACAAGAGACGCTAGGAGTTTGCTAAATTAGATATCCTTTAGAAATTGTGTTATTTGTACAGGTTTCCTTTAATTTGTAACCCCACCAAGGGAAACTGTTACCTGAGCTGGACTGCCCAACCAGCCCCACCCCTGCCTTAACTCCAGGATGTATCCCTGCCTCATCTCCCAAACCCTGGGAACCTGCCTGTCTGTGACCCTTCCCTTCTCCCATTGGCTAACTGTGCTCCCTAGCCACCACCACTCCTTGCTACACTGAATAAAGAGCTTCTCTCGTCACCACCCAGCCTGAAATGACTCATGTGTGATCTGTACCCTTCCAGCCATAGCGGTTTTCCAGCACCGGCCCCGGGCCAGAGGCTGTGAGGAGCCAGTCCCCACGGTTCAAAACCCTGTCAGAAGGTAACAGGAGTATGGCTTATGGCTGAAAGATGACATAAAGATGGGTAAATCTGTGAAGTTTAGAAAGCCTCTTCCGAAGGAATTAGTCTTGATCTGATGTAAGCTGTTTTTACCTTCTAAATCTCTAGATGTGCTGACCACAGCACCAGGCAGAGAGATGATGAATCTGCTCAAAATGGAAACAAGTCAAAAGAAAAAGGCAGTTTTCTCTAACTGTCTGGTGTTCCTCTCTTTTTTTCTAAGCAAACTTTTAAACAAAATTTGGTCTGTGGTTTGGGGTTTATCTGTTCCTTTTTGTAGTTACTTGGATTTTTTTTTCTTTCTTTTAACATGTATCAAGAGTGATATTTATCAGGTAAAATTACAATTCTGAGCATATTTTATTTTATTAGATCCTTGTACATGCTTGTCTTGGAGATACTTATCACCTAAGAATCATAGCAACTTTTCACTTTGTTTTGGGTTTGTTGGGGGGTTTTTTGAGTCTTTTGAGATTTTTTTTTTAATCTTTAGGCAATGTTTTGGTCATGGTATCATTTTGGTAGTTATTGTAGCAGATCTTGGCTTGTTTTGTAGTCTGCTGTTCAAATGTTATGGGTAGTCAGCTCAGCCCCACACAGCTGCTCACTCATTCTCTTTCAGAGGGATGGAAAGAAAGAGAATGGAAAAGGTCAAAGTGAGAAAATTCACAAGTTGAGATAAACACCATTTAGCAGGTAAAGTGACTTTAAAGATACATAGAAAGTTTCCCCAAAGTTTGTTTTGGCCATCTGCTAAATATAATGTGTTATTATGTCCCTTTGTTTAAAGAAGTTAATGCTTTTTAGAACTGCAGAAATTGACCTGTTACTGTAACCAGATCTACCAGAATCAACTTAAGCTCTATAGAAATAAGAAATAAGTCCACTGTAGTTAAAATGGTTCAGTGTATTTCTACAGAGCATCCAGGACTTTATACCACTAATATGTAGAATTCTCTGTCCATGAAGGCATAGCACTTCAGTTCCATATAAACAGTTATTCTGCATTTTAAAAGTGTTTAAAAAGTGAGAAATTAAGAATATGGGCAAGCATGATCAATGATCAAGGTTAAATAACTAGAAAAGTGAAGGGAAGAATAAGCTGGCACAACTTTGAACTTTATAGGTCATGAAATTGTTACTGCTTTCAGAAATGATAACATTTGAAATGGAAGATTGTATCTCTTTTTACACTTCGCTTTTTTAATTCTCTCCAGTGTCCAAGTTTACAAAGGTTAGATGCCAGTATAATCTAGAATAAGAGCATCTGTGACTGATTTTGAAAGGTTACTGAGAGGGAAATCAGATACGTGAGAAGCCTCAGGGAATGCAGTGCTGTCTCCTATTGTTTTCTAATAGATTTGATATTCCAGTGAAAGACAAAATTGTTGAATTCTTGCTTGGATTTCCAGACAACATATCAGGATATCTAAACATTCAAATTAAGAATTAATTAAGAACATATTTTACTATCTCCCCCCCATCTCTCCTGGTATTGTGACAAATTGTTGTCATAATCTGATGCTTGTCAGAGATATTGTGAACATTACCTGCATATCATAATGTGCATTTTTTCTCTATGACCACAAAAAAACCCTGTTCAACCTTCACAAGTCCTGCTTAATAAAATAGACAGGATATTACAGTAGAGAAGAAGAGCCAAAATTAACATTCATCACTTTATTTCTGCAATTTTCTACCCTCCTATCATCAGGTCACACCAATAAACAGGGTTAACCTGAGGAAAAGAAAATGTTATCCACCCTGAAATGGCATGGTCTAGTCTCATAAAGGGCTTTGAATATTAAAGCCTAAATTCTCACCAGGGCTCCTAAGGGATGCTAAAATATAATAAAAAGAATTTCAACCACCATGGTAATCTTACTTGTTAAACAATATGGCTGCAATACTTTGTACGCAGCAATTTGCCAGGAATGTATGTTATTCAAAACATAAGAAACAAAGCAATTAAATGTAGTATATAAGGACTTTAGGTGTCTAATGTTGTGTACTGCTAGTCAGCATGGGGAGAAAATTTTCAGGTCAATAATTTTTTTGTCCTAAGTGAAAGTCATTTGAGTCTCTGAACAGAGTAATATACTTACAGAAGAAATACAGATGTAAAATATCTGCAAGTTTATATATTTAATTTGGGTCAAATTAGGTATTCTGTGTTACTTGTTATTAAAAAAAAAAAAAAAGTGAAAAAAAGTGAAAAAAAAATAAATCTATATTTCAGCCACAAAACCCATCAACCAACTACCACACAAGTGCAGTCAAAAATTGGGCAGTCCAGACTAGCATCATGTAACTGCCATTTAGAAACAGGAGGCCTTTGTTGAGAGGATCTAGTGTCAAGTTGCTTCTTCACTTCAAATACCATGATCTTCACCTTCCCCTCCATTCAGTTTCAGGGGAAGGTGCAGATTCTGGTATGACTGTGAAAACTGGGACAAGATGTATCTATTCCCAGTCTAAGGACCCAGTCTAAGGTCACAGAAATGCCATCTCTAGAGAAACCACAGAAGCTTGAATTTATTTACCTCATCTCTTGACAGTTTTCTATATATCAGGAACATAAGAAGGAAGAAGATTGACTTCAAGAAGAAGAAATACTTCCCATAATGGAGTGTACTGCTGTTTGTGCAAGCTCCTTCAGAGAGATCACATGCAATTATGAAACTCATAAATTTTAAAGAATGTTGTTTCTGCACCATCTTCTCTCCTACATCACAGAGAAAAACATTTTATAGTAAAACTCTGAAACAGAGAAAACTTTAATGTTAATTATTGAAATTGGTGTACTGTAAGAAGTGCTACTTTTATATCTCAAGTATCAATAAGGGCAGGAAAAAAAAAAAAAGGATGGCACTTCAACAACTTAATGTTAACTTCTTGATTTAATTACTTTTTCCTAACTTACAAAAATTTTCAGACTTAGATCTACATTAGTATCTAGTCTGGCCATCTAGGAATCTAGACTGGCAAATGCAAGGTTATATCATGGTCTTCTAGTCAAGCTCCTCTTAGTGCTGAACCAAAATGGTTTTTGCATTATGTCTGTCAGACTTTCCAGCAAAGAATGAAATCCCCAGACCTTTCCTTCCTAATCTTTAAAAGAAACTTACTGATATCAACAATTTTTAATTATTTTAGATAATGCATGATTTTTGAAAAAAGCTGGAGCTTATTGTTAATTTCCTTTATTATACTAAGGAACTTAAAAGTACAAAAATATTTTTGTGCTGTTTCTTTATCAAACCAACCATATTTGAGTTGTCACCTTTTGTCTGCCATTTCAGCAACATGACAGTTTGTGACAAGCCATTTTACTTAGTTATTTCAGCATTTTATTTAGGTTCAGAGGAAGATAAACATCCTGAATATATTTTGAAGACTGGAAATAATTACTTCATGCAAAGTGTGAAGACATACTTCATTCATCTTCCTAAAAGCTGAATTGCACACATTAAGTTCCAAAACCAGAGAGAGAGTAAGTAAAAGAACAGGGAACTGGACCTCTGGTTTCTGATTCCTTCAAATATATTCTGAGTGGTCATGCTGCTTCTGTTGAGAAGTGTTTTGAATTTGAATATGTCTTCTAACCAGACTACTTGGTGAGGTTAAGAAAAACTCACAGTCAGCTAACTGGTTTTCAGTCAGGCTTGAATCAGACTAAGATATATCAGCTGGTAAGGTGATTTGTTAAGATGACAAATCATACAGACAAACTAGCATGTGGTAATCTTATCTGTAGCACATGAAGAGTTATAATAGTTTCCTTTAAATTCAAGGGATAAAAAAAGAATAACACATCTTAGATGTGTCATAGAAAGCTTATTTTTGGGAGGAGGGTTTGGACTCCGTGTCTCTCTTGGATCTGTGCTGATGCAAAGAGAGAGAACAAAATAAAATAAAGAAGTATGATTCAATGCAGTGTGCCAATATAGGGAATTTGGATTTCTACTGAATCATAATTTTTGTGTTATTTCTGTACAGAACTCCAAGACATACTGTCAAATTCTGGACCATGGTACAACCAAGCTGAGTGCAAGCTTGAATGCTACAGAAAGTTACAACTGCAGAGAAAAAAAGCAAAGGTTTTCCATGTAAAGGGCCTGAGAGTCTGTATTCCAGATTGCTAAGCAATTTTATTTAAAGATTGCTATAAAACTGTTGTATCTAGGCAAAACATTTTGCCTGCAGTAATATGTACTGCGAGATGGAAACATCTTTCTCAACTTGCTTTTTTCCACAACTTCTGAAGCATCTTTCTTTTTTGCTCTGTGAAAGTATGCTGATGCTGAAAAACTAAAATTTATCAGATTCTGCCATAGGATTTCATAATTTCTGAGAATCACTTTCTGCATTAAACAAGTCTTCTTAAACATGTCTAACAAAAAAGGTAGGGAATTTTTTCCCCTTTAAAAAAAGAAAAAAAAAAGATAGTGATTCTATTTGTTATGAACTGCTAACTACAGATGTGAAATTTTGATTCTAATCAAAGAAGTTTTAGCCCTAGAGGTCGCTTGCCATTTTTTTCAGAATGTGGGTGTGGTAGTAGGGGAGAATGTAGGACCAAATAAAACAATCAGCAGAATAAATAGAACATTTACACTAAACATTGCTAATAAAGATCCAAGATATGTTGCACTTCAGAGGTTTGCTGGGATCACAGGCAGAAAAGAAGCAATAATAACTAAGGATATCTACTTGAAAGAAATAATGATCAAAAGTATCAACATGCAAAACTATTTTTTTTGTTTGTTTAGCTGTTCTACAGCTGCAAATAACCATGTGTTGATGTGCAATGAATCCAAACACTGCTGCCAATTCACTGGCAGCAATTTACTAGGGCTAGTTCAGAGGGCTAGTAGATTTTACTATTTAGTACTTCTTGAGGCATGGTTCATAAACTTACTGACTTCCAGTGACAGCTAAAGATGGGACATCTACATACCTTTATTTGATAACTATTATAAATAAAGTTATAGAGTCTGGTTTCATTATAAGTCTTCTTGGCCACACCTAATAATGATATGAAAATTGTGGTTGATGCACAGTTTTGGCGTCAGGTCAAAATCAGTACAGAGATTTCCCTGCGTCACCACATTCAAGATCACAAAAAGGTATCAGAGCCTCATGTCAGCCCTCTCTGCAACCCCTGACTGCCATCTTGGGAGCAATGCACACTCTGGTCCTCAGAATAGCTGTAGTTTGGACCTTGCTTTGCAAAATGGCTGCACCAGCTGAGGTCATTCACTAAATGGCGGCTTGACTCTGCCTACTTCTGAAGGGGCATATAAGAGTGAAGGATTTTGGTGTAATAGTAATTCAGGATCCCTTGTAACAATAAGATCACATCCACTGACAGTGACTCTGCCAGAGCAGGTATTTTTAATTTGCAGGTATAGAGTGTGGAAAGCAATACCCAGGGGTACACTCAGAAGGCCTTGCACCTTTGGAAAGCTCTGCACTTTCACACCCTCTAATATGGTGCCATCTCTTAGACTAAGATCTACCCAAAGATGGGTTAGACATTATCAGCCTCCTCCAGATAGAAAACACATTTGGACAGAAAAAGAACTTGGAGATACTTATAAAAACAACTGATTGTGCCTCTCAGGTTAGTTTTTGAACAAAACAGCAGAACACTCTGAGTGGTGCCTTGATTCCCACTATTGGGACTACACACACCCTTGATATGTTGACCAGGATGGGCTGCTGGCTGTCCAAAGAGGCAAATGCCACCAGCACGGCATTGGAAGGGTTCTTTGCAGATACCAAGACACTCAAAAATATGATCTTGCAGAACAGACCTGCCATCAATTTGTTGTTACTCATGAACAGCCATGGGTGTCAAGATTAAGGGGTTCTGTTGCCTTAATTTTAGCATCCACTCTCAGTCAGTCCATGCCAAAATCCAGGAATTAAAGGACCTGGTTGGCCAATTGCAAATATAGGAGGACCTTGGATTCGAGGACCTTGGATTCAAGGACCTCTTTGATTGGCCTCCCTTCAAAAGATTATCTAGAGGGCTCAAAAGGTTTATTATCTTCCTCTTCCTTGGTTTGTTTCTTGTTATAAGTGTTCTATTAACAGTTCCTTTAGTGACCTACATATGGAAGAGTATAAAAATGGGGAAAATGTAAGAGGAAGGAGCTATCAAGATTGGAAAGACAACATCTGACCGTGAACCTTCATTAGTGAAGAGACAAGTGTGTGAGGAGGACTGGACTGTTTTTCACTATAATGGACTTCATGTTTTGGGTTTTGGTAAGGATTTTGCAGTTTGGCATATCCTATATGTTCTGTTGTAGTTGCTGGAAAATTCCTTCTTCCCTCATGGCCTTGAATCCTACCCTGGGATTGGTTGTTTTTACTGCATTACAGTATATTCCCTATATGGTTATTCCAACCCCTTGTTTTGCAGGCTCCTCCCATGCTCCACCCCAACTCCATCCCAGTCCCACTCCGTTCTGGAAAGTTCTAGCCAGACCCTATAAAAGGCGGAAGCCATTATAATAAATTGCCATTACTGCCTCACACCTCAGAAGTGTGCCTTCTCCTTGCTTGACCCGACATCAGAGATGCACATATCTATTTAATTTGTGACTAAACTCAAAGTCTGAACTGTCCATCTTTCATTTAGAGTTCATCTTGTTTAACCTCAGCTGGCAGCTCAGTCCCTCACTGACACTCACTCACTCCTGGTGGGATGGGGAAGAGAAGTGGAAGGGTAGCAGCAAGAAAACTCATGGATTGAGATATAAAGACAGTTTGATAGGGAAAGGGAAAGCCATGTCTGCAGGCAAAACAAAACAAGAAATTAATTCACCACTTCCCATGGTCAGGCAGGTACTCAGCCATCTCCAGGATAATAGAGTTCCATCACAGTGCTTTGGGAAGACAAATGTTACCACTCTGAACATCCCTCTCTTCCCTCTTCTCCACTCAGCTTTACATGCTGAGCATGACTTCATAAGGCATGGGATATCCCTTCGGTCAGTTGAGGTCATCTGTCCCAGTTGTGCCCCTTCTCAAATTCTTGTGCACCTCCAGCCTTCTCGCTGGTGGGTGGTGTGTGGAACAGAAAAGTCCCTGACACTGTGTAAGTACTGATCAGCAATGGCTAAAACACCCCTGTATTATCAATATTATTTTGGTCAGAAATCCAAAACGCACCATAGCAGCTGCTATGAAGAAAATTAGCTCTTATCCCAAGCAAAAACAATACAGATGTTCACTACAAATGGAGTTTAATTCACATGCTGGTATCCAAATTTCAACAATTTGATAAAAATGTAGTGGCAGTTATGTTATAATCATTTTAAAGGCCCTGAAGAGAAAGGTGAGCCTACAAAATTGCATTGTTCTAAAATCAACCCATCAGTATAACATTTCTAGTTTTTCCCAGTTGTACTGCACTGATAAAAAAAGCTAATAAGAACTGCTGAACATAAGTATTATGAATAAAATTATAAGCTGTATAAAAAAAATAAAATTAAAAGTAATGAAGAAAAAGTATGTAAAATATATGAGAAGGCCAACTCCAATCTGAACTGAGCCACCTACCCTGACAAATTCATGCTGTTCCCTATCTGCTTAATATTTCTTAGTAAGGCAAGTTAACCTGGAACTAATAGAAACTAAGTTCATTAATCCACATTAGGGAGAGGGCCAGTGGGTAAAGAGGACACACCAAAATACTTTAAAAGTAGTTTTATTAAGCTGAATTTATTCATGGACACTTTTTTCTATTATAATAAGGTCATTGAGAAATGTTAGTTATATATTTTTAATCTTCAACAAGATCAGCAGCCTGCCTTCTACTTATTGTAACTATTTCTTTGTGCTGCATAACAATTTGCATCCAAAGAAATCAGTGTGAAGCTCTTATTATAAAACTTTTGAATACATTACCACTCTCTGATGTAACTAATCTTTTAATTGTTAGATCTTATTTCAGCAGAAAGAGGTTGTCAATTAATGCAGATGCACATGTATATGTATGCTTTCTGTCCCTGCCAGTAGCTTTCCTTTTGACACTGGATTGCATGAAAACAATTTTAGTCATTCCTTTTTAGGTATCAAAGCACTGATGTTCTTAAGCTCTATCTCTTTTTTTTCTTTTTCTTTTTTTTTTTTTTTTTTTTTTTTGCAGTTTTTTTTTTTTTTTTTTTTGTGACGTAAGTTAGTCCCTCCTTCAATTTGCCTTTTTGTTTTTCCTCTAGCTCTCTGTACTTAACACACATTCAACATGCATTCTTCAGGCAGTTCTGAGTGCCTGAGACATGAAAACGAGAACTGCAGTGCTCACTTCTTGTGACCTGTGATGTGGACAAGTAATTTTCTTAGGAATGCTGTGTATCTGGACCAGTAAAAATTATCCTTACTAAATGCTAAGTGGTTGCATGTACTCAAATTCAGTCTGGAAGTACATATTTGAAAAAACATAACATCAAAAGAACATATGACAAAAGGGTATGGTTTCCACTGAAATGAACAGTTAGAGTTTGTGATAATAAAAATTGTGACTAAAAAGCTACCCATCAAATTTGAAATCAGTTTACAGTTCTGTAAAAATCTGCAGGAAATGTTTGAAAGCAAACAGAAAAAAAAAATCTGGTACCAAGTTCCCAATACTAGGTGTCAAAAAAAAAAAAAAACAAACAAAAAGAGAAGTATTCAAATTCAAACATGCAGTACTCCTCCAGCTTTGTTCTATCATATCAATTTACTTATCATTTATGGGATTAAGGTATTAATTTTCAGTTGCCCATTTGAAATGTGTTTTGGTTTTTATTCCAAGTCAAATTGAAATAGAAATTCTCACCAAATGAAATTGCAATGGTGGTTTTTTTTAAAAAAAAAGGCATTGTAATAAAAGAGGAGATAGACCAGTTCATTAAAACAATTCTATCAATATGCTTGAAAATTCTGATAATCATTGAAACTAAGCAAACCAAGGATACTATGTAATCTGAGGTGTCAGTAAAAGAAGAGTAGTCATACAACTTTGGTAACTATCTCAATATTTTAAATTCAGGTTATAAAAGAAATATAAAGACTTTGTATCCCAACTTGTAAATAATGGCTGTTAAGACTACAACTGATCCATTTTTATCAAATGGAGAGTTACATAGAACCACAGAGTTTCGAAAAAATAAAAATCTTACCATTCAGTCACATAATTTTGTCAGTTTTTACAGTGTTCCCTTTTCACTAAAAGGTTGTTCATAAGGAAAAAAAAAAGAAGCTTTTATATCAACAGAAAACAGTTGGCGGCATTTTTGGCACATTTTTGGCGCGTTTTTGGTTTTGTGGTGTGTTTGTTTGTTTCTTTTCTTTTCTTCAGTTGAGCTCAAACCAAAGAATCTCTTCTGGTTACCATTGATGATAGAATGCTACTGGATGTGAGCTTTTTGTAGCAGGCAACTAAGTATTTCTTAGCTCTATGGAGCAGAAACAACCCCCATCACCATCACCTAGACCTTGCCAGGGCCAGTTTAAATTCATGCTGACATCTGCAGATAGTCAACTGGCATACTTGCCCAGCTTTGTTCTCCAAATATACATCATATTCCACATTACCTGATTTTATACTGAAATCTGACACAATGAAACATCAGAGGAAGCCATATGAAATGCACAAAAAATGCTTCTATTTTCTCTTTCCATATTTTAGACAGCCTGAATGTACAGACTACTGCAATATTGATGCAGCAAAGACAAAAATAAGAAATAAATCTTGGTTGCATGAATACCTGCTTTGGTAATGTACCCATTTTGACCTAGTACAATATTTTTAGGTATCATAAATAAATATGACCTGCCAGTCCTTAAGTGTGACTCAGACTGTGACATATGGCTGTTATCCATATATAGACCCTTGGATTCTTACAAAACCCGACAAAGGGCAAGGAGTCCTGCACCTTCCCTCTCTCATTTATAATTTATGATTCAAGAACAAAATGAAGTCCCCTAGACAGCTGTTATTGAGTCACACATGGTTATGTCTCAGATCATGAATTACCAGGGCTAAAAAACAGTCCAACTGACCTAGATTTTAGCACAATTGCCTTCACAGATACTCTAAATTATGAGGAAATAGCTTAAGACATCTTACTGCAACTTCAGAAATCCATAATACTTGAAAAGACTCACATCTTTTCTTCCACAATAGGAGATCATAGTATTAGTAATGCTATCATGAATTATTTAGGTAGCACACAATTAATATATTCTGACATATTCATCATGTGCATAGTTGCATTGATATCACTAAGAGCTAGTTTGGTTTAATTTGTGACATCTTTCTTTGCCAAGAACAAAATTATGTCCTGTGCCACTTCTCATTCTAATGGTGATAGCACTGAAATTCTGTATCTGAAAAGATAATAAAAGAAAATACCTTTGATAAATGTAACTGAGTTTTGACATATGTTCTTTGTTGTCTTATACAATCTCAAGCTCAAAAATAATAAGATCTTGTCTGGCCTCAGTCTTGGATCCTAAAGCTTATACACCCACATGACTTTATAAACTTCTACAGTCTTATCAAAATCAATAGTCGTATTCATGAGATGAAAGTTATTTGCATACTTGAGTCTTTTCAAAGTCACTGACTTTATTACTTGGATTCAGATTCAAAGTTTACAGTAACCAACAGTCAGGAGCTCACTGAAAGAGTAACAGAAAAATTATGCCTGTCATGCTGAGTTCCAAGACAAAATACTTTCTTCTCCTCACCTTCACTTCCTCTTCTGTGTGATTTGAATACAACAGCAACCTAATACATCAAATCAGCATGCCAGTGGTTTATGAAAATTATTAAAGTATGTTTAAATCAACATTCAGCTAGTACAGACTTTTTCTTTAATGTAACATTGGTTTATGACCACATAAGTACAAAAATGTCACTGATTTTATATGTAAATCATGTAAACCCACAAAAATGATACTAATTAAAGAGCTAGTGTGATGAAAACATATAGGATTCAGATTACAGATAGATGCCTAGTAATCTCAATTCACTGACCAAGAGGTGAGGGACACAGAACAGAGAAAATGTCTGTTAATAGGATCATCAGTGACAATGCACAAAAATCATCTAACTCTGATCTTTTCAAAACAGTCAGCAACAAGATGCTGCAACTGGGTAAAGCAAAACTGGAAATATCACACTGACCCCTGGTTAGAGAGTCAGCACTAGCAGAACCATTACAGAAACACCAGTGAGGTGGCAATGTCTATTTTCTTACTTCCTACAGGTGTAAAGAAGGCTCCTTTTACATATTTGCTCTGTAAAAAATCTTGATAGCCTAGTAGTCCTGTCTTCTTCATCTAGGAGTTTCAGATTAAAGAAAAGCAAGACAGGAAAGCCAATCACTTTGCTGTTTTGAGCACTCAGTCTACTTGAGACATTCCAAGGCGTCAGATCCACCAGGTTGCTCAAAGCTCCATCTCACCTGCCCTTGAACACTTCCATGGATGGGGCATCCACAGCTTCTCTGGGCAACTTGTTCCAGTACGTCACCACCCTCATAGTGAAGAATTTCAACTTGAAGTCATTCCACTTTGCCCTATCATTACATGACCTTGTCAAAAGTACCTCTCCAGCTCTCTTGTATATCCCTTTAGGTACGGGAAGGCTACTGTATGGTCTCCCTTGCCTTCTCCATGCAGAACAACTCTCTCAACCTGTCTTCATAGGAGAGGTGTTCCAACCCTCTGACCAGTCTCATATCTCTCCTATGAACTTAATCCAACAGCTCCATGTGCTGATGTTGTGGACCCAAGAGTTAGATGCAATACTCCAGGCAGGGTCGCACAAGAGCTGAAAAGAAAGGGAGAATCACCACCTTCAACCTGCTATACTGGATATCCTTTGTTCCCTATTTTATTGAATTATTCATTAAGAATTTTGACTTTTAATGTTTAGAGGCCAAAGATAAATACAGCTATTACAGTATGTCTGCATCTTTAAAATTTACTTCCCTGACTAGGATGAATTCCTTTTGCAGGTAAAACACACGTGTGTTTGTGTGGTTAGTGAAAACAAGATAGTATTATCTCTACTAAATTCCTTAAGTAGCAAGTAAGAAATGGCATAAAGTTCTCTCTCAGAAAACCCCAGAGGAATACACATATGGATAGTATGTATAATGTACTTACCATTAGCAAAATTGTAGATTTTGAAGTTTCCCAAAGGTGGTACAAGGGTATCTAAGAATACTGTTACAATTTCGTTGACCTCAGTTCTTTAGGGAATGTGAATACCAAAATTAGTGTTGAAAGAGCAACCGAATGGAGCAAGCCCAAAGCATTTCACAATATAGAATGTGGTTATCATTTGCACATAAAAAGATACAGAATAACTTTAATTTATATTTTGGTTCATGCTGTATATTCAACTTTTATCAAATCCTGTTTTTTCAATTAAAACACTGTATATCCTCTTCTCTGAGTTCCAAAATCTTCATTCTGATTAACTGAATCTTTAGATATACACTATTTTTCATCACCTTACATATACTCTAAGCTAACTATTACAACATTTGCAACCACCATAAGTGAGGTGAATTCTCTTTCAAAAGGTTTTCTTTTTCCTTTTTTTCTGTATTTTTTAAAAAATTATAATGTACGCCTTTACGTTTTCTTTGCAGAGCTGTTTATGTAGTTTTTACCTCCATTCCTTCTCTGATAAACAGCAACATTGTCATGAAGTGAGAAGAAGAACAAGCAATGCTTTAGGTTTAGTAATATAAAGGAATCCATTTCAGGAAGCACTGCCACAGCGCCCTCCTGCTAGCTCCAAACCAAATGACCTTTTACCACTGTCTCCTTATGTGTAGGCAATACCTATATAGGAAATAGGAATGTGACAGCATTCTCGTCTGTCTCCAAAAATTAAGTAGGGCATAGGATACCAATTAACACAGCACAGTAACCAAGTTTCTGACATTACTTAACAAAGTTTTCTCAGAATTCCAGTTAGAAAGAGATGTGTATCCCACAGCTGTGGCCAAGACCAAGCACTTTCCTCAAAACCAGGCAGAGTAGCAAGTTCAAGCTGTGATATTAAAATCCATATTCCTACTTCTTGACATACTTTGCCCCAGTGCATGCAATTATACCTCCATCTCGTGGCTCATTGAAACAGCTATTGTGGCCTACTACTGACTGAAATAAAGGAGATTACCTATAGATAAAAGTGTAGAATGCTACTTCTGATTTTGACAGCTTCCTGTTTGAGTCACTCCCTTTTCTCTAGGACTCACAGAATATATGCCACTGTTTGGCTGAGAAAGGAAAGGAAGTACGTAAAATTACCAGCAATGTTCAAGTTATTCCTTCTTCAGAGGCTCAGAAGCTAACTGTTCATAAGTCTTCTAAGTGTTTGTTAGGAATGAGGAAACTCCAGGCAAGGAACAAAAAAAAAAAAAAAAAAAAGCAACTTTCCTGAAAAGATTGCAGCTCATCAGGCCTGAGATAACCACAATTCAATATTATCTGATTATCAATATTATCTAGTCAGTTACAAGAGACTTGACAAAACCTCATATGAGTAAAGGTGAACAATAAATAAAAGAGCAGGCTCAGCTAAACAGATGCTGGTGACAGATATATAGGTACGTAGATAGTTGTTGATATCTTTAGGAAAAAATAGTTCATTGCAGAAAGAGAAGAAACATCAACTTAAGAGTTCTGAGAGAACTGTACAGTAACTACAACTGAGTAGAGAATACAGCCTATAAAGAAACACTTGACTTTGCTTGGGTAGTGGTCATATAATATTTTGAATGCCTCTTACTGGAAATATTTGTTTTTAGGAATATCATTACAATTGGTCTCATAATTAATAAATGTTTATCAGGTCAATCTAAGCTTTTGTCTCTGTTATTTTTCTACAAGTCTGCTCAGAAAGCAGAATTAGATTTGGGGAAGTTACTGAATAATATATAATAAAACCAAACCCACTTATTTTAGTAGACTGTACAATAGGAAACCTTTTTTTTTTTTTTTTACACTTAAGTGTCAAGGTCTGTGGCTTTCTACATAAAATACTAAACATAAATTAATTTAAGCCTTGAAAGAGCAGCATCTTTGGTAAGCATTAACACTGGATAACTGTGAAAGAAATTGTGTTACAACAAGCCAATAAAAAATTTCTCATACAGCAAAGACTTGATTGGTAAGTGAAGTTTAGCATGCATGTGGCCAAAACAATTCTTATTCATTTGCGTGGGAACTTTTTACAGTTACATGGCTGTGACGACATAAAAAAAGTAACGCATTAAACCTTGGGAAATTGGTACTGTGGATAAACTGAGAGTTTTCCTTATGTCTACTTAAAAGTCAAGAACAAAAGCAATAGGATCTCAGCAAGACTGAGAAGTTCTATTTAGAGAAAAGAGGAAAAAAAAAATCACTTTCATGTAACTCTCACCCTTCCTAATCTCAAACTGAAAACATAACAAATGAGCAGCTCCTTTGAATTGATTGCAAGCTTGTCCTGTGTTTTGCCTACATGTAATATGAGCATGTAAAACATATATAGAATCTCATAGATTTTGCAGCCAAGGCAAAAGAGGATTTAAGATACCACTGCAATATCAAGTACATACATTCTTTAGAAATGTAAAGCAGATAACTTCATGGGAAGCTTATGAAGCTGTGGTAGAAATAGGTATTGCCAAGAGAACACAACTTGTTACAATATAGTCAATGATCTTGAAAATTAAAGCGTGTCAAACTGGGCACACAGTACAACATAAAGAAAAAGCTTGGTCTGGTTCTCTCTATATGACTGCAAAAGTGATTCCAGAAGTACTTTCAGATTTCTGAAGAGAGAAAGAAACTTTATAAAATTCATCAGGACCAACTGTAAAATACCATATTCAAGCAGAAACCACCATCTGCATAATTACAGGATAAGGAACAATATGCTAGGATGCAGCTATTCGGGAAAGAGAAGCCATGAATGACAGCAAGACATAAGCTCAGCCAAAGTCAGCACTGTTACAATGTTCTAACCAAGACAGATGCTACACTGGGAAAATAAACAGTAATGAATCTCATTAAATCCTCAGGTATAATACTGTGAATTGTTCTGAACTCTAAACGTTGAATAAGATAAACCTACTTAAAAAGCACCCACGGAATCACAGTTCCCAGAACTGCCACTGAAGAGAAGACCATGAAGTAGCCTTTCACAGTGAAGACTGCAAAGGACATGCAACAGACATGCAACAGACAACATGACTGATGCCTAAAGGTTTGGTATGCATTTTGTAGATCCTTAGAGTTTTAGAATTATAGGCTTCCTAGTTAACATAATAAGGTGTTAGAATTTACTAAAGTAATTTTCTCACGTATTCTTAAGCTTTCTCAAGGTCATGGTGTTTTGCAGAAACATCTGCAAGATAACTTGAAGATAAAACAAGAGCCCAGAACCCTTGCAGCTACTCCAGGGGGGGGAAACTTAGGATCCTAGTGGGTGGGACACCAAAGGAAATGGGAATCACAGTTGGTTATAGATATATGTTAATTACTGGGAAATTATAAAACCTGTAGCATTGCTGGGGGTAGGGTGGGTGTATGGGCCTTACAGTGGTGTGTGCACCTCCATGAAAGCTCCCAAGAAATGTATTTGTCTATCTTTCTCCACTGTTTCTCTGAGTTCTTATTTTCCAAGATTTTAGGCATCATGATGATAATATTCAAATAAATGAAAGGTTTCTAAAGAGAAGAAAAGTAGAAAATAGATAGAGCATATACTATGGAAGGTCCTACAGACCTTCAGGTACTGATACCCAGGAGCTTCTTATCAAGGTACTTCTAGAAATTGACAAACCAATGTTCAAACTGATTTTCCCTTCAGGTAACTATAGAACTGCACTAAACAGTGATAAAAAATTGCAAATGGCTGGCTTACTGTGGCTCTGACATTGGGTCAAGAAAGGAGAAGGCACACTTCTGAGGTGTGAGGCAGTAATGGCAATTTATTATAATGGCTTCCGCCTTTTATAGGGTCTGGCTAGAACTTTCCGGAAGGGGGTGGAACTGGGATGGAGTTGGGGTGGAGCATGGGAGGAGCATGCAAAACAAGAGGTTGGGATAACCATATAGGAAATCTACTGTAATGCAGTAAAAACAACCAATCCCAGGGTAGGATTCAAGGCCATGAGGGAAGAAGGAATTTTCCAGCAACTACAACAGAACATATAGGATATGCCAAACTGCAAAATCCTTACCAAAACCCAAAACATGAAGTCCATTATAGTGAAAAACAGTCCAGTCCTCCTAATACACTTGTCTCTTCACCAGTGAATCATGGTCAGATGTTGTCTCTCCAATCTTGATAGCTCCTTCCTCCTACAGCTTACCAAATGGCATAGTCCACCTGAATCGTGTCAATTATCATATTTCAAAAACTCTACCTGTAATATCTAGTATTCCCAAATTAATCTTTGCTATGATACTGTAGTAGTTTATCCCTGGTCGAAGGCAAATATCCAAA
>VXAU01002497.1:274540-359103 GCA_013399695.1 Formicarius rufipectus | reverse complement strand
CTTCCGTCTATCCCTTCTTATATCTAAGCTGATGTAAAATGGGATGGAATACTTCGTTTGGATACAGCAAACCATGTGATCTGTCTCCCGGAAAAGCCTAAAAATCAAACCACCACAGATACTTAATCACATACCTAAAGTTTCAGTAGGTCAGGGCATTAGTTCAACTTCTAAAAGGTTTCAAAACACTTGTAAGAAATAACAATTAATATGCCAAATTTAAAGAGTTTCTTTCCTATTCTTGTTATTTTGATAGTCTTCCTCAGGAAAACGATACACTGTAAATCAGAATTAAGAGACTCATCCCCCTGAAAGAAAAAATGTAATTCCCTGGATTTCTGTCTTTTAGAATTAATCCTGAAAAAAAGAAAAGGATATGACAGAACACAGCAGAAGCTGTAGAGAGAAGATCTCTCATCAACAATATTGACACTGTGAAAAAAACATAAGGAATTGTATCAACTTCAGGGAAAAATAACTAAATTACCTCAGAACACTGGAAAATGTATGAAATATATGAAGTGAGCCCTACTGGGTTTGAAAATCAACAGTATAAGGCCAATCTAAATAGAAAGTCTGTCTAGTCATTTAAGGATAGACATGACAATGTAGCTCCATTTTTTATTTTTTTTTCTATTAGAGGGATGATATTTCTAAAGGTCAGAATGTACTCTAATCTTCATGCAGAAAGAGAAGATAGCCGCTCTTCTTTCAGTTCCCAAATACAGCTTTTTCCCAGCAGTTTACTATGTGATTTATCTGGTTAATAGAAGTGACATAAACTATAGTGAAGATGAATTCTTCAAGTGAGGGTCTTGAAAAATGAGAGGTGTAGCCTACAAGGGATGGTGTTGCCACGGCCAGTAACAGACCACAAGCCTTTTGTCAGGCTGATGGCCCTTAGGAGTTGTCAGGCTTTGACTGAACTCACCTTGGCCTGTCTAAAGCCAAGTCTTTGCTTTTCTAGCTCTAACAGCAATATATCTAACCACCACTTGACTCGCTTACCCTTCTGTATTTCTAGCTTTTGCTTAGCTTTATCAGTTCTATTGTGGCTATTATTGTGCACACAACTATAGTAACAACTGTCAGGGCAGCTCTGAGGTGACTCCCCAGCACAGGCTGCTGATGGCACATTTGCACAATTAGCCCTTTCACCAGAAGCCAGACTCAAATCATACAGTTGCACCAAAACTGGTGCAACTGGCCCTGAGCCCAGACTGCAAAAGCCATGGAAGGTGGAGAGAAGAGGCCATGCTCAAGGCATGACAACAGCTTATTTAATTGTGTAGAATGAAATAACTATTTATGATCCTAGACTCAAATGAAAGATAGTTAAACAGAGGAGGCTCAATGGCTACCAACAAGTCATCAACAGTCCTTCACTGCTCTTTAAAGGAATGTAATCATGAGAGCTGGCAAAAACAGTTTTAAGGTTAAAAACCCACAAGAAGTACCCAACATCTATGTAAGACCCTCTTATAACAAATTGGGATGTAAAAGGGAATTGTAAAGAAAATAAGTGGGAGTCATATGTTAGCAAATACATAAAAATTACCACAAGTAAACAAAGGAGTGAGGAGGAAGAAACCACTAACCTTACTTTGCTTCTCGTGAAGGAGTCTGGATGCTGATGGCTCCTTCTAAGCCCAACACCAGAGTGCAGCCACTGACCCTAATGTCCACAGGAGCAGTGGAAATGGGAGCAGAACAGCACAGAGAGGGGTAAATACCAGAAATGTGTATATCATTGTAATGGCATACAATCTGAATACTAAGTGTTATCATGATTGCAACTAGAGTGCTAGCAATTCTTTGATTAGCCCATGAAAATGTTCGGCCCACACTGAATTCTTGAGTTATATATTAGATGTGTTATTTTAGCACACAAAAATGCACAAACTCTAGTGCAACACACTGAATGAGCATTCAAGCAATTTAGCCTATAAATTGGGTACTCGAGTAGTAACAGGAGTATAATGTTTTTGCTGACACAATTTCTTAAAGATGGCAACAACTGGTAAGTGGGATTTTCATTTTTCTTTCTTTCTTCAGTCTCTAACATAAGGTTTTCAATATGTTACTCTCCATCTGCACCTTCATATCATCTAGCTTAATGGTAAGATTACTATCCCATCTTTTTCATTCATTTGGAAGAATTTTGTAAGGACAAAGTGGTCCTTGAATAAACATATTTTCTAGCTACACTTATGGCTACAGCAAATTTATGATAGCTGCCAATTTACTGGTAAATAACTTATTATTTTTAGAATGATGCCTTGGTAAGTGTTAACATCTCTTTTTTTTTTTTTTTTCAAATGAGTATTTTCAAAAACTACACCACCAACAAAAATAGTTTTCAATTTAAAATATTTGGTTTACTTTCATACACGCTGAAGTACTGTTCTACTACATATTGCTGTAGAGCGTTCAGCATATGCTTGCATGTTCATCGTTAAACAGTTGTAGGGGAAAAGATAAGTACGCCAATGTCTTGTACAAGGTTAATATAACTATATGCAATTTTGGTTCTATTTTTTGTTTCTTTTTGTTTGTTTTGGTTTGTTTTGGGTTTTTGTTTGTTTGGTTTGGGGGTTTTTGTTTGTTTGTTTTGGGGGGTTTGTTTGTTTGTTTTTGGTTTTGTTTTTTGGGTTTTTTTCCCCTAAGAAATATATGGAATGCAAGACTGTACAACATGTACCTGTATTGTTTACTGCAGAGTAGACATTGTAGCTTGCTATTGTAATTTCCACTGAATATTGTTCCCAATTGAGTCACATTTTACTACAAGAGTGATTTTCCTTGTTTGGTACCTACAATAGCTGCTTCTGATGGAAGGTACCAGAAAGAAGTTTTTAAAACCTGGATTGAAACATAACAATATTGACACTATCTATTCTTTAAAAAAATTTGGAATCAGGAGATCAGAGTTAGACTGATGGCTGAAATGAGATATTCTAAGTCTCTTCCTGCTCTGATGGCTCTCAGTAACTGAGAAGTCTCTACATTTCACCGCTCTGTTATGCCTCAGAGTTTTGGTAGAGTAGTCATGATTCCATATGAAACACAGTTGTACAAATACCAATTTTGTGGACAAATTTGCTTTGAACATCTACTGGAACAGTTTGTTCTTATGTAGCTTTCAAGCTAAAACCATAAAAACTCTGCATAAGATGCCTGAAGTTTTCCTTCTAAAAAGTATGCAAATATTTTTTTTGTTTTAATCTTACATAGTTTAACCAATTCTTTCTCATTGAAACATGAAGACAGAGTAAGTAGAACATGTCTCCCAGATGTTGCAATAAAGAACAGCTAATCAGAACTTAATATGTTGTCATTAGCAGAGACAGAAAAAGTGTAAATATTTATTCAGTAAATCACTTCACTTGACATAATGAGACATTCTAGACATTTCAGCAGAAATAATTGTGCAGAAGTTCTTCTTTTTTTAATGTTTATCTAGTCTACACGCTTCCTCCCAAAAATATGACTGTTCCTTTATTATGTTGTCACAAGAATATTGTAAAGTACCTTGAGACAAAATTGTTAGATCTCATATTTAAGAGTTTCTTAACTAAAATGTAATATTTCTGAGTTAGTTACTAGAGCATATGCAAATGTTTGCAATAGTAAAACAAATTATTTCCTGAAAGCTGTGTTTGATATAATGCATATCAGAAATATAGTACATTATCAGTAGTACATGATCAAAAGAATATTTGTATTGCAGTAAATTATTTACTTTATATGACACAATGTCAGTGACTGTTTCTCACTATCCATGTATCTGCTGCTATGTTCTTTACTTCATCATCATTCTTGAATCTTTATCTATCTGTTCACACAGTTTTTATTACAGAGCAGATAAAATCATTCCATATAAACTGAATTTTGTATATAGTACATAGAGAAGTGAAGAATAAATTCAGCTAATGTAAAATTATAAGGAGCTTGTGGAGACTGATAAAACAGTTGTTTCTTGAATAAAAACATAATATTTTCACCCTATACAGAGATTACAATTTGCATCTTACTGTTATAAAAAATTACAGGTTTTAAGTATATTAAATATTCAATGCATTTGTCCTAATGAACAGGTTCTCCTAAAATTATGTGTTTATTTCCAAATGACTTACTGAGACAAAAAAAATCTTTACAAACCGCACAGTTTATCAAATTGGACAGAATACTTTTTTTTTTTTTAATTTCAGCTTTTCAAAGTTCTTGCTTTCAAAGTTCTTCCTTTCAAGAATAATGCTCCTTATAATTTATGTCCACTGAACCTCTTGCACGTGACATTTCTCCAAGAAATGAAATGGCATCAGAATCTTGCAGATTGGAAGGGACCTCCAGAGGTCATGGTGTTCTAACCTTTGCTAAAAGCAAGGCCATTCAGAGCAGGTGGCTCAGGGCCATGTTTGGTTGAATTCTGAAGATTTCACAACCTCCTAAGGCACCTGTTTCCAAGTTATAACATTATCATGGAGAAAAAAATATTTCCTTACATAAAGCAGGCATTTTCTATATTGTGGCTTCTCATCCTTATGAATTCATATCTAAGAGGGCTGGAAAACAGCTAATAACAGTAAGAGCATTTATATGAAGGGTGCTGAAATGTACTGTCTTCTTGACTTGAGATTTCAGTTCAATAACAGATTTTTATTAAGACAGTTCCTTAATATTGCACAAAGTCCCACTCAGATAAGGCTTAGCCTTGCAATTCATGCAGTGTTCAGGTCTTCTGTTGCCATAAAGAACAAAAGAAGTCATATAAGATTGAGAAATTGCACTGCTAGTATATAAGGATGGTAAACCTTCAATTTTCACAGCTCTTTTTAACTAATTTTTTTTTAATTAAAGGGAAATGGATGAAGAGGAAAATGTTCTCCTCTTAGCAGCCACAAGTCAAACTGAGCTTGAAAAACTGTACCTGCTGCTTTACTAAAGAGAATAAATTTTCAGCTCACAAGAGAGGAATAACAACACACAATACATGGTCATATTAAGGATGAAGCAAAATAAGAGATTATAATAAAACTCAAAGACATTACAGTTTAATAATGAACTTAGAACAGCAAGGCAGAGCTTTGTAAGTAAAGCAACACACCACGAAATCATGAGGGAGCTTGTGGAATCAGACTCACCTCTTCCAATTGGAAAAACCTTTTAAAAAATGTACATCTCCAGTCTTTTCAGACAGAAAAAATAAATGGAACTGAAAATCACTCTGCTGTGTCCTTGTACGTTTTGTTTAATATCATTATCATCAGTCTGGACAAGGGGAATGAGTGAACCCTCAGCTTACAGATGACACCAAGATGGACATGAGTCCAGATGTGTTGGAGGGTAGGAAGGGTCTACAAAGGGATATAGAAAAAATTAATTGATGGGTCAAGACCAGTTGTAGGAACTTCAACAACATGAAGTTCCAAGTCTTGCACTTGGGTTACTACAACCCGTGCAATCCGTGCAATACTCGGGCTTGGTGAAGTGTGACTGAAAAACTGTTTGGTGGAAAAGGACTTGAAGGTGTCTACTTGAAGGTGGGTCTAGGGTGTCCAAGATGTAAGACCCCACGAGCAGAGCAAGAAGATCATCCAGGAGTTCTACTTTTAAAAATACACCAGGCTTCAAAATTTCACCCCACTAAACTTTAAGAAAAGCCCTCGGTTTTTTAATACCTTGTAGTAGAGTAAAGAGAAGATGCTGCACACATTTTCTCAACAGATACTTTTCCTGGTAACTTTAGAAAATTAGCAAGAAATTACGAGATCTTGGGAAAGGTGTAAAAGGGTAACATGCAATCAAGGTAGAGCATTCCACAAAGCTATGACTTAGCACAGGCTAACCCACACAGCTCAGCAAAATCCAATCCATTTGGTCCCAAATTTCCCAAAATAATAAGAAAGAAGATTAAGAGAAAGAGTGAAGAAAGAGAAGGAGTGCAGAAAGAAGAAGAATAAGAAAAAGTAGCTACCACTACAGAGTCCTGTGCAAGTCCACCTCCCACACGGCCAAGTGGTAGACCTCAAGCAAAAATGGAGCCACATGTGGCTATTTTTATATACTTTGACCCTCTGTGGTCACTCCTCCCAGACCAGACTTCTGTCCCACTGGCCCCTCTGGAGCTCCTAGTGTGCCAACCAATCCAAGGCTGGGCTAGGGGTTCCAGAGGGCATGGAGTAGGCATACTCCAGGGCTGCCTTTGACTGACAGCTGTTCTAGGGCTGCCCCATGAGGCTCAAAGAGGCTTTGGGATACAGCATTACCTCACCTCTGTGAGATTTGACCTATCCCCTCCCCACACACATACACACAGACATACTTGAGTTAGGTCAGACTCGATAATTAATATAATAATCCAGTGTCTCACAACAGATAACTAAAACTGATGATAAATGATGAAAAGGGGCTTGGCAAGCTCTTCTGCCCATCCCCACAGTATCACGGGTGAATCTTATCTGAGCCCATAGACATGTGTCTAAGTGGCACAGGATTTCACTAACTACTACTTCCTGGATTGGAGCAGGCTGCCCAGGGAAGTGTTTGTGTCACCATCCCTGCAGGTATTTAAAAATCATGTAGATGTGGCACTTAAGGACATGGTTTAGTGGTGGTCTTTGCAGTGCTGGTTTAATGGTTGGACTCAATGATCTTAAAGGTCATTTCCAATCGAAATTATTTTATGATTCTATGTAGATTGACCAGATCTCTGTAAAAAACACTAACTCAATCAATAAATTAGCCTAAGTATAGCCTGTCTGAGTTGTGATGAGATGTGTATGTACCCACTTCAAACTCATTTTTCAGCTGTACTATTCAAGATTTGGCTGCACCAAGATGTGTAAAACACAAAGATTGAAGCAATTTGGAACTGAGACTTTCTGCCTTTATCATGACTTCTGCACAGTTCCTAATCAACAGTAATTAATAATTTAGAGACTATATCCACTAGACTATTTGTAATCGATTTAAATTTCTGACAGGTGAACACTAATTCAACTGCAAGCTCTTCATAACCTCACACCAAACAGATGGCATTTTTGAAAAATAGATGGTTTTATTGAATTCTGTTTCAGAAGCTGAACTTACCCTAATCATTGTACCAAAGATCATGAGGCAGAGTAGCTATCTAAGTCTTATTTCTAGTTGTAGAAGGACTGTCTTGGTTGAGGCACTGACAAAAACAACCACCAGGCAATGCACTAATGAGCATCTGCAAATCTGGCTAGAGGCAGAGCTAGTGAAACTCTAACACACTTGGGGGTGAAAAAGTTACTGCAGGACACCAGTGCTCTAGCACAGGATGTTGGTACATAAGACATACATTACAGAATCAGTTCCCAGGATTTTCTCCTATGTCACTGGCAGCAGAATAGACCTGGACTGGAAAATATAAAAGGTATCTTAAAGTTCCCTCAACTGTTTGCCTTCAAATTCAGAGTTGTCTTTCTACGTTAGAGCATGTGCGAGTCATTTAACAGCCCTATAAAAGAGTATCAGAAGAAAACCAATCCTTGCATATTATAGAAAGATTTCTCTTGACACTAGAACAGTTGAACAGAGCTTCCAGCATCAGTGGCTGCAAAAAGAAAAATGGTTTCATTTTATTCCATAAAAACTAACTTCCTCAGCACATTCTGAAATTAAATTAGTTTGATTTGACTTGACTTTGTGACAACTGAAATTGATGCCTTAGGATTTTATATATTTGTAGATTTTTATATATCTGTATAGTTTCTCACATTTGATGTATCAGGTAACAGTTTCTAACTTTGTGCCATATTCCTGAATTTCTGTCTCAAGAGTGAGATTGCAGCCAGAACACCAGGTCTGGAACACATGTGCCAGGACTAGAATAGCAAGATATATTGTTGTTGTTGGCTGGACTTCGCGAACAAAGATCCTGGGATAAGCCTGCACTATGGATATTTTAGGTGAGGCACAGTGTGCGCCGAACTGGCCCCACCCCCTTTACTCCTGAGGTTCATCTTGCCACGGCCGAGCTCGTTCGGACGGCGACAGCGAGTTCCTCCAGGATTCGAACCGGCGTCCTCAGAGGAGGAGCCGGCTCCACAGGTGGGGGCCTACGCCACTCGGCCAATGCCCGCCGCCTCTCAAGTGTAACATCTCAAATTAATATTAAGGAAAAAAAACCTAACAAACAGAAAAGCAATAATGTCAGGTTGTTGAGCAATTCTGGGCGCCCACATAGGTCAGAGAACCAGGGGAAGACCTCACCTTATCCTCTCTGCCACCGAATGACAAGATATATTGTAGTCAAAATAAGATAGAAGACCCAGGACCCCTGGAGGTGTTCCAACAGGGCAGTTCAGGGGGTGGGACCAAGGTGGCACCAGAGTGGTAGCAGGGGTAAGGGGTTCTTGGGTTGGATGTAACCACTAGTTATGGTAATTAAGTAGTGTTATAAATTTGTAAGACCTCCATACTGGGTGCACACATTTTTATACTTTGTACATTCAAGAGCTTTCAGTAAAGAACTGCTCTCTACTTTACCCAGATTAATATTGTCTTGAAAGTTTTTCCTTGATTTTAGGCAACAAAATCAGCAAAACAATGAGTAGTAAAATTTTAAAGAGAGTTGTTAAGGCAGAATAGTACAGTTTATCCACATCTTTTCTTGCAAAGCTGTTTAATTAGACATTAGTAGAATTATTTATTTGTTTTATACAAAACATTGCTCCTGTTTGTCTCAGAGATCCTCTTTCTTCAAAAGAAATATAAACCATTACTTCTACTGGTATTCCCCCTCCAAAAAAACCCTCCTGCTTTTCCCCCAAATCTAGGTTATGCTCTCAAATCTAATTTAGCAGAAGAGAAAACCTGATGAGGATTCATGATATGAAGAAAGATAAACAGAGGAAAAGAGGGAAAACTTCATATCTTCTCAGACTCTTGTGTATTCCAATGAGTTTCAACTCTCTCTTTTATACAGTGCCCACTTTGAGTGCAATCCTTCTGATTGTCACTCTAAGGGACTGCTTGTGCCTTTTTTTTACTTTACTCTTTGATTTCCTCTAGCCACATCTTAGGTAGACAGTCTTGGTAATGATTTATGTTGGGTTTAATTTCTAATACATAAGAAAGATTATTCTATTCTTTTCATGAATTAAAACATAATAAAGAACACATAAGGAAGTATTACGTTATAATACATGCTATAAGCTTAGGTGAAAATAATTTAGTGAGAATTTGTCTTATCACTTACAAGCTGCCACCAGCACATGCTACTACACACACACACACACACACACACACACACACAAAGTCTTCATGGTATTATAAATGTATAGATCACAATACTAAGATTACCAAGGAACACAGAGAAAGCAAACCCCAAGATAATTCTACTGAACACTAATAAACGATTTTTTTTAACATACAGTTATTTTATTACTAAAATACATTTGAAAGAGAACTTAAATTTTCACTTCCACATAATATGACTGAAATGAAATTTTCTACACAGAAACTGCAATACACCATTCTGCCTCATTTTGATTCAGACAAGAATGCAACATTTCCTCCCCACCTCCCGCTGTAAGAGTTGGTGTCCAGCAAGGAGAATGAGCCAGGGGTAAGAACTACAGATGAAAAGAGACTGGATGGAAACCATTTGGAAAAAGAGCACATCAAGATTATGTAGGAGGAAGCTTACATTCATCCAAACACCTTTTCTTTCTCATACTTGAGGTAAGAAAATAAAATAAAATCATTAACAAATTAATTCCCACAGAATCTTCTGTAACTTCATTACCTCAAGTGACAGCATTTTGCACAGTTACTCTCCTGTCTCATCAGTAGAGTTCCATATGATGGAGTTTTCAGCTAAGACAGAAGGAAGAATACTGGGAAGAAGGCAAACTAGAAACCACATGCTTTTTAAAGACTGCATTAAAAGTTGGGGGAAAAAAAAAAAAAGGATTTTAGCTTTCGTTCATTACTTTTAAAATGTAAGCTCTATTTATAACCACAAGTACAGATCCATGTGTCATGGTTTAACCCCAGCCAGTGATCAAGCACCACAAAGTCCCTCTCTCACTTCTCCTGCACTAGTTCAGTGAGGGAGGTAATTGGAAGAATAAAAGTGAAGATACTTGTGGATTGAGATAAAAATAGTTTGACAGAGAAAATAAAAGCTGTGCACACAAGAAAAGCAAAACAAGTAATTAATTCATTGCTTCCCAAGGGCAGGCAAGAGTTCAACCAACTACCAAAAACTGGGCTTCATCTCATGTAACAGTTACTTGAGAAGACTCTCAATCTTCTTTCTTCCCTCAGCATTTTATGCTAGTATGATGCCACATGGTATAGAATAACCCTTTGGTCAGTTGGGGTCAGCTGTCCTGTGTCCCCTCCCATCTTCTTGCACATCCCCTGTCTCCACAAGGGCAGGGCAATATGAGAAGCAGAAAGAGCCTTGGTTCCGTGCAAGGACTGCTCAGCAGTAACAGGAACATAAACAATATTATCAATACTGTTTCCTGCACAAATCTAAGAGATAGCCTAATATTAGCTTTTTCTATCTATTTCAAGGTATATAGTCTACTGATTTTCCAACTTTTTTGGTGATTGACTGTCACAGTTAGTTTGGAGTTCACCTGTGCCATTTTCAACTTCCAAATACCCCTGATAGATTTCAATGCTCTTGTTTAACTTAATAGTCAGCTGTTCACTATCTTCAGGTGACTCTTCTTTGCACTTATTCTTTTCATCCAGCAAGGTGGCAAAGTATGGGACAAGTGCAACAGATGTACAAACTCCTGACAGAGGCAGCTCTCTTCCTGAACATCTTAACTATGACCTATATGGTTTATTGTTACTTGCTTGCAACCAAAGTGGTTGCACATAAACATTATTAGTTTATTTAGCCTATGTTTAAACTGTCTTACCAGACAACAAACAGATCCTACATCTCAATTTCACTTAGTCACAATAAGAGAAATTCCAGTTGCTTATACTTTGACAGCGAGATAAACTGTTATGATACTTTAATAGCGTATTCCACATAACAGAAAAAATGTTCTACTAGTAATACTTTTTGTAACTTCTACTTGAGTTATAATATATTGTTTCTATGAAAACTGGTGGTAGTTTAAAGAATATGTCATCTTATTGATGGATTTTTAAAACTTTCAAGTTTTAATTAGCATCTGTGTGAACTACGACTTTGATTCATGGTGTCAAAATATTGTTCCTAACTTAAAAGCTGCATAGGACCATGCAGAGGCTCTTTTTATTAAAAAGCTCTTTACAAGTGGAACAGTGGGGCTTCATTGCCTTTTATCAATGTTTAATCTCAGAAATCTATTAAGGGGATAACTGGGTGAAATATAATGCTTGTTATATACTGTGAAAACAGGTTAATGATCTAATGATTTCTTGCAGCTTTAAAATCTATTTCCTCAGACCGTAACTCAGTGTAGCATAAAGAGCACCCTTGACTGTACAATTTGATTCTCATAGTCATTAATGTACTGTGGATCAAAGGGACAGTTCTAAAAGAAGACTAAAAAAAATGCCTCAAACATTCACAAGCACTCACATGGAGACAAACATTGGACATGAAGGGGAAGGATGATTTCCTAAGTTGCTTTGGAAAGATAATAGTTCACTAGGCATGCAGGATGGAGATGGTGACTTCATACAGACCTGGGGTGATGCATTCAGAGAAGACTAACAACCTTGACAGGATGCAGATTTCTCAGATTTATCTAATTCCATGGAATTTGTTTTACTATTTTATTGAGAGTATTATTTTCAACAATAGCTTTAGAAAGCTCTTTCTTTTTCTTATTCTAATGTTAATTTATGATTATTCTTCAGTGCTCAAAAACTTCTGTAAGAAAAAAAGAAGGACCAGGGTATTTTGTGACTTTATGACTGCAACACATTGTGAAAAAAAACCCTAACAAAAACAAAACAAAACCAAAAACCAAGCAAACAACAACAGCAACAACAAAAACCAAGCTCAAAACACCTTGAAATTTTTAGTGGCAATATTCTGAAACATTTTATGTAATAATAATAAAATAAAGACATTTTTCTTAAATTATATTTTAGAGAGATAGAAAGGAAATCAGATTCTCATCCAAAATACTATTATGAAAAATTAACTTTAAAACTGCTATATTTTTATGGAGTCTTGTAAAACAGAATTTTGAAAAATTTGAGGAAGATATCATGGCTTGATATCAGTGTAGCGTATGATGCAAACATATGCAGGAAAATAATGAAAGATACAACCATATATGTGAAATCTTTAGTTTTACTACTTAATGCACTGTTTAAAACCACTCAAAGGTTATACCAATGGAAATTACATATGTCTGGAACAAAGTAAGAGTTGAAAATAAATCTTGTTTGAAAAATCAAAGGAGCTACTTTGGTTTCACAAGAGCTACCTTGGATAGAGACAAAATTTTATCTACTGTGTCATTTTTTGGTTCATACCCATGGAAAATGAAGAAGGGGTTTAGCTATAAATGGTGACCAGTAAAATGGATTCTTGTGCTATTTTTTGAAGGCTTGCATCATTGCTTTTTATTTTCTATGAAGAAAGAAAAAATTGTATTTTTACAGCCTGTGTACTGTTTTGAAGAACCATTTTTATTTCAACTGATGTATATTTCTTTCAAAGGATTTTATTCTCAGAATTGACCATTTTCTATTTGATTTGTTTTGAGGTCAATCTATTTTCATTCCTAGCTGTAGTGAATTTTCCTCTGGATACCATCTAGCACAAGCTCCCTCCAATTCTAATCTGTGAAAGATTTTAGTGTTGTCTCCTAGGACCTGCTTTGTGTTCACACTTCTTTTAACAAGTCATATTAATGCAGAAAACTGTAACAAGGTGAAAAGTAAATATTTATGACTGAAATTTTACATTCTTTTTTCTCCCATAAAATTTTAGAAAAGTACATAGAAGACAGAAGCAATAACTTGTTTCCAGTTCTGTAGAAAAGAACGGAATGAAATTAAATGGATAGGATAAAATAGAGTAGAATGTTTCAGATGGAAGGGACCTAAAATGATCATTCAGTCCAACTGCCTGACCATTTCAGGGGTGACCAAAAAGCTAAAACCTGTTATTAAGGACATTGCCCAAATGCCACTTCAAACTCTGACAAGTTTGGAGCACTGACCACCTCTCTAGGAGCATATGTCAGGATCTGACCACCCTCTCCATGAAAAAAATACTTCCCAAAGTGCAGTCTCTTTCCTGCTGCACCTTTGAACCATTTCCACACATATTGCCACTGGATATGAGGGAGAACATCACCTCCATCTCCACATTCTTCAGTATGATGCAGAGAGCAGTGAGGTCACTCCTCAGCCTCCTTTTCTTCAAACTAGGCAAGCCCAGAGTCCTCAGCTGCTCCTCAGAGGACATTCCTTCCAGCCCTTTTACCAGGTTTGTTGCCCTCCTCTGGACACATTCACAGACCTTCACATCCACCTGAAATGCTGGGACACAGAACTTCATACAGGGCTCTAGATGTCTCCTTCCAAGTTCCTATGCACTCCCAGCCTTCTTACCAGTGTGACAGTATGGAAAGGAAAAAAGGACTATATGTAGTGCAAGCACTGCACAACAGTTTCTAAAAACATCCCTGTATCATCAGTACTGTTTTCAGCAAACCCCAAAATGGAACCCCCCATACTAGCCACTGTGAAGAAAATAACTATCCCAGCAAATCCACTATAAATCTTTATGAAATATATCTGTGTTTTGACCTTGTCTGACACACTTTTTAAGAAGAATTTACTTCCTTTCCTTTATATGGATTGTGCTATACTCAATGATGTCCCCAAACAGATATATATGCAAACACAAAGATTTCACATATGGTACAGACTTCAAATGTATTACCAGCTTCAACAAAAGCAAGACATTCTGTTACTAAAACAAAACAAAAAAAAGGATTATTATTTTTTGCTTTAAACAACTAGTGCCTCTGTTGTGACTACAATACACTCTAAAATGCCTACAGCTACTGAGGAATATACTGTTATCTAAATGTTGTATCTCAGTGAAGTTTCCTTCAAATTCTGGTACTCTTGGGTTTCACACTAGCCAGAAGGTAATTTCAGTGCAGAAGCACAGATTGCAGAATGTAATTCTACTTCTAGATCTAATATCACTTGGTAATAAAAGCCTATGATATAAAGCTTCTATCTAAGATTCTTAACTGAAAGGTACCAAACCTCCTCATATGGAAAAATGATCCATGGGATGTAGCTCACCATTTCTGTGTGCCTGCATCTGATCCAATGTCAACCTAGTAATATTGATAAAATTCTGTCTTATTTCCCAAGACCAGTCCATTTCATGGAAATTGTGTAGGTTGCCCTAATGGAAGCTTTAGGTGAATATAAACATTTTTAATGCAATCATTCAATTCTAAATTATGGTTGCCATGGGTGCCAGCTCTGAACAAACACCTCTCTGTAGCCTCAGCAGGAAATTACTGCCATCAGCCTAACTTTAAAGTCCTTCTGAGGTTTAGTATTAGTGATAGAGATACCAAGACACATACAACTAGGTCATATTGTTAAAATACAAGGAAGCCTGGGAACCAGCAAAATAATTATAGCCTGCTCTATAAGGGAATGTGTCAAGTTTCATGCATCTGTTGTTTCTCAAAGTGATGACGTGGAACAGGACCTTGTCATATGTCTCTTTCTTTCATGCCTCTCCACATTTTAGTCTCTGTGGACTGGAAAAGCAGGTACTGAGGATGAACTTGCTCTGCATATAGGCACATGCTGATCTCTGTCCTCTACTCTTTGCTCATGCCTACTCTATGTTTTGTTCTTCAGTGATTAAATAGGTATTACTCTTCCATGTTTATTGATACTTTCTGACAGACTAAAATGTACTGGTTTTAGTATGTCCAAGACAATTGCTTTATTAGGAACTGGTAGCAACCTTTAGAGCATTAAATGACAGTGCTGTATTATCCAGGAGCAGAAATTCAGGGAGAGTGACTGGCCACATCTAAAGATACCTGTATGTCATAGAGCAATTATTAAAAATAGTAAAAGAGAGGATCCTGTTAGAACACATGAAGTCTTCATAGATTATTCTAGGAAAAAACTTAGGTTGTGTGTACAAAAATGTACTAAAACTGGAGGAAAGTCATTAAAGAACCAATTAATTACTTCTTTTTTTGTGAGCTACTGAGAACTAGTATGGTTTTCTTGACACACAACATAATTAAAGCACAGCTTTGCATTTTGTTATTTATTCATGCTATAGGATGATCCTTCAGATTTTTCTTAGGATTCAAAAAAGGCTGATTGTTAAACAAGAAGCAGTAACCTACTGATCTCAAAAATAGGAGAGGATACACAGACTGACAATAAACACATCAAAAGGAAGCTAAATCCACCAGCTAATTAAAAAGTCTCTACAGATGAACAGAGGTGGACTAAAGTATGCCTCAGAAGAATCTCTTCATGTAGTGCACTCATTACTTGGATCTATTTGTTACCTGAACAAATATAACATTCTTCAGACTCCATTGTTCAGTTTCATTCATCTTCTGCCTGATTAATGAAAGTGCATCTGTCAAACTCAGTTAATTATCCTTGCTCCTAACTAACCCTGTGAACATCCCAAGGAAAGTAAATGTGATATTCCTTCAGTGTCTGGGTACCACAGAAAAAGGGTTGTTGGAATAACTGGGTTTGGATTGATGCCAGAAATACTTTGACAAATCAAAACATTAATCCAGCTTATTACTTTTCCCTATCAGGCACCACATTTCAGCTCTGGATGAAGTCTTTTAAAAGTCCATTAATTCAAATTTACATAACATACTATCATAAAGGTTTTCTGACTATTTGTTCTTTTAGTAGAAACTTTCACTACTAGAAAAATTTTGGAACACAAGGTTGCTGATGCATCAAAGGCTTTGGGTCATGACTCTGTCTGCTAGCAAAATGATTTTTAAAAATAGTATTTTTCTTCAACAAAAGCTAATACCTACCTGTACTTAAAGGAGTGAGTCCAAAATCTAGACCTTCAAAGAAAATACAGTGCATCATTGGAGTGGTGAAAAAGTCTTCAAATATAACAAAATACTTTAAGAAGAATTACTTTCAGCACAATTTCTGTATTTTTTTTTCAAAGAAATAGACATTGTAGAAGAGAAGGAAAAATCCTATACATAGAGGTAGGGAGGGTTTGTGTGTGCGTGTGTGTGGGTTTTTTTGTTTGTTTGCTTGTTTTCCTTTTTCAACACTCATTGACCATTTCCTTAAGACCACTAATTCCCATTTGTGAAACTCACAAACACCGTGGCCAGAGAAAAATTCTAAATTGTCACTTCTCTATTCCATTGCATAAATTCATAAACTTAATATTTGTTAGGCATACAAATGTTTTCAGTTATATTTAATACAGTTTCAGTACACAGTATTGTATATAGGCAGAAGACATGGAATGACTGTAAATGTAACATACTTTTAGGGATTCACTATAGTAACAAAATATTTCTACAGATTTCAAACCTGCTTTGAATATAGATGTCTCCTCTTTGTAACAATGAGAAAAAGAATTGAAAGTGCTTAAGGAAAAAAGTATTGAAAGAAAAAATATAAAAGAATTCTTAAGCTACTATATAAATTCAACTGTATTTGACATATATTGATCTTTAAAGCTAAGAACATAACAGAAAGTAACCCAGTAACAAACAAGGAATAATAGGCAAAGCATTGTTGCCAGGTTTAGAAACTACTGCATTCCAATGACATTCCAGCAGAACCTCAATACATTTAGAAAGCCTATGCTGGTGAGGAATGGAAGCACAAGAGGCAGAAACTGTGAAGGAGTTAGGCAGCACCTCCATTCCAAAGAAGCTGCCTTGAACAGTATTCTAACTGAAATGTAATTCTTCATTCCACAGATACTTAACTATTGCTGTGTTGTTTGTCCCTTAGTTAATGGGCATTTTGGAAGACTGATCACTGATTGCTTTGTACATATAATAGCAGAAAATGAAGGCTGAGTAACACTCTTTTATTTTTCCCCAACCCTCTCCTCGTGGTTTTGTCCCCAGTTCTGCTAATATACTGATGTGCACTCTCAAGAATATGTTTTATCAAGTAGCAATACAGCTTTTCTTAGCTGTTCTTACTGCTCTTCATTTACATGAATGGTGCTATCAAAATTTTCCCTGGTTATGCTCGTGGGTTATAGTAAATACTGTACTGTTCTGCCATTTTCCTCTACTTCGTTGTGTTAAAAAGTCTCTGTTGACTTTCCAGGTTGAGAATCAGTCATGCAGTTGTATTGAGAAAACAAGAAAGGCAGCAGACATCCACAGATCTATATCCATGATGTACTGATGGCTTGGAAAAGCCATGCAAGGAAAGTGATTCAGTTAGTTCAGCAAACTATAGACTTCAGTTAAAAAGTATATAGCAACAGACTTTAGTCAAGTAAATTAAGAAAGCATTCACAATGTGCATAAAAATACCTGATATTAGAAATGGTGGGTACTGGAAGAACACGAAAAGTATCACAATTTTCACAATAGTGTTCTTTCAACACATGTTGCAATTACATAATCAACATAGAGGAAAGAAAACAAAAGATAAAATGTTTAGCATGTCACATCAAAGACAGGCAAAGAGAAATTCTGATCTTTCTCCACAAATCATTAAAATAAATTACTTTGAATCGAAGTACTTTATAATGAAAAAGTACTCTAAAATGGTGTCAAAATGTGGTATCTTAAATTATACTGACTGAAAACTTCACTCTTTCAGCCCATCAAGACAGTTAAAATGTTCTCGCTGTCAATATAAATGGTGTGAAATCTGACCTACATACAGTAGCACAGGAAGGACAAAAAAAGAGGCCAAACAAAATTTTGTTAAAATATATGAGAAATCTTTCCTTATTCACTTCGATAACACCATGATTAAGAACAACATTCTCTCAGACCCAGAGAACAAAATCTATAATACTGCTGTGATATATACACTGCTGTGTACTGCCACTGTTTCCCCATTAAATGTGTTACAAATATAACTCTTCCGTTGTGATATGAAGTTGAAAACTAACTTTCATGTCAGTGATGGCGAATCATAATAGATTCGTAGCAAGCATAGAATGTCCAAAAACTTAATTAGTTCACTCACTATTAATTAAAAAAATAACAAAGGAAATGGCTTTCCAGTGACATAACTCTAAATTTGCAATATCTTGTAATAACATCTGTTCTACTATATTGACAAGTTCTACAGCGTTCTGCTGTGCCCCCAATTCAAAACAATTTCAGATAGAGATTTAGTTAATGGGCATTTTGGAAGATTTGTCACAGTTTTGTATGTATTACAACAGAAAATGAAGGCACATGGAAAATAAAGAAGTGACTGACGACAATGCATCTTCACTAAGGAAAAATCATACCTGACAAATTTAGTAGCCTTCTAGGATGTGTTTAGAACATAGCTGGATGAGGAAAGAACAATTGACATTCATCTGTCCAGGCTAGGTCCAAGTATTTAATGCTGTCCCACATGACATACTTGTCTCTAACTGAAGAACCATGATTTTGAAAGATGCATCACACAATAAATAAAGAATTGTCCAGATGGTCATCCTCAAATATTTGCAGTTAATGGCTTGATATCCAAGTAGAAAACAATTATGAGTGGCATTCCTCAGGCATTAATGTTTGGACCAACATTGTTTAACATCTTTGTCAGTGATATGGAGAGGGAGATTGAGTGCACTCTCAACAAATTTGCTGATAACACCAAGCTGCATTATGCAGTCAACACAGTAGAAGGAGGGAATGTCATCCAGAAGGACTTGACAGGCTTGAGTGGTGGACCTGTGAAAAACTCGTGGAGTTCGACAAAGCCAAGTGTAGGGTCCTGTGCCTAGGTCAGGGCAATCCTAAGCACAAATACAGGCTGGGCAGAAAGTGGATGAAGACCAGTCCCAAGGAGAAGGATGTTCATGGCTGAGAAGCTCAATATAACAGCAATGTGCACTTGCAGCCAAGAAAGCCAACTGCATCCTGAGTTGCATCATAAGCAGCATGTTGAGGGAGGTGATGTCGTCCATCTGCTCAGGTCTTGTGATACCCCAGCTGGAGCTGACTTCCAACTCTGGGGACTTCAACGTAAGAAGGATATGGACGTGTTGGAGTGAATCCAGAGGAGGGTGACAAAGATGATAAGAGGGCTAGAGCACATCACTTGTAAAGACAGGCTGAGAGAGTTTGTGTTACTTAGCCTGGAGAAGAGAAGGCTCTGGGGAGACCTTAAGACACTTTCTATTATTGAAGGAGGCCTACAAGAAAGCTAAAGAGGGAGGGACTTTTGACAAGGGCATGTAATGACAGGACAAGGAAGATTGGCTTCAATCTGAGAGAATAGATTTAGATTAGATATCAGAAAGAAATTCTTCACTGTGAGAGTGGTGAGGCACTGGATCAAGTTGCCCAGAGAAGATGTGGATGCCCCATCCATGGAAGATTTGAGCCAGGTTGGATGGGGCTCTGAAGAACCCGATCTAGTGGATTAAGTCCCTGCCTGGATTTCAGGGGTATTGAAACTAGACAATCTTTAAAGCCCCTTCCAACCCAAACCATTCTATGATTGTATGACGGGGAGCCTTCTTCAGGATGCCAAGCACCAGCTATGGTAGATATCTGATTTTCAAGCATAGGACCACCACTGACAATTATGTGAGAACCACTCGCAAAAAAGAATGACCTATCAAGAAAATGAAAATGATACAGAGAAAGTTGAAAATCTGTTTAACAAAAGAAAATTTCTTCACTTGTTTACAAAACAACAATTCATTAGGAGAGTAGTTATTCTTTTGAAACAGCTACCCATTTGCTGGTAATAATTCCCAAGTGATTAGGAAGCAGACTTATAAATCTGCATTATGAGAAAGCAGTTAAAAGTGATGCAATGACAAAATGGTTTCTACAAAATAACAACAATATTAACATCAGGTAATAAAGCATTGTGTGATCAAAAGAGAGTTGAATGTGCTTAAACTTGTTTAAACCACAAACAGTCCACATTAAGATATCTCGTATTCTTTTTTTTTAATGTCAGTCTTCCTGTACTATAATTCAAGCTGATGGAAGCAATGAAACAAAGTTGTTTCAGGTGATAAACATAATGTGATAAGATGTTTCAATAATGTTTCAGGAACCTCCTTCCCCACCTCCAGCACTCCTCAGCATAATGTAACTTGGAAGGGTTTTTTTGTGGTTGGTTTGTTTGTTGTTTTTTTGTTTTGCTTTTTTTTTTGGGGGGGGGTTGTTTGTTTTTTTGGGGTTTTTTTTTTGTTTTAGTTTTTTGTTTTTTTATTTTGGTTTTTGGGGTTTTTTTTTTTTGTTTGGTTGGTTGGTTTGTTTTTTTGTGGTTTTGGTTTTGTTTTTTCGGGGGGGGTTGGTTTGGTGGTGTTGTTGGTTTTTTGGGGGATTTTTAGAGTATTTTAGTTGTTATAAAAAAAAAAAAAAACCACCTCATGAAGTTATTAATATTTCTTGTCTTCTAACAGAAAATATGGGAACTTTAATTACATATCGGAGAATCACAGAATGGCCTGGGTTGGAAGGCACCTTGAAAATCATCTAGTTCCAATGCCATGGCCATGGGCAGGGAACCTTCCACTAGGCAAGGTTAGTGAGAGCCCCATCCAGCTTGGTCTGGAACACGTCCTGGGATGGGATTCCACAGCCTCTCTGGGCAGCTAGTCCAGTGCCTTACCACTCTTACAGCAAAAAATAATCTCTCTCTCCAGGTTCCTTGTAGGCCCCCTTCAGGTACTTACATGTTCCTATAAATTCACCCTGAAGCCTCTTTTCCAGACTGAACAGCCCCAACTGTCATTATAGGAGAGGTTCCTTCTGGCTTGTGACCAACATATTAGCCCTCATCTGGACTCATTCCAACAGGTCCACATCTTGTGTTGACCCTAACTGATAAATTCATTTAAGCTCATACTTGTTAATAATCTTCTAGTATCTGTTTAAATCACTCTGAAGATCAGAGAGATGCAGCAAGTGCCTTTAGATAAACATAACCTTAACAAAGCAGACACAGCTGGGATACCAGATATCTTCTGAATTAGGATCATGTGACACTCAAACAATCAAGGCAGCTAAAAGGTTAAATTGCAAACATCAACTTGTGAGTTATTTTCAGGTTTTTTATAGCATGTTTGTTTGCATTTATTCAAGAATTATACAAGCTATGGACCCATATCCTATTATCATAATTCATTGACAGGTGTCTTATAAAAGAGCACTGATCTCAGCATCTTCACTGGCTAATAGCTGAGCACCATTTCCCACATTCAAGTGCACTATTATGTATTTGGGAATGTTTTCAGAGTATTGTTGCATTCCTTTAAAAGTGAAAACTGTTTTAGAATTCCAACTATGTAGCACTAACATGTATTTATCGTATTTTAAAACAGCATGATCTTTAAAGAATGTATTTATTCATCTTTATTATTGCAAACTTTATGTTCCATCAGGCCATCATGTGCATATTTCATTTTGATACCATGAATATGAACCATTCCATATTACTCTGAAATGTTTTCAGCACTATATATTCTATTTATCAAATTAGCAATGATGACACTTCTGCAAATAAAGTGTATTGTTTGTTTCATGTAAAGTTTAAGGTCTCAAGTCTGCAATGCATTAAGAACTCTGGCACCAATTCAACTGCAATAAATGAGAAACTCTCATTTGGGAATATGTAGGGATAAGCAAAGTCCAATTAAACTATGAACAGGGAGTAATTATATTTAAAATTGAAGCTTAAAACAGAAAAAAATACTTCATAACAATACAAGATTATTATTTACATTTATTTAAGAAAATATACATCTTGACTTCCAGAGGCTTTTAATTCAAGATAGTAAAAAAACAAAAAAGTCAATATTTTCATGTCTCTTTATTTCACAGGACTGAACTGTAGCTCTAAGGAATGCTTAGTATTTGGCTGAGATGTCTGAAAGGTAGTTTAGGCCAGCTTGGATTATATTATGATTCTGAATATCTTACTTTGGTGTTCAGTTTCTACCTTGCTGCAAGGCTTGAAGAAGAACATGCTGTCCTTAAAAGATCTTCAGCTTAGTAGAAATTAGCCAAGTCCTTTTGCAAGCATATTGGACATAAAACACACACACAAAAAAAGTCACTTTCAGTATTTTCAGTGCCTTCATTTAGCAAGAGACTCTGCTCTTTACAAATTTAAAATTCTACTGGCTGCTTTATATATGGTAAAAATAGTTTCCATTCTTCCACCAATTCTACATGTTAATCTAATTTTCACCGGTATTAATCTATTTACTGGTTTCGTAAGGCTAACGGATTATGCGATTTTCCATCTGATCTACATTTGCATAGAAGCACATAGGTTTTTAACTTCTACTTAAGGTATTACACAAGTTGAATACAAAGAGGAAAACTGGGATCTGTGCCAGGAAGGAAAGTCAAGTAGTTCCTACTCAGGTAAATTGAGGATGAAACAGCTCTGCAGTGATGTGGCTTTAAATTCTTTGTGGGGCTTCCAAAAGTGACACATGCTGCCAGACCTCCCAATTAGACAACCTGGACCTGCTTCTAGAAAAATCACAAGTTGTGCTTTCTTGTAGTCTAGTTTCCAGAAAAAAATTAATGTGTATGAACCACAGCTGCTCAGATAGCAAGTTGTAGGCTTTGCATTAAAGGACCAAGTAGAGGTTACAGTGACCACCATATTACTTAAAGCTTCTCTGCTCTATAATTACCCTTCAATCTTTCTGTTCTCTTCTTCTTGTCATTCTGTATACTGAATTAAATGAAATGGGTAACATTCCAAAACCACTTTAACTGAATTTGAGCTGGGCTCAAACATGACTAATGAGTACATCTGCTGTACACAGAGTTTTGCCTTATACGAGATATGTATGGAAATATATTAAGGTGATTCTACTTTAATATTTTTAAAACTATATGAGGCATGATATAGTGTTCCAGTTTCTGAGTTGTTTTGCCCATGAAGGTATTTTCTCTCCCCTGTGCAGTTCAGGAAGGGAATGATAAAGTGGCTTTGTTGGCCACATGCCATCCATCCAGGGTCAACCCATACACTCCTTAAAAGATTTCTGTAGGGTAATGGTAGCTGGATTTCTATCAGTTATAGATACGTACATCACATAACAAGTTGTGGTCTTTAAGAGATCTAAATTATTACTGTAGGTTGGTGAACAGTTAGTATTACTTCTTCATCTGAAATGGCTTTTAAAATAAATACAGGAGTTATTTACTCCTAGAGGATAATATGCAATCATTCAAGGCGTTCCTTAAAGAGTGTGTGTAAAATACTGATAAATATATTTTGTAACAGACTGTTTATATCAAACCTACAGTTTACAAATAGAGAATCTGCTAAATCATCATTGTGCATGTCCCTTGTTTTTTTCACAGACCAGTGCAAAGAGGTGATGCTAATGAGGGAACAAGGACAAATTTTATGGACGCTGAGAACAGACCATAATTACTTGTCAGATATATTTATCTTTCCACTAATTATTTTGTTTAAGAATTTGAGATAGCTTATTATCTGGTATTATTTGTCACTGCTATTTGGTTGCTTCAATTTAGCACTTCACCACTACTTCATAGTAGCTCTCCAGCAGACGTAGCTGACCAGAGATACCAAGCTCAACAAATGTAGCAGAAACAATAGAGAAAAAGAGTAACTTTCAGACCAAAGTGATCCCTGTCTCAAAGACTGTGAACAACAAGCTACCCTCAAGAGCCAAAGAAGAGTGGCAAAATGAAAATCAAAGGACCAAAATACTGTATTGCATCCAGTATGACACTTTTCCAGTACAGTTGCCCATGGACTGTGGCAGATTAGGAAATGCTGTTTATTCTACTGTGAGAAGTAAAGGGACATAAACCTTTCACAGTATCTTATTATCTTTCATCTACTATGATAGTTCACTGGGATCACAGGAAACCTCCTGTGAGTTGTTCTAATATACATTTATGGGATCAATCCTACTGATAGTCTATAAAGATCATTTGTCCACCTCCCCCCTAATACTCTTATTGTATTACTCAATACTACTCCTCATCAAAGATGACAACTTTTCTATTATACCCTCCTTGATGCTGGACCTGAAATGCTTGGTGAATAAGATATTTCAGCAGTGACATGCCTTGCTACCTTCCATCCAAAATGCACATTTTCTCTGAAAATACTTAACTGTTGAAACAGTTCTTTGGCCATGTTCATATGTATCAGGCAGTCAGCAAAACCCAGGGTACTGTTGCATTCAAACATTTCATTGTATTGCAGGTTTCAATTCATCTGAAGAAATAAGCATCTGATTTTAATATTCCACATCATGAACGACTTTGAAAGAAGATATGAGTCAGTGGTGTGTCTAAAAGTGGAAAAAAACTTTGCTTTCTCATACCATTTTCCCCAGTTTATTATAAATAATTTCTGAAATTTAAGGCACAAAAATTGAAAGAAAAATTAATAATCCTACAAATACAAGAAAATTACTGAGTTAATCCAACATGTGTCTTACTGTTTGCTTAAACTTTATTGTATTGCATTCTCACCCTCTCATATTTCATCTCAGAGATCCTGTTCAAGCTACAGAAACAGACATGAATCATGATAATCCTTTGTATACTGATGATGCACAGTTTTGTATTTAGTTTAAGGTAAACTATTCTGTTATTTTGTCCTGGTGCTAATAACCAGTTAGCATTTCTCCTTGTATACTGAGATCATAAACTTTCTGGCAGAAGGAAACACATATAGTGGCATTTTGGGAAGAAAAATTAAAAAAAAAAAAATTAAAAAAAAGAATTAAAAAACCTCATCTGACCCTGACAAAACCTTTGATTTTGATTACAAGAGCTGGACCCAGTGATCTCCAGAAGTATCGTTCATTCTATGAAATATGGTTTCAATGTCTTTCAATATATTTTCAAGTCACTCATAAGAGCAACACTGGAAAAAGAAGGAAAATTAAAAAGGTAAGGATAATACTCAGTTTTGGTTATGGGCAAGTGATATGAACTAGTCACAAGTGCTTATTTTAATCTTTAGTATCAAATGTCTCACAATTTATTTCACCAGTGTTCCTCAGCTCTTACAATTACTGCACCAAAAACACCAAACATAGAGGAAACAAGGCAAAAATTTATTTCCATGTTTCTTCTACCATATCATCGAGCATGTACACAATAAGATGGAGACAGAAGTGTCAAATATGACACCTGTGGTGATGGACAAGATAAGAAATTTTGTAACGGATGTTATGCCCTGACATAACGTTCCAAATGATACTTCCTCAGTGAGTGATATGCCTTACACACATCTGATAAAAGAAAATATTTCTTCTTTAATACTCTCGTCAATCATTTTCTCCTTTGTCAGTAAGGTTCTGCTTTTTGTTAGGTTGCTGTTGGGGTTTGACTGTGAATTACACACCAGCCATCACACAGTCATCTGCAGTCCGTGGTGCAGACTCAGATGGCCTAACTTCCGCTAAGGGTTTTCAGCAGTCTGCAACTGGCTTAGTGCTTATAAGAGTCTGAAGCAAGTCAATAGATGGGCACCACAGCTGGGGTGGAATCTAGACCTCAGTGCATTTCTGTTTAGGGACTTGATTTCTGTTTCAACGTCATTGCACCCACATTCCTTATTAAGTAATTTCAAGAAACCTGAGCCCACCAGCAGTACATATCCTACTCCAAAGTCTGCTTCCAGAAGAGAATTTTTCCAAGGCCAAATTCCTTCAATTTTAAACACAGTCTTCCTTCTACCATCACTAGAGACAATTAAAACAGATATGAAGATTTTTTTTTCCTTATTTCCTACTATTGCCCCTTGTCTGTGATAGGATGGAAAGTATATTTAATCCTATCTGAGAATGAAGTTTGTCTTTAGGTAAAAATTCTACTATTTTATAAAGCTTTCAGTGTTTGATTTCCCCTGGCTGAATTCAAACCCTCACAATCCTCTCAGATCCAGAGTTTATTATTCAGTTGATCCCTTTTTATGTGCATAATTTGTAAAGCTTTTCACAAAGAAAACCCAACCAAAACCAAACCAAAAAAATTGCAGAGAATAAATATTGTACTGTGTGTATTTTATTGCCTGTAAAATACCACAGTTAAATTCAGTGTCAGAATTTCCAAGGTCTAAACATCAAACCACAAAATAGAGGCATTTTGGTGAGGAAACTAGAATACACAAAACAGATGCAGGCTCTTATATACAGTAATTTAATTGGGATTCCACTTATGATTTCCAAGAATTAACTGGAAATATGATTACAGCAAAATTTCAACCTAATGCCCGGAGTGATTTCTCAACTCTTTCTTTAAATAAGGAGGAAAATACATTTTTCCCTTTGCTCTTTATCTGCCTTGTCTATATCAACTCTTATCTTGTAAGTGTAAGTATATCTGATTACAATGACACCAGGTACAAAATCAGATGAACAATAAGACTATACAGACCAGGAAGTTAATCTCCTACACAAGTGTTCCTGGGATGTAGGTCTCAGACTGTAAACTGTTCAAGGCAGGCATACTCTCTTGGTAAGGTGCATGTTTGCTTAAGGAATAGGATTGGATTTAAATTAAGCATTATTACTACCAGTCACTACTTACAATTAGTTATATTTATAATTACATGGAACTCAAAACTGTGCAACTGTGTTTGGACAAATCTAATTTGCTTGCTAATCAACTCAGTTGTTATTATAAAGAGGTTCTTTTTGCAAAGGTAGGGAAGGACATCATTGAAACCCCATATTTACGTTCATTTCTTTTATTTCCCCAAAGGAACGTATGAATTGTTTACAGTTTTCAGCTTTTCATTTTGCCTGAATATAGAAAAAACTCATGACAACATGTTTTATTATTTCTAGAAGTAAGCATGTCTAACGTTCTCTTACTTGTTATTTAAAAAAAATAAACAAAACACAAACAAACCAACCAAAAAAAACCACAAAAAACCCCACATATAAAGCTCTGTTAAAGTGAAACACTTTTTCATTCTTCTGTGTATGAAATGTGCCATCTAATTAATTCCTTTTATTTTAAATAAATTTTTAAGTATGACATAAGTTACATTTCATCCATTTAGAATCTTGCAACTAATTTTCTCTTGAAATACAGAATAAATTAGATCCTTTTTCCTTCACAGTCATTGTTTGGATGGTTACCTTGTATCCATGCAGAAAAGTTATGTTTCTTGTTTCAAGTTTCTCGATCAAACCTGGATATTTAAGATCCTTAGCATGTGTTCTCTGTTCTACATTACGCTATGTTTTAAAGTCTTTGCCTTTCATTCCTTTCTATAATCTATATTTCTTTTTATCAGAACACATATTTTAGAAAATTGTCTCATTAACTTTGCTTTTCTCTTTGACTAAATTAGNGCGCTTGCAGCAAGAGTGGGTAAAACCCTCCCAAATCTTCGTTCCCGAAGTCTAGCCATGATGATGATGATTTTTATATTATATAATATGCATGATTATATATTTTATGTAACATATATAATATATATGAAAATGTATGAAAACCAGTGGACTTACAGTGAATGTAAAGCAGTTGAATTTATGAGTTTGCTCAATATTTTAAAGATAGGAATATATCTTCTGCCTCAGGCTGCATTGACTCTATCCCCTTTGTACTTCTTAAATTTTTACATATTATTATCAAAACCAAGCAACATCACCAGTGGTCAGAGGAATTATTCCTATTGTCTTCTTACAATGTTCCAGTTGCACATGCTTTAATCATTCACTGGTATCCATTAACTTTCTTTTTTTTTACCTACCATCAGTCTTAGTAAGTGGATTTCATTTTCTATTTTCTTAGGCAATTTAATGCTTCTTTTCTGTGTTTCTATTCTTTGCATCTCTTCTGCCATTACCTTTTGTGTTCTAGCCCTGAGTTTTAACAGTTGGAAAGACACTTAATCACTTTTTTCCACATCTATGGTGAATAGAGTCCCTGATAAACATATCCATTTGTCAATATAGAACAATATGGGCTTTCATTTTAAATCAGTTTATAGTTGACATGTACTCTTGGTGGAAACACTACTCCTGTCAGTTGTCTTTAGTTTCCATTTCTATTGCAGATAAAACATTTTTCATGTAAGGTGCTTTGAAAAGCAGTGGACTTCTGCTTTTGCCTATGGATGTTCTGTGGTCCCTAGACATTGGAAGACACAAACTCCTACAAAGGATTTGTTTCAGTTTATAATGGTACTAGGCAGTACTCACTTCAATCAGGCTACATATTCCATCATCCCTGATCGCTTGTTGTCACTGCTGTCAGCTTAGTTCTCCAGTTTCAGGGACAACAAAGCTTAAGTCAAAGCACAAGGCTTAGAAGGTTGTATGCTATTAGGGAGCTTTTGCCCTGTGTAGGCAATGAGTCCTTAACTTCTTCCATGAAGAGTTTTTATTTGTATTTCTGCAGGGAAAGGCAATGAAGGAAAATGTAGGTGCAGCTTTTCCTTTAGGTTTCATCTATGTCCTTTGATTCAGTAATTGAAGTCTGCATCTGTGGACTCTCATCCAGTTCCATGGCATGGTTCTTACTCTCTAGGTCAGTCAGCATTTATTACATTGGTCTTCTATAATTCCTCCAAAGTTCAGCAGGATTTTCCAAAATAATTTCCAGTTTCCTCTATTTCTCTACTAATTTTATCTAGGCTGTAGATGTTTCAGAACAGATATTTCTAACTGTCTATTTGGTTACATAATGGAAAATACATAGCTCCTACCTTGAAATAAAATTTGACCTGGTGACTCATTTTGTTTGGGCAACCCTTATCTTCCCTTTTTGTACCAATCATACCTACTTATTTTTATTTTTTCCACAGAATATGTTGAGTCGGAAGGGACCCACAAGGATCACTGAGTCCAACCCTTAGCCCTTCACAGAACCCCCAAGAATCACACCATGGTTATGTACAGTCTAAATGCTTCTTAACCGTGTCAGGCTTCGTACTGTGACCATTTCCTTGGGGAACCTCTTCCAGTGCCCAACCACCCTCTGGGTGAAGCACTTTTTTCTAACATCCAACCTAAACCTCCCCTGACACAACTTCAGGCCATTCCCTTCAGTCTGTCACTGGTCACCACAGAGAAGAGATCAGTGTCTGTCCCTCCTCTCCTCCTCCTCTCACAAAGAAGTTACACCTGCAATGAGGTCTCCCCTCAGTCTACTCTTCTCCAGGATGAACAGACCAGGTGGCCTTAGCCTTTTCTCATACGACTTCCCCTCAAGCCCCTTCACTATCTTTGTTTTGCTCTTTTGGACACTATCAAAGAGCTTAATATCTTTTCTATATTGTAGCACCCAAAACTGCATACAATATTCAAGGTGAGGCCACCCCAGTGAAGAGCAGAGTAGGACAATCCCCTCCCTTGATGGGCTAGTGATGCTTTGCCTGATGCCCCCCAGGACACAGCTGGCCCTCCTGGCTGCTGAGGCACTGCTGGCTCATATTCAACTTGTCATTGACCAGGACCCCCAGGGCCCTTTCCATGGCACTGCTTTCCAGCATCTCAATCCTCAGTCTGTTCAAACACCTAGGGTTACCCCACCTCAGGTGCAGAATCCAGCACTTTGTTAAATTTCTTTTGTCTCAAATAGGAAAAAAGTTCCAAAAATACTGTGTGAAAAAATAATAATGCAATCATATCTACATTCTCAAAATATTTGGGTATTTCAGCATTGTTTTGACCATTATTCAGGGTATGCCTGAAGTCCACCCCATGGATTCTTTCCAAGAACTTTCCAGAGGAATTCGGGAGGACTTGCAGCTTTCCTTTTAATGAGCAGGTGCAGATAAGAACCTATCTCAAAGCTATGGACTGTTCCTTTGCTAGTGTCCCAAAATATGCAAACAAAGGCCTGCTTCTCTTGGGAACTGCTTCATGGATTATTCACAGAAATGTTCACAAAATGTCCATTTTCCTGCATATTCTCCATGCTTACCAAGGCATTTCTTCAGCCAAATGAAGAAGTGTTATGGCTTCTACATCAACAAAACTGGTCTGTGCAAAGCATACACTTTAGTCTTGACTAAATGCTGTTGACCCCATGTATTAGCAGAGAATTCAAGGTACCCAACAGTATTAGTCCAGGATTTCATGATAAAATATAAGAAGAATTTCCTTAACAGCTAAATGGCACAATAGAATAAATAAGCGTAAAACTCCAAAGAAGATTGCAAAACACACATGACATAGCAATTTCTTGTTCTACAGTGTTATTTAGGAAACATGTACATAATGATCATATAACTAAGGAATGATAATGTAAAGAAATACTATGGAAAAAATTATGAAATATTTTTTTCTGAGAGAAAAATGAGGCTGATTATTTATTAAACTAGAAATATTACCTAATTTAAGTACCGAATTGTCAAGAATTTGGGATATTGCAGATGAAAACCTTTTAATTAGCATAAATGAAAAAGGAAAGTAATGCAATTAAATGGGCTACACCATCTTTTACTCCTTTATCAGAAATTATCTTAATCTATGTAGGATAATTGGACATCATACCTTAAACTAAATGTTATGGCTTCTTATGGAGAAGAGTATGCTCTTTTCTCAGACCTATCAAAGAATCAGGACTGAATCATAGACCTATAAAGCTATCTATTATTTTGACAACGAGATAAATACCATCCATTCTAAAAGGAATGCTAACTGCTAAAAAGATCTTATTCAGTCCTAAAAGAAACAAACATCAGTAAACAACAGGATTACAGAAGTATGATTGCTAGAGAAGGAATCTGTTTAACAACTTGCAGTAATTGTAATTCTACTTTAACTATTCAACAACAACAACAAAAAATAACTAAAATGAAAGCAAAACAAAAGAAACAGTGCAAAGTGTTGGGGAAAAAATTGCATTGCTTAGCCTGTTATATCTTTAGGGGAAAACTAATTTGTATTCCAGTCAGAATGCCTTCTACATCAAGCCTGCAGCCAAATTCCACCTAAAATATCAATGTGACTAGATGCTTTATTTGCAAAAACTACATGACTGCCCAAGCCTGCTACATTCTGAAAAGCTGTCAAAGATCTCTGTGTTTCAAATGTTCCTTAAAATTTGCTAGCAACTATATTATCATATGGGTTTCTATCTTTTTGTCTTAGCCCATAGTAATGTTGAACTGATTTGCAAGGTTGTAATTAAACAATTTGGTCAAGTATGTAACCTTTATTATCAGCAGAATTAATATTTATTTCTTGTTACTACAGAAGCTACAGTGCCATTAATATGGAGGCAGATAGAGTCATATTGTGCATACAAATATATTTATCTAAACAGTTCAAATATGGGTATATGATACTACTTTTTGACCACATAATGCTCCAGATAGATAAAGGCTGCAAAATTGGGAACTTCAAGAGAAGACTTTTGGAAGCATACATTTGGAGAGCAGGATGATATCAAATTATTTCAACCATGAGGGCAGCATTTTGTACATGTTACTGATTACAGGAATAATTGTCCTAAGATACCACTCACACCCAAATGTGAGTCATTGAGAACTGTTTAAGACCTGCATCACCGCAGGTATATAGAGACATGCCAGGTGATAATGGGAAAACCAAGATGTATGGCTGAAAGTGAAAATGGAAAAAAAACCAAAATGTAATGAAATAAAACCCTCCAAGATTTCTGCATGCTACAAAACCTGCTCTATCCAATTCCCAGTGGAAGGGATGAAGGGTAAAAATTACATACTGCAGAAGATAGTCATAGACGGGTCTGAATCCACATTAAGTGGGATCATTCTCTAAAAATGTGCCTCAGTGGTTCATCTTCATCATAATGAAGATGAACAAATGTGACATTTCAGCATCTCTAGTAGCGAAGTAGGTGACATCGTTGGATTAAAATGATCTTTTGAACCCTCTGGGAGATAAAATGCAGTGATTAGAAAAAAAAGTAAATGAAATTTACACATGTTAAAATTGGAATCCTGAGTAAATAAAACAGAATTACTGCTGCAGGGTATCAGCAAATAATAAATCATAAATCAGTCAAAATCAAATAATAAAATTGTAATTGAAGAATAATTATGGAATAAAATATTAATTTTCAGAAGGGGACAAAAAACCCAAACAAAACAACAAGGGGAATGTTTGTGGGGGTTTTTTTTAGAGAATTGAGTCATGAGTTTAAAAGGCAACCACAGGAACACCTTGTGTTGACTCTCAATGACACTGAGAATTGTGTAATTTTTTAACACTTTCTTAGATGAAAACATAGGAAGAAATACTTTGAACAACAATATGGTCCAATACTAGCCATGTTTGCCATCATTATCTTGCCAGGCAATAAAATACCACAATATTGATGCTATTTTATTTATGTGTATTTTGGTAAACCACAGAAGGTCAAGAAAATGCAATTTATAGAAAACAGTAGACTTGAGGGAATGGAGCTTTGGAGGACACTAAAATTAAGTGAAATTGACTTAGACATAAGCTGGTTTTATTATTCTTATATTAAATGAAAGACTATGAGACTAAGGGAAATCTCAATGGCTCACCAGCACTAAAAATATGTCTCTCTCTCAAATAAGGTAATTTTTTTCTACTGCTAGCAAAGAAATTCTAAACACAAGGCCAAAAATTAACTATACTTCTCACAACCTCAAAATCAAATCATATAAATGTAGTAGGAAAAGATCAGAAACAAAAACTGCATTTAAGGGATTGATCTATGTTACACAGAGTCTAATGTCATATGAGTTCATGACCACAGAGACATGCACCCTTCTCTGGGCTTTCTGTTTCTTGAAAGAACTAATTTAATTTAGCAACCATTTCAATTGCATTGTTCATTACACCTCAGTTAGTTTATTTAGAACTAGACTGTGCATATTACATGATACTTGCCAGAGATTCTTGAGGTTTCTATCTATACAGTACCATCCATACAATTTTTATGTCCCCTCCCTCCCACAGAACCACAGGAAACAGAGGTTTGACCTCTGAAAAGTGGATTTATCCTAAGATCTGCAGTTCTTTGGTAATCCATACTGGTCAGAATCATTTTGGGGAAGTTGAGGGCCCATTCACCATTTCACAAGCAGTTCCTCAAAAGTTGTGTTACTAGGAGACGACACAGAACACTGGAACATTTTTCTTGGAAATATCTACACAGGAACATCCACAAAACTCCCATTAAAAACAAAAGAGCAAAACTAGTCAAAACAAAACAGAAACAAAAAAAAAAAACCAAAAAACCCCCTAACATCTTTGTTCAAGCTGTAGTTTTTCCTGATGATACTACAAATATCTTCCCCCCAAAATCAAAAGGAAACAACAAGGAAATAGATGCTGTCCATATTAACTCAAACATGTAGTTCATTGAAACTTCAAAACAGAAAATGCATTTCTTATCTGAAGGCAAAAGAAGCACATGTATCGTTCATTCACTGTCTGCCACCTTCTGTACTCTGCAGATTTCAATTTAATTTTAAAAAGACAACACTGGACATGTTGTTTTTTGGAAGTTAAAGTGACACATTTCTTTCAACTATATGTAAGAAATCATCATTTACTGGACAAAATATATTTGGGTATTTTTTCTCAACTCTGTACAACGTAATTAGTCATTCCTGTTAAGGAAATGCCAGGTTGTGTAATATCCCTGAAAGGAAAGAAAAATGCATCATTCCCTACTGTTAAATTTCTCTGTTCTAAGCAGAAAAATATCTAGGTGGTCCCAGGGTCTGGTAGTTTAAGTAAGGGAGTCATATGTCTGAAGTTCAGATGAAGACACTTGTCCAAATATTGGGTAAAAGACTAAAGTCACAGAAGATATGAAAAATTCCATATAAGCACAATCTTCTGAAGGCAGCAGGCGGTCGGACTTGGCTGACATTCCTCCTGAGCACCAGAGAAGGTTCTACAGGCTTAGCTGTCTGGGAAGCCATTGAGCTGATTGAAAAAACCTGGAAGAATTCTCCCATAAAAAATTCTACATTGAATCCCTTAATTCCCCCATAATCCAGGAAGTAAATTACTGGTATTGACGAGTTATTATATTACAAGAGGAGTGAGCATCAATCTCAGCAACAGCAAGCATCTTCCTATATTGCACAAGGAATCAATTCCAAAACACTTGGGTGGAACGTATTACATGTAAAACATAGTTTTTAAAAATTTTGTATTTCATATTCATGAAACTTTTCTGTAAGACTGCAAGGCTTTTATTTTCGTATGGACACTGTCCAAGGTATTGCACATATTTCTAAGCTGCCAAAGAAGAAAAGAAAACAACGAAGTCTGCTTGATTTGCACCAAAAAGAATTTGGTTTCAGAATTTACATCTACAATATATAGTTAAGTGAAAATTACATATTAGGAGAAAAATTATTAAAATAAAGAAGAAGTGTTCAGGAGATCTGTGCTCATTCATTATTTTGATACTGTATGAACTCAGACAAATTATTTAAGCTATGTCCTCAGCACTTCCAAGATAGCAAAAGACTTCTGTCCTGGTGTGCTCAACTGAAATGGTTTCCTGCATTATGACTCTCTATGGTGTTAAAAATGTACACTGTCACCTATGTCATTGTCAGAATAGGATGTCTTTCCTTATTCTGAGATCTACAAAAAAGCACCCTCTCACCTGTTTACACTGAAAATCTGTTTCTGGCCAGAGCTTTTCCTTTGTCCTGACTATATATATCTGATACAGAGAGAAAATTTCATTTGGGATATTTAGATGCCATCACAAAAAGTAACTAGAGTCTATTTCTCTGCTTATACTTCTGTAAGTTATGATAGTAGGGCAATTTGCAATTATTTTTTTTATTCTTGAAAGTATGTTTTGCCATCATGTTGCCTTTATTGGCAAACTTTTATAAATATATATATATATGAAATAAAATCAGGGAAAAATTATAATTTTTATTTTCCTGGTGACATTTTCCCTTTTATAGATGCAGAGAAAGCAGAACTGGGCATTTGCAATTTTCGTTTAAGCTAGTTAAAGTAAACATTTTTTTTTTTTTTCTGGAAGCAATTTGTTATAAATATCTTTGAAATATCCAGCATTTGAAAAGATACTTGATTTCTAGCTTCTTTTACTGAGGGAAGCTCAGAGTCTTAGTAGTAAATTATTTGCCAGCTGAGAGGAAGCCAGATGTTCAGAAATATTCTCTGCTGTCAAAACTTTTAGAAAAATATTTTAGCTATGTACCAGAATTAGCAATTAGTATTCAGTAAGCCACTCTTCGAACACCAGTGGTATAAATGTATTTGCTTTAAAAATTATTCATATACAAGAGAGATGTGGAAAAACATCAACTAATCCCTAGTGTTATGGGAAAAGCCTTAGTTAGTTAGACTTTAATTAGCACTTAGCAGGCATTTAATGAATGTGGCCTCAAAGCCTAATCCATCAAACTGTAACTACCTTTATCACTACTTTAAAAACTATGCATTAACAAAAAAAGTTTTGCAAACATCCTACAGAACAGGGAATTGCAGCACGGTGAGTTCCAGGTCTGTGAGACTGGCAGATCTGGTTACCTTGGGGAATCAAATTCTTTGAAGACAGTTAAGTCCAACTTACTGTAAGTAAGCTAGTGGTTGCTCTAATTATTTTAATTCTGAGAACCTTAAGATGAAATCTTGAGTTATCAAATAGTTTAAGACACTACAATTAACTGCCTGTTAAAGTTGAAAGACTAATTATGGAGATTACCTGCTAATCATTTAAAATATTTCAATAATTTGTCATTGGCACTCAGAGCCTTAGTGAAATCATAATGCCAAAATACTAAGTATTGAAATCATGTTACTTTTGAAAGTAACTGAAATTACAGCATTAAGTCATGCAATACAAATTAAAAAACCTAGATCTTATAGAGGAAAATCATGCTTTTCTGATCTACAAGAATCCTTAGAAAAATCATTAAAGAGAAGCATTACAGAAAAATCTGTACTTGATCAGGATGTTAGCCAACCAATGTATTTGGAACAAAGGGGAGAGACAATATATGTAAGTTGTAGACAATGCATAGATCTGTTGTGCCTATGTTATTGTTTTCTTAGGAGTATGTGGAATTTTCCTTTCCAATGTAATGAAGGAAAGGAAATTTTCCTTTCCTTTACCAACGTAATGAGCAGCTAATGACCCTCATTTGCCCCACTGCAGGTATCAAAGGGTGAAAAAGGGGGTTGCTTAGCAACCGTAAATCACTGGGGTGGGGTAGGGGAAGGAGAGACTTTGGGTTTCTTCGGCTTGTGGGGGGGAAGGGGGAGAACTGCTAGAGAGAGAGAGAGGAGAGAGGATTCTCAGGGAACCTCTGCCTACGAGTTTGATCTCCTTCCTTTTTTTCCCTCCCATTCTCCAATCCCTGGTTGTTTGGTTTTGTTTTTTTTTTGTTTGTTTTTGGTTTGGGGTTTGTTTTGTTTTGTTTTTTCTTTTGTTTTTGTGTGTTTTTTGGGGAGTTTTTTTGGGTTTTTTTGTTTGTTTGGTTGGTTTTTTTGTTTTGTTTTGTTTTGTTTTGGAGTTACCAGTGCTCAAGAGAGAGAGAAACTTCACTATTTGGGGCCATTTGCATTGGGTTTTTTTCCTGAGGGGGGCAGCAGCTGCCGACCCAGGTGCAAGGGGCTCCCAGCATTTGGCTGCTGCATCCACCCCAGAGTGGCATTCATCCTCCAGCTACAGACCACGGAAAAAGATGCCCGCTCTTTCTCTCCCTGCATGGCTTCTTCCCACCGACTCCACAGAGGACTCCACAGCCTCAGAAGAGCTCACGCCAAAACCTTCTTCCATCCACCCCAGGGCCAGCTCAGCACCGACCGAAAAGCAACATCGCCACCTGCTGTCCGTAAATACTGCTGCGCACAACAGTGGCAGAGACTGAGGTGGGGGAAAGGTTCACAGGGAATTATCCCACAAATCGGACATTTTAGTGCTGGTTGCTTGGTTTTCTCTGGAATAGATATATATATATGTAAAGACATATATATTGTGGTTAAGAACTGTTATTTTTGCTATTATCATACCCTAATTAAATTTTGTTTTGAGTCCAAAGGAGGTGTGTCTCCTTCTTTGGTTTCTAGTCCAACAACTTCTCTGAATTTCCTCTAAACTAAGACAACCTATAAACTATAAATTTACAAATCATAATGGAATTAATAGTACCCTGTCTTGAACATGGGCCAATGTGTGTTTGCGTTCCAGAAAGCCAGTATCCTGGGCTGCATCTAAAGAAGCATGACCAGCAGGTGAGGGAGATCATTAGAGTGCTAGAGCACCTCTCCTATCAGGAAAAGCTGAGTGAATTGGGATTTTTCATCCTGGAGAAGAGAAGACTCTGGGGAGATGTTATCTCAGCCTTTTAGTTCCTGACAGGGGCCTACAAGAAAGCTGAAGAGGATCTTTGTACAAGGACATGTAGTCACAGTCAGAGGGAATGGCTTCAAACTGAACAATGGGAGGTTTATATTGGATATTAGGAAGAAATTCTTTACAGTGAAGTTAGTGAGGCACTGGAACATGTTGCGCAGAGAAGTTGGGAATGACCCATCCCTGGAAATGTTAGAGGCCAGGTTTGATGGAGCTATGGTCAACCTGGTCAAGGGAAAGTTGTCCCTATCCACAGCAAGGAACTAGAAAATCTTTGAGGTCTCTTCTAACCCAAATCATTCTGATTCCATGATTAAATTTAATTAAAATATTAGCCATTTTGCCAACATTTTTCTATTGATCTTCTAATCTAAAACACAAAATAATGTCTTAGAACAAGATACAGGACAGCATAGCACAGCTAACACTTTGACAAGGTGAAAACACTTCAGTTAACACAACCAAACCAGTGACATAATTACCTGGAACATAGTAAAGATAAAATCTAGAAAAAAACCTGTCTTCTCTTATTAATGACTAAATTAGTAGTAGTCTAAAGACGTTATTTAGGTTCAGTGCGTCTTGGTTTTTTTTATCCATAATATAGACAACGTGCTCGGAAAGCTTGGAAAGGCTAACATTTGAATCCGTTATGGGCTGAGCAACGTGCTTGCCAGGCTGCATTAACTCTTCCCCTCATACCTTTCTCCTGTGATATGTTAGCTTCACTGTGCAGGAGAACATTGTGAAATGAGGTTTTGTATCATCCTTTGGGTTTAACTGTTATGTTATTGACAATATATGGCATGTATTATACTAAGATTTGAGGCCATGTAAGTAACTATTTTCAAGAAAGTGATTAATTGCATATCAAGTTCAAGAAATAAACCTCTAGTCTGAATCTTATTGATAAAAGTTGATACAATGCTAGCTCCTGATAGCTATTTTTTTTTCTTTGTTATTACTTTCCTCTGCCTACGTGTGCAGTGTGGTTTTTCCCTATGTAATTTTTTCTTTTACCTACCCAATCCAAAATAATTAAAAAAAAAATAATCAACAAAACACACCACATACACTATTCATATTCATATAAAGCAGCTATTCAAATGGTGTATGCTGGTAAAGCTGTTCTATTTCACATCTAATAGAATACATAGGATTAAACCATTTAAATGATTAACTGTATCAGTGTGTACATATTTCTCTTTTAATATAATAATGGATTTTGTTTTGTGGAGACTTATGACAAAAAAATCCAGGAAGATCAACAAATAAGTGTGGTGTTTGAACAGGATATGCTGATAACTGACATGTGGAATAGTTATCATGTAAAAGATTACATACACCTCATAGTGCATTAGTTGCTATGTCAATCATCCTAAGACATAACTGCAAGATCTAACAATCTAAAGCAAAAATACAAAGGATATCTGTACAACTACTGGTCTCTGACAGGTTACTGGCATAGTATATTATATTTTTTAACTTGCTAGAAAAAAAAACATATATGTTTTCATGTTGCCAGTTTGTGCTGAGATATGTCTAAGATAGACTATGTTGCTTCTGATAACTCATTGCCTGTAATGGTCCCACTTTGAAAGTTAGTAATTATTCTGGTTTTCATCGTCCCCATAGTTCAACAAATCTATTGAGGACAACTTTCATGTCCATGGCAAAATCCCCAGGAAGTGCTGCATAGCACATCTTTATGAGAAATATAATCAGTTGAAATATTAAAAAAAAAAATAATTGCATGGAGGTATTCCTAGATATCCAGTAAAAATTACAACTCTGTTAATTGTGTATGTGAGTCCCATTTTTCTCAAATAGAATTCAAGCATGTGTATAAGTTTAAGCATATTTTTAAAATATGGTATCTTTTTAATTCAGATTGACCATGTTTAGTCCCAACAGACTAAATTTCAGATATTAAGCAGTAACAGCAAATGCTCATTAATAAGCTTCTGTTTTTACAGGATAAAATTAAACAAAACATCTGATTAGTGCTTTTAAAAAGCAAACTCAGTAATATGTTGGCAGCTCTTTTCTAAGTAGAGAAAGAGATAATAGAATCATAGAATGACTTGGATTGGAAGAGACCTTAAAGATTGTCTTCCAACCCTTCTGCCATAGGCAGAGCCAGCTTCCACTAGAGCAGATTGCTCAGAGCTCCATCCAGCCTGACCTTGAACACTCTCTGGGACAGAACATCCTCAGCTTCTCTGGGCAACCTGTTCTAGTGCCTCACCAACCTCATTATAAAGAATGTCTTACTAATATCCAATACAAACCCCCCATTGTTCGGTTTGAAGCCATTCCCCCTTGTCCTGAGACTATATGCCCTTGTAAAAAGAACCTCTCCATCTTTCTTGTAGGCCCCCTTCAGGTACAGGAATGTTGCAATTAGGCCAGCCCAAACCTTTCTCTTCTCAAAGCTGAACAATCCCAATTCTCTCAGCCTTTCCTGATAGGAGAGGTGCTTCACCCACTGAATAAACTGTATTCTGAATTATTTGAATCAATCTTTTATTTCGTATTCATCAATCTACCATATTATTTCAGGTGAGGTATCAGTGCTGTTCATATTGGAAGCATGAGTTTTAATTAACTTATCAGATATTGAAAATGCCAAGAAAAGCCTTGGAGACATGCAAATCTTTAATTTCTATGTACCTTATCTTTTTATAAATTTAAAAACCTTGTCACTTAGGAGAATAAATATATATGAAAAGACCAGCAAATTTACTATACAAAAAAAACATTACTGTGCAATAAACAAGGTTGGCTTAAATAGTCTTCAGAGACAATTTATGGAGCAAGTCACAGTTGTATTGTACTTCTCTAACAATGCCACTGCCATGTGAGTTTCAAATTACAGCCCTTACATATAACGCCATTATGTGTTGAAATTCCATGGAATGGAATTCAAGATGATGGGGGAAAAAAAACAAAACCATAAAAAACCCCAACACTTCAGATTGCAACTTAGGTTGCATAGGTCCATAAATAAGTATCAAAATTGAGGTAACATTTGTTAGCAGATTGTTAAGGAAAACGTGATGAAGGCAAAGCATTACTGCCTTGGAAATTTTAACTTACAACTCTCTGCATTCTGACACAGATTTCTGTAAAAATGAATATAAATAAATGCTGATTGCAGCTTTGGTGGATTTAAAATGAATTTATTGTACATTGAATAACTAAGATGATGATGACAAACTTAGTAGATAGTGACTTCTTCCTCCATGCCTGCTATTTACACCAAATTGTTATTAAGCAGATGGAAAATTTATGCTTGTAATCTCAGAAAATTTTGTCTCATAGCTTTTGATCAAAGCAAATTGAAAATGTAACAATTTGTTGCACATGTGCAACAGCTTTCTCCCTTTCTAGCTGCTGACAGGCAAGATGGTTTTTTGAAAGAACTTGCTTCTCCTTGTTACAAGCAGAAAAGTGTTATTATCTAGGGCAGAAAATCTGGTTGCAAAACAAGTTAAAATTTCTGTAGCTTTTCTTCCTTTGTGCCTAGGCCAAATCAAAACTTCATAGAATCTTAGAGAGGTTTGGGTTTGTGAGGTATTGTGTAAAACACAGTTGTGTTCAACACTTTATTTTGACTGAAAATAAGGGTATTAAATATCATAATTATGAATTTAAAATCCAATAACACACTACAGAAAACAGAAAGTTCCCTGCACTCTAGATTTGTTTCACAAGTTGTCAGCTGAGGGGAAAATCGCCTCCTTCCCCCTGCTGGCAACCCTCGCTTAGAAGCGGCTCAGCATACTGCTGGATGCCTTTGCCATGAGGACAAAGATTCCTACTTTATCTGCAAGTAGAGAGCCTGTTTTGTCATAGTCATATTTTCAAGATTTTTTTCACAATGAGGGTTGATAACAATACTAAAAAGAAAAAAAAATTCTAATTCATCTACAATGAAATAACTCTGTGAACTTAAACCCAAAACATGGGTACAAATGACCAGATTTTAATTAATTGTTGATGAGATTGATGTCATATAAACATTTTCCAAAATGTTAGCCTTGTCCAACTCTTTCTTCTCTCATATTTAAATAACAATTTCATCCTGAAACCACAAATCTTTCTACAATTTCAGATATTAAGCAGTAATGGAAATCCACATTGAATTTATGCTATCCTTCAAACACATCCTTTCTGTTGTGCAGGAAAAGTTTACATTGAGAAAAATCTCAGGAACAGTGAAATATTCTACTCTGAATTAGAAGTCCAAGTAAACCAAATAATCTGCTTAGATTTGCATCTCTACTGAAAACATGAAACTCAGATTTTTCCAGAAAGTAATTTGGCTTCAACTATTGAACCCCAACATAGAACCTTGGTATGTTTTGCCTGCCCCCACATCTAAACAGAGTATACAAAGTCAGGGTTTTTTATTTGGTTTTGTGGTTGTTTTCTGTCATAAACTAAAAAGATTGTTGCATTGGACATGCTCTTGCTTTAAACTATTTTTTGTAAGGAAACTCTTATAAAGTGTCCCAGAATAAATGAAAATTACTAAATTCTTTCTCCTTTTTCCTCTTAAAGCCACATCTTCTGCAGTCATATATTAGATGAGTATATCATCATCAATATTTTAACTCCATTCTACAAGAAGATGGAATGAATATTCAGGATTTCTATCTGTGTAACTAAATGCCTTTGTCCTTACTTCTGAAAGGCTTTCATAACTAAGTTAACTCACTCTATCTGGCCATATAGATGCCAAATTCCTGAAACTTTTTCTGATTTAGAAGAATTATGCCTAATTTGAAAATTGTTTCACAGCTCAATAACCACCCTCTAAAAAAAAAAGCAAAACCCACACCACAAAACAATAAAACATTTAAAATGTGTTAGTATGTACAACATTCTTTTTAGAATACATACTGAAGTGAAAATTGATTGCTGTCTTGAAGACATTTTCTTTACAGTATATGCTACTGTGACTTTAATTCTACCTATATTTAATACCTTGGTCTGATTTGTGGGTCTGAGACACTGGATTATTATATTAATTATTGACTTGGACCAATTCAAATATGTGTGGGGAAGGGACAGATCAAATCTTAGGGAGGTGAGGTGATGCCCTTTCCCACATGGCAGCTCCTGTGAGACTCCTGGGGTGACCCTGGAGCAGCCGTCAGTCAAAGGCAGCCTGGGAGCACACCCACACCAGGACCCTGAACCTTCTAGCCAGCCTCTGACTGTCTGGCACAGTGGGAGCACCATCGCTCATCCCAGAGTGGCCAGTGGTACCAAAGTCCTGCCTGGGAGGAGTGGCCACGGGGGGCCAGAGCAATAAAAGGAGCAACATGTGATGTTCATGTGGTCTAGACTCCTGTATCAGAACCAACACCAGATCTAGGGATGGTAGCTATATTTGTCCTTTTCCCTGTATATCTTCTCCTAATCTCATTTATTAATGTGTTGGGTAACTTGGGGGCTGGGTTTTGCAAAGTTGTGTGGGTTTGCATGTGCTAAATCAACGTTTTGTGGAATGCTTCGTTTTGGTTGCATGTTACCCTTTAAGCTTTTCCCAAGTTCACTTATTTTCTAAAGTTTTCTGGTAAAGTACCCCCTGAGAAAATGTGTGCAGCTTTTATCATTTGTGCTCTCTCAAGGTGTTGAAAGAACTGAAGGTGAATTTTTGGAGCTTTGTATATTTTTCAAGTAAAACTCCTCTGGTGAGCTCATAGCTCCAAAGTTTGGGATCTTAGAGTGGTGTTTACTAATCTGAAATCCAGACATATGTAGCAAAAAATTTAAAATAGTTAAGTACTACCAATGCATACAAATTTGAATTTCCTACTTTCCTAGTCTGGTCTTATAAAAAAACCCTGATAATAAACAAAATCAGCATGAATACTACAAAGTAACATAAAAAGGTAAAATAATTATTTAATAAAAAAGCCCAAATGTGACTTTTTAACTTGTATCTTCTTGAAAACATGTCTTCCCACTATTCTAACAGAAATGTGCATCACACAACAGATCAAGACACTCTACACAACCACTCATTGGTTTAATCAGGACAAAGTGACTCCATGATCATTCTTTCATTCCAGTGCTTGGGAATCCACACAAAAGCAAACAGGAAAAAGCACTAAATAGTACTACTTTCTCAATACACATATATGAAAATAAAACTTGCAATCAAAGTAACTATTTTTCAATTGAGAGAGAAAGAGCTTTTACTCCTCTCAATGGCTTCTGATCATATTTTAACTCAGGAGGATGTACTGGATGTGCATTTTACCACCAACTGCTTGAGTGAGGAGAGAATTCAACTAAATTGCTATTTGTATTTCTATCTCTTGGCTTCCAAATAGCTTGCAAAGGCATGTGATTTTCTAGACATTCTGTTTTTGAACTACTTCAAGACAAAGGTTATATCTGCCACATAAAACTTGCTGTCATCTTTAGAGCACTCAGCAATTTAGGCTTCATGTGTGTTCATATTTTCAGGCTCTGCTGTTGCTGCACTCCTCTCTCTGCCGTGCAGCAGCTCTACCCTGGGATTCAGCCAACTTTATACTGCAGAACCTCTACCTGGCTCCTTTTGAGGACAAATATGTTGTGAATGCTTAAAAGTGACCTTACCCTGTTTCTACTTCATATTCCTTTTCTGCACTTGAAAAAATAATGTAACTGTTTCTGTTTAGGAAAATAGTTATCTGTTTCTCTCTTCAGCTCCACCATTCTGTCAATCAACATTTATCAATAAATTATTGTCTTGGTACTGTCCCAACAAAGAACAAACATGATGTGAGAAGTCTAAGCCAATTTAAGTGAACCAAGAAAATGATACATGAGATCTAGAAATTGCACAATATGTTCAAAAGTCTTTGAAAATCTCTCTAGTTTTCTAAGTTCTTGAAGTAAGTAGCAAATTCTGTGAGAGAGTATTAAGTGAAAGATGTTTCCTGACTTCACAGTCACAAAAAAAAAATAATTCGAAAGTGTTCAACCTTTTTTTCCATTCGGAGAGATAGGATAAGTTCCACTGTTAAATTAAAGCAATTTATACTGACTAGTTTACACAAGCCTACATCTACTATTACCCCCAGAATACGTTTCATTGTGTTAATCAAATACCTAAGTAATTTTTATTGAATGATCTTTACTGCACACTCTATACCAAACCTACTTCTATAACTGAGTTACTTTTTTCTTACTGAAAAGAACATTATGGAAATTAACACTGTCAAATGAAATGCTCATTATATGACAAGTTGGCAAACATGACTGTTACTCTCAAATTTAAATTCCTCTTTGCTATTATCTGTTTCCATTTCTATATCTAAGATTGTTTTTCCTTACTTTTTCGTTGCATTGCTGAATTGAGATTTCTGAGCATGAAGGCAGCATTACTAACTTCAGTATATTAATCATAAAGCATTATGAATACAAACAATTTACCCAATGAGAACAGAAGAGTAAGATAGATTTCTCTTCCTAAGATGGACTTCCTCAATGTGTTTTTCTGATGGCTACACAACAAAGCACTTGAACCAAAGTAAAAAGTTCAGAAGCTTATACCAGAAAAGTACAGATTCTTAAATACTCAGATTCACAAGGATAGCAAAATCTTTAGAAGGAGAAAGGAAAAGAGAATGACACTCCATCGTAAAAGAGTTTGTGCTTGTTTCAAATTTAGAGTTCACAATGACAGAAAAACAGATCTGTAGATGGTCAAAGCTAAGCAAATTTAGCCAAAATCACTTTTGGAATGGAGAAACCTATTATAATTTCGGTAAATAAGTGCTGGCTTAGGAAATGAATGTCTTGTGTTCTTGAATGTCTTGAAGTAATGACTGATGAAATTGTCGAGTCCATGATTTCCACCATTCAGTAACCTGAAGAGGTCCTATGTATCAGATATAGAACATGAAATTGTAACTGTTCTATTTCTAACAGTTAATATTTAATCTGATGGACAGGAAAAGCTGGTCAACAAAAAACATTTTAATGAAGATGCAATAATTCAGGAAATGAGACTCTAATATGCCCCAGTATACATGAAATAAACCCACCCTCTAAACTGACTTAAAATTCTAAACCTATATATCTCACATCATCTGGGTAGTTATGACTATTGATTCTTCATATATTCCAGAGGGAGAAGTTGGATTTATCCCAGAGTGACTAGAAGTATAGAATGGCTGTACAACAACAAAATCTTAAATATATTTTTATAGTAATTCTAATAAACACTTTAATATGAGAATTTGAACTTGTTTTCCCTTTCTACCTCTTTTTTTCCCCCTTTTCTTGGAAAAGTGAAGGGGGCTACCCCAGTATTTCTCTAGTGTTTGTCATTCTCTCAGAGAAGTCATTAGAAAAACTTCAACATGTTGATTTTTTCCTTAAACAACATCAACCACAGCAAAAACTATGCCTTTTTTAAGTTTAATTTTACTTTTTTTTAATTTTTTTTTAAGAAAAGAAGCATATCTAACTCTCAAGTTACGGATCCTGATGCTACTATTACCTGTGTGGATATATAAAAATTCTACAGTGCCTGGTCCTTTTACAATTTAACTCCAGTGAGGAATGTCAGCAGCACTCTGCCTTCTATGTCTGTTATTTTGAGGGAGAATCCTTTATATCCTCAAGGCCTTATCATTACAGACTCTCTGCTCTACCCTCTTCCAGTAGCAGGCAGTGCAAAATTTGCCCGATAAAAAAAAATATATGACCTATGCTCATCTAATAACTCCTCTTTAAGAAACTTTAAACAACAAAAAACATAGTAAGTCTCATGATCCTAATGACACCATAGTCTGCAAAATTATTCTTAGTTCTCAGAGTATCTTTCCCCACTCTGCTTTTCCACCTTCCCTCTTTGCTTGTACCATTCACATAAACATGTAATTTTTTCAAGAGTTCTTATCAATTGACAGTGCTACATACATGTCACACATTCTTCAGAAAATAAAAAGTATAAATCTCTCTCACTACTTGTGGGACACTTGCCACTGAAACACATTAAGATACATTAATCTTTTTCCTATAAGAGTAGAATTCTGCAGCGTGAGTTTGTGCACTGTTAGTGTCTCATCTCTGCTTTTTTTTTTTCCTCTGAAAACTGGCACAGTATTATTGCTCTATGCAAGTAATTTCAAAGATACACAACCACAGAAACAGTTCAAATATTCTTACAAGTATATTATTATTCCTACCCTTCTAAAGCTGAACCCCATGTGGTTCTTTGATATCACATTTGAAGCACCATCTACCTAACCATAATAAGTGATTGTAAACTGACATTTGTGTAATATACAAGATTCTCATCATCTCAACAGCACAAACTTGAACTTTCTGATTATTTTTCCCCTTCATTGTATAAATTGCAGGTAAAGAATTCTTACATTATTCTGTAATTAGCAGCTCTGCCTCTCCCACTGTCTCACACAGCCTCTTGTCCCAGTAAAGAACCAATATCTTTCTGATGTTTGAAGGTTATGTTGCATTAAAAAAAAAAGTTTCCTAACCTTTATTTCTAACATGTTTCAATATTTTCAAAAACCCTTCAAAGAGTGTTCAAAGAGAAAGCAGTCTTTATTTCTTCCTAAGAGATAATGAAATAATATTTTTTTTCTCTACTAATATGTTAAGACACTTAATACTTCTGTTGCTTCCTTTGATTTCAGAAATAGGATTCTTATACTGTAGAGTGAGGAATATATTTTTTTCATATGGAGTGTTTTTCACAATCCATTGATTGGAATAAAAAGTTTGTGCCTCTAAAAAGTTCTTTAAGAAGACAGACATACCCAGATTAAGCACCCCTAATGAAAGTTCCAATTTTACATTCAAAGTCTGATTTTACAATGTTCCTATTTTGAATAAGTTACTCCCAAAATAAAATTATTTTAAAACATTTTATTTTTCCTGCCATAAAAAAGTGGAAAAAAAAAATGTTCTTATAGTGTAAGTACAAAGTCTTCTCAATCACTGGGATAAATCACTGGGAAGATGGGGACCTAAAGACCTCTAAATCTCTACATGAAATGTAACAAAGGACATGTTACTTAATCTTAAAAAAGGTAAACTGAGTATTTTGCTGGGATATATCAGTCTAGGGTTTAAAATGTAAAAATGAATGTAAAATTTAAAGTGTAAAATTGAAAAATTCAAACCGCAGTGGTAATGCATGGAGAAACCCTGGAGGAAGTCTCCTCTATTCTATAAAATATACTGTACAGTAAATTAAAAGATGATGGTAGGGCTATTACTGATAATTAAGGTAATCTGAAAAAGTATAATAATAAATAAGCAACACTTGGAATGCTGTATGTATGCTTTATGTCATCAGCAATATGACATGTATCTAAAGTAAATGACCCAGAGGAGAAAGGAATTTTTGAGTTATGGACAATAAGGAAGAGAAGTTTTGACTAGTGAAAACTGAGCTATGAAAAAGCTGTCCTAATGACACCAGCATAAAAATAGCTGCATGAACATTGGAGAATGAAAACCAGTGCAAGATTTTAGTGGTACTGAGATGCTATTTTTGTCCAAGTGTATTAGAGAAAATACAAGAAATTGTGATTAGTACAGCAAATGTTTTTTGCTACCTTTTCTTTTGTTGTAAACAGCAACAAAATCCCTTCTCTGATAAGCTTTCATCAATAAGTTTAAACAGTGAAAATACTTTGAGATGTTATCTTGAAAGATGCAACTCTTTTTCAGGACATAACCAGGAGAAATAGTGGTATGTATAGTATAATAGTGAAATATTCAACTCTGGTCTTCACAGGTTCTCAGGTAAATAGGCATTTTCATGAAGAGATGCAAAAGTTCCCATTGTTTCCAATAACTGTCAGGATTCTGGAGGGAATTCTAAAACTCATAAAGCAAGAAATTACATCCAATATTTAGACTTTAAGTAGCTGCAGATAGAATTTCTTTGCCTAAAGTAATACCATACAAAAAACATATGCCAGACTTAAATACAAAAAAGGTTCAGACCATACACTTTTCTCACCCAGACCCCAAGAGGTATCCTTGGTGGAAGACCAGGTCAGAGGGTATTTAGATTAATGTGAACTGCGTAAGTCCACAGTCTCTGGTGGGATGACATGAGGAGTGCTGAGCAATCTGGTTGGTATCATCACAAAGGCCATTGTTGCCAATGTTTTCTCTGTCATTGTCTAAGTTTAGAGAACTTAGAAAATTTATAACTAAAGTGGAGAGACAAGNTGTCCCTCTGAAAGCTCTGCTTGTCGTCTGCTGGCCTTTAGGCTGGGGCTTCCGATGTAAAAGTTCTCCAACGTCCGGGCTGACCGCCGCTGGCTCCCTCACAGAAGGCCCGATGTAAGGGGCCCCCCCCGGCTAGTGATGTCTTCCTTTCTTCCTCTTGGGCAAAGTCAAAAGAAAAACAATCCAAAAAACTCTGTAAAATCCGGGTATGGGAAAAAGAAACAGCAGGAAAGGCAAAGAAAGAAAACCAAACTCAGCGGGTTTCTCTCTCAGCCGTCTCCCCTGCTGCCGACTCTCCAAAAACTCCAGTCCATCTGCTTCTCCCCCACCCTAAATCACCGGTCAATCTTGCTTCTTTGTTAGAGGCAATTGGACTGGGGTAGGCCCATTTGCGGCTCATTCTGGCAGTGGGGGAAGGAAAATTCCATTAGATTCTGAACTTATAACAGTCATGGTGACTGAGTTTTTGTATTCCTTTTTTTCTGTTGCAAAGCTTGTCAAAATCAGGATGATCTCACAAAGCATGTCAACACAGAAAGCAATCTTTGGTAAAAATCTGTCTGAGAAAATTGTTACCACTCATTTTAAGTATCTATGCTTACAATCATGATAACACTTGTATCTGATGCTGCTTGTACATCCTATCCAAGTATAGCACAGATCATTAGATTAACAGACAATATTTATTAATAGTTGCCATTCAATTAGGATACATCCAGGTTGTTTTACAATGAGAAGACCTGTAGCAATGCAGACAAGATTATTTGATAAATTTGAGTAATATTCATCGCATGTAAATGGTTACAAAACCCTGATGAGTAGGGTTCAATCATTGTCATTATTAGTTTTGTTGCAGTATATATTCTACTGTAGCAACTTTTGATTTTCATTTTATTACTATGTGAAATACTTATTAATTCATAATGCATATAATGTAACATAAAAGGGATAAAATAATTATTACTCCTACACAGGCAAATAAATTGGAATGAAACAGTTTCAGAATTGATTTTTTTGTTTTGTTTTGTTTTGTTTGTTTGTTTGTTTGTTTTTTAAAGAAGGTTACTTCTCTCTCTCTCTCTCACACACACACAAGTCTATTATACTGTGTGGCTCTTACAGGAACATCATATCATTTCACAAAAGCCAATGCACAAGACCACATTTATCAAGGAAAGGTACTGGCATAAGGCTCTGGCCAACCAAATCGTCCACCCTAGTCTATGTTAATCACTCAGCAGGAGATGTGAAGAAGATAGTACATTTTCTAGTCTTACTCTAATGTAAACCTGTTTACTCTAATGTAAATATCTGTTTAAAGGTAAACCAGCAGGAGAAATGAACCCAACTCAGAATGAGATTGCAAGTCAGAATAGCAATTGATTAGAAAGATCACAATAAATACATTGATACAGAAGGAAAATCCATTTGACCCACAAAAACAGATGTGCAACCCAGCACCATAAGGTACAAGGAAAATGGAGCTTGCCAATCCCTGTGTTGAGCACTATGTGGCCCCCCTGAGTTCAAAGTAAAAAGAAAGATAAAACCTACTGGTGAAGATGATGGTCAGTCTGGTCAAAAGTAGCAGTTGCAGTCATGTTGAGTTTCTGGTCCTCCCCTGGATCTGACAAGAAAGGGCTTCAGCCTCCCATCCCCAAGCTTAAACATTCTTGGGCTCAGATGGGAATGCCCAGTCCCTCCACCACGGTGGGGTGGACAATGGACAATTTACTCTGTGAGATGAGTCATGGGATGTTTTTGGCATCCCTAATGGACTATTGGCAGACACGACTCCTCAAGTGGGTGTGAAGGTGCTAATGGCTCCCCAGAGGGGAGTTATCACACCTGAGTCATTGGTGTGAAGACAATAAAAATTTCTTATCTCCCAGAAGTTCCTAAATACCCAGCTTGTAGCCTGAGGGGTCAGGTGTGCCCTGGGCAGCTGCTGCAAACGGGCCATTGTAAGCAGTTTATGAGAAAATGACATAAAGCGTTTAGAATACACACCTACACAGTGACAAACTGATCCTGGCTACTATAACCAGGACATAAAGCAGGACCGATGATGAATATCCAGGTCATAATAGACAGAATGGCTTGTTTTCCCATGGGCTACAACTAGGTCCTTCTATAGCACTCTGGCTGTATCCCCATAGTATGACAGATCACCTTCTCCAAGACATAATTATCATCATATTTTTTAACCCACTCTTCCAAATACCTAAAAGTAAGGGAAGGCTCCACTACAGACTGTCAGGTTAGTTCTTTTCATGGCAAGATGTTCACAGAATCACAGAAAGAGTAAGGTTGGAAGGGACCACAGTGGGTCAGCTGGTCTAACCTCCCTGCTCAAGCAGGGTTATCCTAGAGTGCATTGCATAATATTGTGTTCAGAGAGTTTTTGAAAACCTTCAGTGATGAAGACTCTACAACCTCTCTGGGCAAGTGCTTTGTCACTTGCACAGTAAAGAAATTCTTCCCCACATTCAAGTAGAATATCTTGTGCATCAGTTTCTGCCCATTTCCTCTTACCCTATTGCTTGGCATCACTGAGAAGAGCCTGGCTCCATCCTTGTGACAGCCACCCTCCAGTCACTTCTATGCACTGATAAGCTCCTTTCTCACTTGTCTCTTCACGTGGTTGAACAGGTTCAGCTCCCTCAGCCTTTCCTGGTAAGAGAGATGCTCCAGTCCCTTGTTCATCTTTACTCTGTGCTAGACCTAATCCAGGAGCTCCATGTCTCTCTTGTACTGAGGAGCCTAGTACTGGACACAGCATTCCAGATGTGGCCTCGCCAGGACTAAAATCAAGATAAATCAGTGCTTTCCCCTCATCCATCCAGGTAGTTGCTTAATCATAGAAAGCAATCAGATTGGTCAAGCATGATGACACTTTTAGTGTCTCTTGATCATCTCCTTGCCATCCACATAGTAAGAAACAACAACTTACAGAGTGAGATTGAGATGAGGCTGACGGACTGGTAGTTTCATAGGTTCTCCTTCTTGCCATTTTTTTGAGACTGGGATGGCATTTTCCTTCTTCCAGTCCTCAGGCACCTCTCTTCATTGCTACTACCTTTCAAAGCTGATCTGGCTACAGTGTCCACCAGTTCTCTCAGCACTCCTGGATGCCTCTTATCAGTGCCTATGGACTTGTAGATATCAAGTTTGTCTATGTGTTCTCTAATATTCAGTTTTATATGATTTGATATAACAGAGGAATGCTTGAGAAAAAAAAAGTCCAGGATAGAGTTAGAGAGCTACAGACTGCAGCAATTGGGCACAAGGTGACTGATAATTCTTTCACAGTGCAGACATACCACCAATCATTGTGCTTCACAACCATATCTGCATTAAAACAGACTAGTAGAGTATCACTGCTTTAGATGAAAGTAAAATTGAATTATTTTTGCAGCATTTTATTTACTTTCTTTTAGCAGTGCTTCATATTTTATTAGAACACTGTGACAAAAGATGTCCCTTTTCAAGTACTCTCATGAAGGGCACATAGGAGACATTTAACCCTGCTTCTGTGTATCATCTTGAAGTATAGAGGGCTTGGAGAAGGATAAGAAATGCAATGTTTGTTTTTTTGCAGTGAGAGAAGACAAAGGGAAATCACTAAGTTACTATCCTGGTACTAGTGGACCAGATTATCAATCAGAGGGATTTAGCAGCCCTTTTTATAGGGTCTTGCAAAATCACAATTTAGCAGAAATAGATAATCTTGCAAGTGAATCTCAAGAATACTTTTTTTCCATATACCACCCCCCCCACCCCCACCCACCTTGGAACCTTGCTAAGCACTTTTTAGTGTTAAGACACTAGCTGACTTTTTATCTTGAACCTGCAGGCAAAACAGTAAACTCATGTTTTTCACCATATCCTCCTCAATGAATTCCAAAGGACTACACTGCCTCTTACATAAGGATCAACTGCCTTGCCTTAGGATAAAATGCACTCCAGCACTGTCAAATACCACTTTCTTACCAGTATCATCTCCACCAGAAGAGACAAAAAGAGTAAACACACGACATGATTGACAGAGCAATATTTTACCTGCATAACGATAAAGTATATTTTAGTCTGGCAATATATTCATTCTCACATCTAAAACCACTTTGCAAGAAAATAAAATTATTTTAGACCATCCATTATTTATGCACAAGTAGGAGACAATACAAGATTTTCCAAATCAGAAAAAGAGGCATCGTTCCTATTTCTCACTCACAAGTAGGTTCCACTGACTCTTAAGAATGGCTTCTTGGATTATGACTAAAAATTACTGAAGAAAAATGTCCTAAGACATGAAAAAAATAATCAACAGAGCCCCATCACTTGAAAGCCTTGCCCATGCTCATAAAAGTTGGCATTAGATGAGCTCACAGGTTAGCACACCAAACATTTCACACAATCTGGAAAGACAGAGGAAATTATGGATTAAGTGGACTGTACTGCTTCTGCTTTAATGAAAACATACATTGGTAAATGCCAAGTTGTCTTTACTCTCACACTGGTTGCATTCACTGCTCTCTCATTTATTATGTATTTGTTTTTCTAGATCTTCATATTCCAGGTTTGATTTCAGTTAAACGGACCTGTTGAATGGTAATGTCTCCATAATTATTAATACTCTAGGATGCAACAGTTCAAAGATGACTACAGACACATCTAAGGGAGACTAGGTAGGTGAATGAACCTGTTTTTCAGGTAGTTGCTAGGGAAGACTTCCAAAGAAAAATGCACTCTACTATTTTAAAGGAAACAAACTTGCTCCCACTTTCTCTCAGCAGAATATAATATTCAATATATTGTGAGTTCTGGTAAATGACAGAGACCTAGGAACATATGAGCTTTCTTCCTCTCTTTCAAGTACATAATTTGCTCTGCTACAGGGAGATGGTTTTAGTACATGCACTATCCAAGGTGTAAACAAAATGTTCACAGGCAATGAGACAATTTGAAAATTATATAAGTAATCCTGTTATTTACCCTAAAAAAACTGTCATTACTTTCAGTAGAAATCCTGTCCAAAGGGAACTAGAAAATTAGAATTCAAGATTATTTGAGGAGGATTTATCTTTGGGTATACAGTTTAAAAATTGCATCAGACAATTCTCAAATACTTGTTTAGCATGTGACATACCTGATAGAAAAAATGCAAAAGCAATGGATAGCATAGTAAGTCTACGAATAGTAGGAAATATTTTATTCCTAGGTAAATATAATTCAATTACTGCTTTGGTTTAAAGGACATTTCATTACAATTAATCTTAATTTTACATCACTTACTGCTCTATTGCCATGTAGCACTGGAGAGAACCTCCATATTTTTGTCCTCCCTTGAATCTCTGCTGGTCTTTTCCTCTTCCCTTCATATTGCTAGCCAGGACCTTGATCCAGCTCTGCCACACTGACCAGATCACTGGAGACACTCTGAATGTACACTTGGCCTTCATCTCAAAGGATATATATAATAAAGTGCAAATCACAGAGCTCTGCACTAGAGGGGATCAGAGTTACCTACACAACATCTGAGATGGCTGCTGCCATGGTTATGGTAATGCTCTGGAGAAAATCCAGTTGGTAAAGGCATCTGCAGTTCTATAGACAGACCATAAGACAGGAAGGCGAAAGTAGAACCAGAACCATTGTCTCTAGGAGAGCAGACTTTAGTCTGTTCACATCTCTGCTTGGCAGATACATGGGATACAGCCTTGGATAGAAAAAGGGTCAGAGAATCGAGTTGATTTTTAAAGATCTCCTCCAAGCTCAAGAATTCTCCTGTCCCAAGGAGTAGGAAACCAAGCAAAGACAGTATGATGCCTACAGGGATAAATAAGGGGCTCTTGACAAAACACAAAAGTAAAACTAAAGCATAGAAGATGTGGACACAGGGAAATAAGTTGGGAGGAATATAAGTACACTGTCAAAGCTTTCAGAGATGAGTTTAGGAAAGACAGTGTGGCTCAGAGGCTAATAAAGGGAACAATACAATTTAACATCATTCATGACCTGGATGATGATCAAGTCTGTGGATGCTATGAAACTGAAGGGAGTTGCTCATATATCAGATGACTGTGCTGCCATTCAGAGGCACCATTCAGTATAAGACCCTGAAGCAGTATGTGCTGAAGGACAAAAGGCCAGAAATCAACCTTGAAGAAAATTACATCAGGAACCTGGAAGTTAACAAATGTCACATGTCCCAGCAATGTCTCCAGTAACAACAAGGCCAACAACATCCAGAACTGTGTTAAGTGTATTGTCAGGATGTCAAGGACTATTTCCTTTTGCTGATGAGGTGACACTTAGAGTGCTGGGTCCATTCCTCGACTTCCCTGTATTAAAACAGACATGAAATTATTGGAGCATGTACAGCAAGAGAAAATAAAAATTATTAAGGGACTGCAGAATCTTTCATATGTAAGGCTGAAAGAGATGGAACTGCTCCCTCTGGAGAAGATGAACCTTGGAGGTCTGGAGAGGGCGAAGGAGAAAATAAGATGATAGGATCATTACAATGATTTTGTTCCTTATTTTTTTTTCTCATTTTTGGGAAAAAAACCCACCAAAATCAACAAACCAAAACAAGAAAATTACACCAAAGACAGTACTTTAATACCTTTAAGGTGATTCTAACTAGGAGAACAGAAGAAACCTTTTACCAAGCTGCATAAAGAAAAATAAATAAAAGATCTAACTGTAAAAACATGCCTTTGAAATTGTAAGGCAAGCTGAAATTAAAAATTAAAAAATCAGATTAAAAAAAAAATAAAAAATTGGCAGACAAAGTATTTGCTACTGTCTCCAGTGAAATGATGTAACACATGCTTCAGGGCCAGAAGATTACCTTGCTGCGTTTTGGGTCAGCTTGCTGATTAAAGTTGTTGCCAAAAGCCAGAACAAACCTCAATGGGGACTGCCCTCGCCTTTGTGTAGGAACTGCTTTTAAGCTGCAGTCTTTGCTCCTGGGTCCCACCTGAACTACCTGTCAAACAGCAAAAAGAAAGGGCTGGTCTGCAGAGAAAGGTAAGCCAGAAGCAGAGAACTAGCAGGGCAGTGACCTCACCAACATGGACACAGTCCACAGTACCTGAGCAAGGAGAATGGTTCTCTGATAATATGCAGGATCAGTAATCACTCCATTAGATCACAGTAAGAAGAAGAAGTCATGATTGAATGAGTAAATCAAGCCTGTAGGATAGGATCAGACAGGTATAAAATCATCTGCTGATGCAGTACCAGTATAGCTTATGAGTCCTAAGCAAAGGTGATGGAAGGGAACATCTGCTGAGGTTTCTTCCAGCTCTTCACAGCAGCTCTTCCTACTTGACAACCTGGCAGTCAGCTAAACTCCTAGGAGGGAAGAGAATTCCAGTTCCTGACACATAACATAAGCAGTGCCATTAAGATAATGCTTCTTCTCACAAGGAAAAAGCTCTCCTAGGAAACATATCATAACCTGATGAGGTCATAGATGCAGACAGTTGGGCAGCATTTGGTAAGTCAAGCTGCAAATCAAATAAATGTTTAGTTGTTTTCTTTGTCTTCAGGGAAGAATTAAAAAAGGTACACATATTTTGCATTGTTCTTACTATTCTATTTTATCCCTACTACTCCTGTGTGCTTTTTTGCTACTCCTAGTCATTAATAGTCTGCCTTTCAATGCACAAGAAGTACTATTTTTGTTTCTGATTACATAAAAACTAACCAATTTGGGCTTAGATCACAGAGGGACTTCTAAGCAGCCTAGAAACTCTATTAAACTTCAATCAATTTTCTTGGTGGGCAGTTATCAATCTTCTGCTGCATATTCCTGATTATATAAAAATAACTATTTTTTACAATAGACACACTTGATGATTAATTAAGACTGTAATTTAGTCTATCAAGCAAAATCATGTGAACCGTGTTCTCACTAGCATTAATTGTTTTTCAGGTTCAATGACAGGAGTCACTGGATGTGGTTGGGAAATACTTGCAACATTACCTCTGTAAGTTTCTCAGTATTAAATACATTTAAAATAAGTACTTACTACTATATTGAAATATATTATAACCTTACATCTTCAGTAGGTAATGTTTACCCCATGTGGGAGGTAATTCTATTTAAAACATGACTGGTATGTTACATTTGTTTGTTTGGGTTTTTCTAGTTTTGGTTTGGTTTGCTTGTGTGCTTTTTGTTTTACTTTTGTTTTCCAGTAAACTTCCAAGGAAAACTTAAACAAGCTCTCTTAAATCAGAAACATTCTGAATATGACTCCAAGAAGTGAAAAATTCAGTGAGTATTTGCAGTGAAGGATAACTGAGGATGAATTTCTCCTGTGTCATTTGGTTACAGTCCTCTCTCCTATACAGCACACACAGTTTCCTGCAGTAGGAAATACACCAGGACACTGTGCACAGTATCTTTCACTTCACCATAAATGTGGCATTCACAGGTTAAACCCTAACTTCAACAGTAGTGTAACTCTGCCCTCCATTAGCAATTCAGGGTAATGTTTCCCTGGTCTTTCTCTGTGCAAGCTAGAGAAATAAAATAAAAATCTGTTTTAAAGAATTTATTGCTTTTGTTTGTATTTTTGTATTTGATTTTTTTTAGGCATACAACAGGAAAATCATGTACTCTATTCAAAGTGATGATATAATACAGAGCTCAAATCTAAGTATTAACTGTGTTTTATCAGCTTCTCCGGCTTTGTGCCTGGAGCATTTGCTATTGTCTTCATTGTTCAGTAGAAAAATATTTGGATATTGTGAGTTTAAATATTGGATGACAGAAATCTCATAGGCTAAAGCTAAATCCCTTTGTTAGGCCTGTTTGCCAGAATTTGAATGCCCAACACAAAACTCATAGGAGATCTGTCTTTTCAATACACATAGGCCAAATTCTACAGGGCCTAATTCAATTGTAAATTGCAATAAATATTTCACAGAAGCATAGGGACAGATATTGTTTGTGCTACAACACTAATTACATTTTGGTCCTCATTGTGCAGTAAGTACATTTTCAATTCAAAAGTATTATTTAGACTGTATTGTATTGTGTTGTAATTAAACATTGAACAGTGCATAGCTCCAGTACTCCTAAATGTTACTGCAGTACCACTAATAATATTAAAAAATAAAAATATTTAAATAAGCGCTTTCTTCCATACACATTGTCTACTGAAATTTAAGCTTGACACATGACATAGAAGAAATAATGATATCAACTTAAAAAACAGTAAAAGTTGTACACTGACAGCCACATAATCTGTAAATACATTGTTATTAAGAATGTTTTGTGACTAGGTATGAAAATTGACATAGTACAGTACTCAAAACAACCTAGTAATTCTTACCAGGCATAAAATAACATGAATTCAATCAAAATACATGAACTTTCTTGGACAACAAACCCCATCATAACAAGGAAAGGTTGAGACTATGCAGGCAAACAGCACCAATGGCTTGACATGAAGTAGAACACAATCTACTAGTGACTACTGCAGGAAATTCAACTTTTAAAATACATATACGTTACTGAAGTCACTTTCAGACTTCACTACTGTCAGTATTTTAGGGAACAGAAATTACTTTTGATGAGAATTGGGTCTCCATGCAAATATTTAATTTCTGAATTAAATGGCAACTGTGAATTTTTATGAAGATCCTCTTATTTTTAAGTACAGTCATTCCTTTTTCTGTATTTTACTGGAAAACTCATAGAAATTTTTTTTTTTTCCTACTGGGACACGGGAATTTTGCTTAAAGGAATTCAATAATTGCCGGTATTTTTTAATGTCTAAGAAAGTTTTGACCTGGACTAACTCTTCCACACAAGGCATATGTAACATTCAAACATTATCACAAACATTCCAAGAAGTAGCTTAGACGTGGCCATGATGTGAGCTTTTCCATTTCAGCTGACTTTAAACACAGCCCACTTCCTTCACTAACATCAGTGTGGTCCTTTGAAGGTTCTGAAGTCTACAAAAAAGACCAATTCCTGTTGTGTTAAAGAGATCATAGACAGTCACGAAATTAGAGTAGATCTGATAAATCCCAAGAAAAACATTTATAAATTTAGAGTGGGTGAATTTTGCATGGAGAAAGAGAAGATGAATATAGTCCTAGAAATGCTACACATTTAATTGTGCAACCTGTTCTAGAGAATTGTTTGTATGACCTAGAAACATCATCATAATATAAACATTAATAGTGATTATGATAAAGAATTTAATTTATATTGGTTTACATTTTTTATAATAATATTCACCCTGAAGCTCAGTAAAGAATTCAGATAGAAAAAGCAGGTATGTAGTCTTTTATGGACATGTATTCTGTTATATAATGTTCATATACATAACTTCAAAGTCTTTGATAAATGGAGATTTACCTTCTCTTATTCTCCAGCATGTTTATCGAAACTGAATTGAATATTGTGTCCAGACAGTTCTTGAATATCTCCAGTGAAAAGTGAAATAAAATTGATGAATTCTATCCTCAGTATTCTCGTATTTACATTCAAGCATTTTAAACAACTTTTAAACACAGTTTTGTCCCCTACCTATGGAAAAAAGTCTTTTCTTAAGCATCATTATAACTAAATAATCTTTTAGTTTTTTGCATTGAATAATTGAGTATGCAGTAATTAATTTCAAGCATGTGAAAAGCCTGAGCATTTTAAGAATGTCTTAAGAGTTGGCAGGACTTGAAACTTAAATTATATACTCAGCAATAGTATAATTAATATAAACAGTATTTAGGTTCAACATAGAAAGCCCATTTAATTCATTCTTTCCAGGGAAAGGTGTAAAATGTAGAACCCTGACTTTTTATTTTTGTTGAGGGAATCTATTAAAGCTACCTCTATGAATTGGCAAATCTGCTGTTACATTTTTCAAAGCTCACAAGATATAGTCCCATAGAGCTGCACATTCTGGCTTTCCTTTGGTTATTTGGTTACAGAAGAACCATCTTGCATGTTGTTTGAATCCTAAGGTAGGAACTACATATATTTCTCCTTTGTTAATTAAATCTGAAATAGTGAAAAAATAATTTTCATACAGAACTAAACTTAACATACAAAAACACAGTGCTTACAAACCAAGAAAAAAGAAAAACAAATACAAGTGGATATCCAGAGCGTAACAGAGTTTATACAGTACACCTCTTATTCTAAATTATTTTGCCATTGTTTACCTCAATGTTTCAATGGTTCAGCCTTAAACATGGGTATCAACATTAATCCCTGCAGTATTAAACATATATTTGTCAAGATAGCAACCATGTATTTTGTCCACTGAAGATACATTAGTGCAGTCCTAAATCATCATGCTGTAATATGTTGTATTGATACATTCTTGATAAAATTTATCATACTTCACTACAGGCATGAAGGATAAGGAGATATTTACGTATGTATTCAATATGAACACAAGTTCTATACAGTATATGTAAAGTCTAAATCTATCCTGTAGACAACTGCATGCCAATATTTGTATTCTCAAAATACAATTAAAATTTCAGTAAATGATTTTTCAATCATTAATTTACTGTTTGCATAAAAAAAACAGTTGCTGAGATTCATAGTGATCCTCTTTTTAAAAAATCTGACCCTGACAGTCCTGCCTTCTGCTGAAGAGCAAAAATCAAACACTAAATTGTAGTACAAAACTGTACAATGCATAATTTTTAAATAGTACCTCACATATAACTACTGTTTGGCTTGCATGGGGTAGATTAGAATAGATACAGAAAGATGTCAGGAAGAAAAATATTGGAAGGGTACTTTGTTACATGTAACAATGCTCCTTCTATCTGTATTGAGAGCCTTGTGGAAAACACTGCAATCTACATAGTGGCTCTTGATAACCCACACCTGCACTATTGGGCTCCAGGCTTAGGGCTTGAGTAGCCCATAGGCTAATGTGAGCCGCTGCTTAAAGGTGAATTGTCGGCGTGTTCCATGCTGTGCTAGTGTGTTTTATGACAGATAACATCACAAAATGTCAGGAGATGGTATGTGATCCTCTTTGTTACAAAAATATAAAGGGTACTATAACATGGGGAAGAGAAAAGGTCTTCTCCATGAATAGGATCTGTGCAGGGTGGAAAAGATGTGGAAAAGCCTACAGATGGTCCGTGCTGCATGAAAGAAAGGCTGTCAGCACACAAGGGATGCAAGATGTACTCCCTAACAATAGTTCTAGATATAACCTCTTATAAAAACAGCTGTTTTATAACACCATGGGGCTATATATTGGGCCTTTTTCACTGAGATCCTCAAAAACTTTGCGCTGCGGTACACTTCTCTGGTCCCACCCTCCACCCAAGGATGCTGTATCTCCAGTTATTCTTGTATCTGAATCTATGGTGTTCCCATATGAATTCTTTAAAATCCCCAAAGAACAAAAAATACAAACAAACAAAAACCAAGTAAATACACAAGGAAACAAAACCACCACCACCCCACCCCAAAACACACAAGGTGAAACATAAATAGTGTAAGAAAGAAGTGAGTTCAAGCTGACAGGGGTTAGGACCACAGTCTGTGAAGCACAATTTTCCTGATTCTTGGCTTATGCTTTGTTTCCACAATTGCTATAAACAATTCCAGGTTACAAAACACACTACCAGATTTTTCAGAACACAAAGCCTGAGGCTTGCCATACAGGTTCATTTCTAGACTGGGGGACGGGGAAAATGTGTGCATGTGCTTCTTTCCTTTTCTTTGCTTTTTAATATACATTCTAAAACTCATAGAATGGATAAAAATTTAAAAGTGTTCAGAATGTTAGTGCAGTGCAATGTGCAGGTTTATGTAACTCTCACAAAAAAATACACAGAGAAAGATAGCTTTGAATATGGGCTCTCCTAGACAATTTCTCTTTAAGAGAGATAAAATAATGAAAAATACTTGGCTAAACTGCTGCCCAAACTCTTATTGTTTGTACCACTCCTGGAAAAGACCCCAGGGAGCAGCAGTGGAATCTGTGCTATTGATTGGCTGGTTAAATAGTGGCCTATTAGATTCAGACAGGCTGGATTGATTATACAGCAGCAGAAGGAGCTCAGATTCAGAGTTGAGTGAACGTCAGGGTGAGAGAGAGAGAGCAAGCGAGAAAGCACGCAGTAGAGGGAGACTGTATACACTGTAGCATCAGTATGTGACTGCTGGTGCCTGATAACACTGATACTGAGCTTCTTCAATAGAGAACTTGCTGAGCTACCTTTTTTTCATTTGCAAGAGGATGCCAGCTCTGAGCTAGTGCAAATGATGACGGACTGGACATTGGAATAGTTCATCTTACTTACAATTACATCTCTCATGTTCTGCATCCCTGAAGAAAGGCTTATTACGGAAGACAAAAATCCATCCTCTCCCCTGTGCTCACATAATACTGATGATATACAGAGTTTAATCTCCCAGGTAAGGAAATTATAATTTGCTTTTCTCAGCAGCTAAAAATAAAGGAATTATTCTTTTGTATTTTGCATGTTAAATACCCGCTTTGGCATCTGTTCACAGAATACATTCTTTGCACTTGCATTTGTTTGACTCTGAGATTATATGTATAAAATACTATGTGCACCAGAAAACAATTACCAGCAGAACATGGTTTGTGCATTGCATTTATCATGCTTAACCCTTCAAGTAAATGGAAATGAAACAATCAGAAAGATTATTTGCAACTTCTTGTTTAATATCACTTGTCCCACACATGCTAAACTGTCTGGAGTAATAACGGCACACAAGCTTTCACATGTAATTGATTCATTAGTGTACATTTTCTGAAATGATGTGGAGACGATTTTTATCAGAAGGATTTCTCAGTGCTTGTCAGTAGTTTGAAATATATCTGTCTTTTGACTGCAAGTTTACCACAGCTGAGCAAATAAGGTCTGCCTTAAATAATATGGCATTAAAGTGCCGTTTTTTAAGAGATATAGTAGTTATTGCTAGCATTCTGCCTGCAAAGCAAAGGTCATGGCTTATGACCTGAGATGAAACCTAGGATGTTCTGTTACACTGTGCTACATATTTGAGGCAACCATCCCAAGGACTGATTGCTCGTTTTGATGTGACATTGACACTACTGTCTCCTAATTGCCTAGCTCTATATAAACTTTCTACATGTTTACTTCAGCTATGCTGTAAGTGGTTTTGCTGTGATAGGTTGTTGTGATTTTGAAGGCGATAGGGTAAATTGAAATAAACCTGATTTTTGTTATGAAGTAGAAGATTGATGGACTCGGAATTTACAGGTCGAGGAAGCATAATTCTAAGAAGACATTGTCACTTCATTAGTAGCACATTGCTAGCAGATGTGATAATCTGCACCATCTTCCTCATCAGTGTGTGCACTCAGCTCCTTGCTCCAGACTGAAGAGTTTTCCTTATATCAGCTTTTGTGATTACTCCCTGAGTGAAGTAGAGACATCAGTCTGTTAAGTAGATTTGCACACAGCCAAGTGCATCATTTCAATATTTTGTCCAACTAAGAAACTGCCTATACCAAGATCTTGCTGCAAGATTGTGCACCTAACTGTAATCCAATTTCTCCAATGCCAAAAGCACCACAAATTCAGAAAAGCACTTGTTCTCTTCCTTCACCAAGAAATTTTTGCTAAGTTTCTGTAAAACACCATACTCAAATACTTAATGACTTCTCAAAACCCAAATTGAAGTTACCAAAATGATTATTTATAATTTGTAAAAGGAAGACAATATAAATGTTGAGGACCTTGGGAATATGGAGATTTATTTTTTTTACAAATAACAATAATTGGAACAGGTGTCTAAGTGACCACGTGAAAAAAATTATGTAATGCTTAAGAGAAAGCATCATCTTCTATAAACTATCATATCAATAAGTACTGGCAAAAGCAAGAATTAAACTGATGAGTCAAAACTAAAGGATTGCTTAAACTACAGCATCTGTACTGTATTATTTCTTTATATTTTCTCTATGAATAATGTTTATGTTGCTTCTTACATGCACAATTGATCCATGTCATCCATTTCAATGTTTCCTTCTGAAATTCTTTTCATGTAGCAAGTAATTCTCTTGGGGGTACATTTTGCTGCCATAGCTCTCATTGAGTGGTATTTTACTTTATAAAATACTGCCAAAGGTGAGAACTGCATACATTGACTATGGAGTCAGTGCAGAATGTGACCATAAATAAAGGAGAGAACCCTTTACATTTTAATTACCTGACTTAAAATTTTGACAATAAGACAAAGTCATGGATATCAAGAGTTAGAGCTACCAAGCATAGACAATATTTTATAAAAGCTAAGGTAATTAGATGCTTAATTCACTTTGGGTTCTTACAAAGCTTAAGGCTTGACAATATATTTTATGTGGAATTTGACTTGCAAAATATAATCTTTCTGTATACTCAAAAGCTTTCTTACAGCTCATATTAATCTCTCTCTTTTTTCTCTGAACAGCCTTGTTAACTATACCTGTGCTGTTTAAATATACCTTATAATTTGTGATTGGAAATAAAATCATGCTAATTCTGTAATTTCAAAGTCAGCAATATGGTTCCCTCCAGATTACTGTCTTTTAGAGTCAGCTTATATCCTAACCATGAAAGTCCAAATAAAGGTAAAAAGTGTTTCTTTTAGCACAATGAATATTACATTTGAACATTTTTTTAAGCACTAAAAAAGCTCAGAAACACAAATAATTAGATAAGATGTAAGATATTCTATTCATTCCACATTAAAGATTGCAAGCTTTTTTTTTTTTTTTTTCTCCCAGGAAAAAAAAGATTAAAAAACTCAAATCAGAAAGATTTACGAGTTTACATATTACAGATTTACAAATTGTGCTTTTTCTTTCAGGTCTTGAATGTTGCTATTCTGGACTTTTTTGCAATATTTTAAACTGATTCAGTTGTATCACTTTTTTCTCAAAAAGATTAACTTTTTTGAAATTATTGTTGCATTCCTTTCTAGCTTGAATTCTCAGAATGTGAAATTTATTTTTATTTTTGTAGCTAACATGAAGCCATTAGGGGGCTCTTTCCTCCTATGATATCACACAGCAAGCTGCAAAAAAAAAAAAAAAAAAAAAAACAGCTAGTTACTAGACTTATTACCAAAAGTAACTTTTGCTTGAATTAATTTATTCTGGGTGTAGAGCATTTTAATAATACAGAGCAACATAAAATATCTGTGTTTCTTTGTTTGTTGAGGAGAGTTCTGTTTATTTTGGGTTTTTAGTGCACACAACTAAGAAATGATAGATATTTCACTGACAGTTAGATGGTTATGTTTTGTAGTTACCTTATGTCCCGTAAAGCAGAGGAAGTAGGAAACACAGTCAACAATTTTGAAGTAATCTCTGGGATTACTTACAAGTTAACAGTTTCATCAGATTGAATATGAAGCACCACTTATGTCCAAAAAGATTAAGTTTACTTGTTCCAGTAACTGTGACCCGTAATGTATCTAGCACTGAAAAAAAAAAACCAAACAAAAAACAAACCGCAATTATTCCTGTTGAGTACTGTAATATTGTACTGATAAGAACCTAGAGTATTTAGATCTGGCATATTCTTCACTTATACAGCTTGTTTTCAGAAGGGCTAAGTATGTCACCAGGATTTTTTGATAACTCTTTGTTTAACAAATTGAAAAAGGTAGTTTCAATTCTGCAAATATTCACTTACGTGAGTAGCTACGCTGCAGTTACTGAGGACCAGATTCCAGCATACTTTGTTCTGCCTATTATGCATCTAGTAATTTCTGTGAATATATTGAACCACTGTACCTGAAATCAGTATTGTTTGTACTGTAAGCTTTTATTATTTCCTGTGGGATTCTTTGGCGTGAATAGTTACAGAATAACCAAATGCAGACTGAGAAAAAGAGAGAGATTTGTTGCAAAGTACAGCCAGGTGTTTGCAAACACTGCAGTAGCATACTAAGTTGAGGCCAGTCAAAACATGAGTGTCAAAAGACAAGGAAAATAATTGTTCACCTATTCTAGTTTTGAAGAATCATATTATTCCTGCCAATCTTGAAAGAAAAAATTCCCATGTTGGCTAATTCCAACCAGGCTCTGAAGACATTGTTTCCTGCTCTGCAAAGACAGGTAAACAGTCTTAGTTTCAGGTTAATATAATAGAAATTGTCAAAAACCAGGATAAATCAAGTATTATTTCTGAGAGTCATAACTGATGCTTCAGAGTCATAGAAGATAGTCCTCATTAGGTAATTAGCACATTGTAAATTCAGCATCATACAAATTAGCTTATTGTCAGTGAAAAAAGAATTTTTTTTATCGCTAAGAGGTGGAGAAAGTTAACTATGACTGATTTGTATTTCAAGTAATTAATTGTGTATATGTGAACAATCAATGAAGTTGAGCTGGTATTATTATTAGCAGTAGTAGTAATCCAACAGGCAAAACATCACCAGCCGGTACTGGCACAGCCTCACCTTGTGTGCAGTTTTGGGCACCACAGTATCAGAAAGACATTAAGCTCTTAGAGAGTGTCCAAAGGAGGGGAAAGAAGATGCTGAAGGGCCTTGAGCAGAAACAGAATGAGGAGTGGCTGAAGTCACTTGGTCTGTTCACCCTCGAGAAGACTGAGGGGACACTTCATCGCACTATCCAGCTTCATGAGGCAAAGTAGAGGGCTCCTCACACTCATGACCAGTGATGGACTCAAGGAATTGATATGAAGCTGAGTTCAGGGCAGTTTAGGTTAGCCTAACAGATGTCAAAAAGCACTAGGACCACACTTTCAGGCACATGGTGTGATTCTTAGTGGTGTCCCATGCAGAGTCAGGAGCTGCACTTCCAGGATCCTTGTGGATCCCTTCCAACTCAGAAAATTCTATGATTCTATGACATTATATAAGGCCCAAATCAGACCAAATTGATGGAAGATGATAGGAGGTGTGTGGCAGAAGCAAGTAACAGAGACCACTTTTTTGTTGGTGTTAAGTGTAAGCAGTAAGACTCTTCTCCTCTATAAAACACAGTTTAATTGTATACTCTGCTTCCTTGAAATCCATGAAATTTTATTTAAAACATAAAATTAATCCCATTTAAAATTCTTGCCACCAAGTTTCTGCAGAGCTTCACTTCCGAGGTAATTCTAATTTACTGGTTGGCTAATTTATCCCTTATATAAACACTCTGTGCAAAGCACTTTGAAATACTTCTGAATGAAAACTGTTGTGTAAATGTAAAGTATTATTATGGCAAACAGAAGTCACTCAAACTTCAGCTTATGAAACCTGCAACAGTCTGGGGTGCTCTATTAAGCATGAATAAATAATTTATCTCTGATGAATGTTTGAAGATAAAAAACAGTTCTTCAGTCACATACTCAAATAAATACGTAATTTTTTTTTTCCTATTTCATGTTATCTATAATACATGAAGGAATAATTCACATGACTAGATTTTAGAAGTAGAGAATTTTGTAAAAGCAATTTATGTACCTATTGTCAAAACATTTTAAGGACTAATAACACTGTAGTCCAAAATACACATCATAATATAATGAAAAACAGGATCTTAGCCAATGGAATTGCATTGAGACAACAACCTGCAGCTTCTCTTATTTACATAAAATCTCTGGGTTAAAATTAAATATATATATATATGTATATGTGATGGGATCCTTGTCCTTAATATGTGGGTTGGAACAAGATGATCTTTAATGTCCCTGCCAACTCCAGTCATTCTATGATATGCACCTATTATATATGTATCTATGACATGTACTTATTATATATTTCTATTCATTTACCTCTATTATGTGTGCATATATATCTGCATATACATATATTTAAGCTTAGCCTTTGCTGTCTGTATTCCACACAGGTGTATATCCACCTGATACAATGAATTTGCAATTTTCAGCAATATAGACATGTAGAACCAAACATGTTTCCTGCGTTCCATAAAATATAATGGTTTTTTGGGTTTGAAGCCACTTGAGGGTACAACTTATGAGAAAGGTATCACCAAGAAGTGCAGATCAACAGATCTTCAGATGCTTGCATCCTAATCACGAAGTATTATTTTCTCTGATATTGAAAACATTTTGTTTTCATAATCTGCTTTAGTTCTGTGAGATAGCAGAAAGGCTTTGCATGCAACAAAATGTCTTTGAAACACAGAGTATGGTTTGGAGAAAAGCTCTTTAAATTTTTAGGTTAACTTGAATTTCAAAATATAGACCTGAGTGAAAAGTGGTGTTGCTTTGCAAAATATTAATTATCTTTGGCTCTGGAACAAGGCATGGGCAAATCTTGCTCTCAGCAGTGACTATTAGCAGTGGTCTGTGGAATATAAATTAAAAATTAGAGAAAAAGCAGAAAACTTTTTTTAAATTTCCTTTGAATATTGGCAGTTTTGCCAATTACAGAACACATGATTCAAGGATAGTTCTAGAATTACCTAGAAAATATTCTCCTTAATGTACTGTGAGAAAAAAAAAATAGAATTCAACTCAATTTTCTAGGTGCTTCAATTTAAACTTTTAAACTGAAGGTATTCAAGGGAAAAAGCAAATCTATTTTTACTCTTCACATGCTACAATGATGGCACAAATATATTTATTGTGACATTTGTCTCTACGGCTACCTCTACAATATGAAGTTCTCCATTCCCACTGCTTGACTCAACAAACTACATATGGGCTCAGTGATCTATAATGGTTTATATACTGGATGATTCATATTTCATCATAAGCAGGTGAATAGCCTATTTTCTTATGCATTATCCAGACTGAGAATTGTATTTAACATGTAAAGATGGAGCCTCCATAGGGCATTACAGCTACAATTTGTTTACATGTAATCACACACAAACTAGTACGTATAGATATCTACGACTGTACAATCAGTGTCTATACAACCACAAAACAAAAAAGTTCCAATGCTCCAGGATTCTAAAAAATAAAATTTATCCACCAGGAAAACTGAAACAGGAACAAACTTTACATCATGATAAATCAATATACTTGTTCAGTATTAATACTTTTCTATGAATGACCCCCTTACCTGTATTTAACTTGTGTTGATTGTTTAGTTCACTGAAGCACAGGATGCTGAGAAGAGACATCAGTCAATAAAGTAATTTATAATGATCAACCTTCTGGGCAGACTATGGGATGAACTAGTCATTACTATTTTCTTCTGGCTGAGGAAATCTGTTCCACTATTGATAAATATTCACCAAACAAATTTGCCAGCCTCCCTAACATTTTCTCCTTACAGACAAGTGAGAGGATAAAGTTGAAACTGACTGCACTTAAATACAGCTTAACAGCAAGAAGCATCTCTTTTTAACCTACGAGACTCTGACAAATGTGTTCAGCAATAACATGATTCATTTAATGAAAATAGAAGCTGATGTTTGGGTGGCTTCAAGTTAGGAGAAACAACTTCCCTTCAATGTGACAGAAGTATTGCCCAAACAGATGGCCACCATTCCATTCAAAAAGAAAGCAAAATATGGACATAAACTCTCAATGCTTTCTATTGCCTGTAACTGAACATCCCCTGCAGACATGCCAAGGGTTAAGCTCTCCAGGAGTGCCCCAGTAAATCCTCTCCTGTTGGCCTGGAAATGAAACACTTAATTTCAGACCCCTGGCAAGGTTCCCTCTGTGGGGCAAGAGACACTCTGGTATGGGCTGGGGCCAGAGCCAGGGTTAGAACTGGAGATTGAGGCTAGAGGTCAAGACAAGAGTTTCCTGCAGAACCTTCTGGAACTGTGTTGTTAGCATGTGATGGAGACATTCAACTTATGCATAGGACAGCCAGGGGGTGAGAAGGGCAGTCTTGGGCCATGGTGTGGGATTGGTCTCCTGGTTGGTGAGAGAAGGGAGTGACAAGGAGTGGGGCTGTGAGAAGGTTGGGTGAGTCTTGGGAGTCATCTGTTTTCCTTCCTACTCTTTGCTCTTGGTCTGTGTGCTGTCCTTTAGAGGTCTGTGCTGTGGGGGTCCACCTTGTTGTTTACATGACCTGCCCTAGTGCTGAGGCTGGGGGCCTTGGTTTGCTGCTGGGTTTACTGTAGTAAAGCTTTGGCGGTCCTGGTTGCACCAATGGACCTGCTGTGAGGGGGTAGCCAGGCTTGGAGGGACCAAGAGTGAGACCTTTGCACAACCAGGAGTTAAATCTCAGGGAAACTTCATCTGAGACAGTACAGCCAAGACATGTTTGCCAGTGATGGTGGTGAGTGAGATGCCAGTCACTAAGGCTGAATTCTTTTAGACAAGAAGTGGTTCAGGAAAGAGGTAGGGGAAAACCCTGGAGGTGGTGAATGCAGGAGTACTAGAGGAGCAGAACTGTAGTATAAGAGTTGTACTTGACAGTAGTACTTGCTAAATAGAGGCATATTGCGGCTTATTCTTAGCTCAGAAATTGTATTATATCCTGGACACTTCCGAATGAAAGCAAGGAAGTAAAAAGTATTCAGCTCTGAAGGTTGAGGTTGTCTAGGTTTGTGTTTAGTTTCACTTTCTTCTTTTTACCAAAATACTGAATCTTATTGAATGACAGTCTCTTATGTTGTTGGTAAACCAGTCTAACTGAAGTAAGGGCAAAGATGTTTCAAACTTTGGGTGCTTTATCTCTGTTCAGTGTGTAAATCCAAATGAAACAACATGAAGAAAGCCTCAGAGAGATGTGCAGCTGATGCATGTTTCAGGGACTCATGTGCTGGGAATTAATTCAGCTTGGCTGCTGACAGATGGAGGGAGTCTCTGGCCTTTGCCTTACTTAATCTTGCCATTCCATTGACAGTGGCCAGAGAAGCCCTTGAACAAGCTGTCATTACTCATTGCCGCCAGACCTGTTGCAGGCAATTCCCTTAGCACTTCATTAAGTATCCATGACCTCGTTGTTTCAGAACTCTTTAGTTTTCCAAAATCGTTTTTTGTTCAAGCTGTCAGTCTGTTACAAAAATGTAGACAAATGATGGGCAATTCATGAAATGACAATGACTCCATGGCACGGGCTTGCATTCAGAGATTAATTTTGCCCCTATCTCTCAAGTACAATATGTCATATAGATCACAAAATAGGTTATACCTGGACTGGAGACAGAGCTTTCCTGCAGTTCCATGTTCACCAGGAAGGATGCTTTGGAATTAATGGACTCATAACTGATGCCATTTGGACTGTTGTGAAAATACTGTTTACAAAATTATATAATGGGAATGAAAACAACCTTCTTTCTTTTCTCCCTCGCTAGATGTAGTGCCTAAGACTCAAATTCAGTTGATTAGTTAACTTCTGTATATTTTTCAAATATTTGTTTAATATTACTGAGTAACATCAGCTTAACTGTGATAACTGGAAAAAAAATAAAAATCTGTATTAGAACAAAGCTTTTACTCAGTACCAAATTCTACACTTTTCTTTATCAAATGTCATACTGAATAAAGAAAAATAGCCAGGGATGGTTGTCAGTTGAATTTATTGTTATTTCAGTGGGAAAATAAAAATTTGCTGTGTTTCCTTATAGTTGAAGATTTATTAAACAAGATTCTTGAACAAGTCCCTTAAAATATACCCAAAATGTAATACTGTTCTCCTTACTCTCTGTATTGAGTCATCCATAAGTACATGCAAGATTTAAAATTGGTTAACCTCTAAAATTTTTCTTCTGGGTCACTGAAGTTCTGCATTTTTTCATAAAGGCCTTGTAGAGCATCCTGGGGAAAAAAAAATAGTATATATCTCTCTATACATATCTTACAAATTTTTTTGGGTAGGACTATGAAAGAGGAGGTGAGTGATTTCTGGAGGTCATTTGCTGAATTGTGAAATTATTCTGTAAATTGCAAGGTGAAAATGAAACTTAGTATATTATAATGTGGATCTTGGTGACAGCAGAAAAAGCACAATGTCTTCACCCTGCTGCCATTGAAGAGTACATTTTGTAAATTCCTTCAAATACACTTGAAAACAGATAACTTTCTATAATTATTTTTTTCAAATGGACTCATAATTAGTAGAAAGAAGCATAATTTAGATAAAAACAAAGATAAATTCTTTGCTTTGCTCTAAAAAAGACAAACGAAAACAAACAAACAAAAAAACCAAACCACACACAAAACAAACAAAAAGAAAACAAACCCCCCCACAACCAAACCAACCAAAACAAGTAAAAGCAAACACAAACACAACCAAACCCCTCCAAAACTAACCAATCAAACAAAACCAAAAAGCAATGAACAACAGAAATTTCTTATCTTGGGCCAAGGGAAAGGTCTGCTATCTGAAGACACTCCTTCAGTTCAACTACTTATAGCAAAGGGTCCACAACTTCAATATAATTTGTGACTGTTATGTTTTCATTTGTCAAGTAAGAGCAGGGATTTTTACTGCATTGTGGTGCTATTTGCAGGCTGTTAAAAGTTTTGTATGGGTTTGGTATTTTTCCACTAACAAGTGCTATTGTATACAGCCATTCACTGCATTAAAATAACACACAGCCTAGGAGATCTCTGGGAGTCAAATGATAGAAGGCCTTATTCTTAAAAACATTTCATTTCCCTGCTGGATTTTAATACAATACCCAAACACTCAAATTATAATTTTGAAAAATTACCTTGCAAATTATTACCAAATGCTGATGAAATACCAAGAACACTGACATCACAATTACAAGTGGGACATGGTCAGTGTAGGAGCTGTTACTTACCTGTATTACTGCTTTTTTAAATAGGGTTGCCTGGTGTTTTAATTTTCTTCTGGCCTGGAGCCTTGCCTATACTTTCGGCTTGTAATAGTATATTTTCTTTCCTTTTACAGCTAAATTGTGGTGTAGTGTGATAACTGCACCCCAGGTTTTGTGTTTGTTTTTGGTTTTTTTGTGTTTTTTTGTTTGTTTGTTTTGTTTTGTTTTGTTTTGTTTTGTTTTTTCCTGTCAGGAATACATGTGGCAGTGAACAAGAGAGAATCCTGAACTGGATCTGGATTCACAGAAATCTTTGTGGAAAAATGGACAAAGACTTTCTTTACAATTCAGTATAAAAGATGAACATGTACAAGGAGGAGCAGTTTTCATTCAGGAAAAAATGCCTCAGTGAATCTAATTCTTTGGGGTTTTTTATACACTCTTGAAAGAAAACTTTCTCTCTGTGGTTGTGGAATATTCTCTTCAACTGCAATACCAATCAGATAATAGCCTACATTTTCCTACAACTAATGGAGTTATTTTGATAGAGTACAAACTCAAAGTTGGTGCAGATCTAGTATTTAAAATCTAATCTATATCAAAGTACAATATAATTCATGAGCTATACTACATGGATTAGGGAATCTTGAGTAGATACTGCTTTTTAATTAGTATTGATATGTTAAGCTTTCAACATTTGTCAGTTTGCATTGCAAAATTTCCCTTTATCAGAGAGGATTGTAAATTTGACAAATTAATATTGATTCAGAGGTAAAATGGCACTATTATGTCACTGGTAGCTGCATTAGTGTACATGTACAGCCATATTACTCCTTAGGCACAAGGAATACCTAGGTCAGAGTTGTGTGCAGAATAGAAATATAGACATATGTTTATGATGAAGCTATAACACTAATTGTTATTAATTAACATTAAGCTAATTTTCTAAGCGAGATGAAGGATTATTCACCACACGACAATTTTACATAAAGACTGAATACCATTCAAGCTTAATACTTCAGTTTAAGTATGTATATGGGGCAGGGTGTTTATGCAGAAAGAGTAGATGAACTCTAATTTTTGGGGGTTTTGGTGGGTTGGTTGGGGTTTTTTGGGTTTATGCTATGCAAGAGGATCAGTCAAGGTATTCATGATGATCTTATCTGTCTCCCTCTTAAATCAATAATTTTTCAATGAGAAAATACTCGTGTCATCATAGATCAGATTCTTTTTTTCTAATTATTATTATTTCAAATTAATTTTTTTTTTAATTGTTGTGGATGGTTGAACCATCAGAAGTAATTAGGAGCAAACAAAAGTACTGTACACAAAGAAACAAAAGCTTCAAAATAACTGTATGGCTTTGTGCTGTAACAGTTGTAACTATAGATGACCATTTGTGCATCTTAGGAACGCAACATGTATGCTACAGCATCTGTTACAAGGGAAAAGGTTTCTTTTCCGGCTTTGTTGTCAGCTTTCAACAAAATCATTCACAAACCGTAGATGAGTAAAGCTGTCCCTGTGTTTATGATCCACAGGCTTTATTTTCTTAGAGTATAGATTACTGTTCCAGTGACAAGGAGCTCTGCAGTAATTTCTTCTTTATACTTCTGCCTTAACTAGTGTAGTAACATGATCAATTACAAGATAGTGTTTCAGTTTCTCTCACTTAGAGATCTGACAGGGATATAGAGAGTAGAAAACATGGGAAATCCTCTGACGGCTTGTTTCATTTGTAATGAACTAGCCTCTGGAGTTGCTGATCACATCTCAGCTGTCATTTGGGCCTTGCTGTTTCATCCTGTCCTACAGTTCCACAAGAAAGAATGCAAGAGATGCTCAGACTAGAAGAGTTATGAGTGTCCACTGAACACTTTTGAACTGTAACAAAGTAGCAATCAAAAGAAAGATACTGTAAAGGACAGCTCTAGTACTTAGTAGCAGAGCTCGAATGTAACATGTCCCTGTCTTGGGAAAAATTCTCAGATAATTGTAGGATATTTATGGTAGAGGTTAAAATTAAAAATGCTTAAAACAGATTGTCAGATTTTGGGAGAGTATTTCTTCCTAATGATAAATCTGGTGACAAGACATAAATGTTTATCAGATTATCCAAAGTTTATATATAAACTTAGGCAAATGTTGACTCTCTGTTACAACAGCATACTCCTACATTGCCCGCATCTAGTCTTTAGCTATTGTGATCTAGGATATGTTGGGAAAATGGGTTGGAGAAGCACTTTGAGCTCAAAACACCGATGTATTGTGTGTTGGAAAACCCACATCTATGCCCCACCTTTGCAAGTGTCTAAGTGGTTCCATGTTTGTTGAGGCGATTTAAAAGAAACAGTGAGCCTATTCAGTTTAGAATCCTTTGAGAAAGGACATACTGGATAATCAAGATATATTGATACTTGAGCCTTTGCTTGCTAATCTAAACTCTTGTTTTCTGGAATGTTTGTGTTTTGCGAAGTGCAGTTACTGGAGAGCCATTAGAAACTCATTGAAGTATTCTCTTTCTTGAAGACTGTGATGTCGAGAGATGGCACTTTGAAGTTTGAAATAAAGTGCTGAACAATCCTGTTAAGATCACATTTACCTCTTGTTCAGTGTAACTGTTCAATTGACATAAACATTTCCACGTGGAGAACTTAAATATACCATCTCAAATAGTATTACATTTCCTTTTTCAGTGAAAGTCCTTCAGAATTGGAAGCAGGCATCACTGTAGTCTCAAACTGTCTGCATTTAATCTGCCTTTCATTATTAGCTTTAGGGTTGGTTTGTTTGTTTTGGTTTTGTTTTTCCCTATGTATGTTTTACACAATAATTAGACTAAGATTTTAGTGATGAAGCAGGAATTCTGAATTATTTTTGTTTGCTTTTCTTTCCCACATGAAATTTTCCTTCCTCGTCTCCCCAACTGAGATTGAAACAGTACCAAAGTTTAGCAGTAAAACTCAGTGTTGAGGAAGAGATGTTAAATATTTTTTGAAAGACTATAAAGGAAAAAATAAAAGCAGGAATTGAAGTAACATTGAAGGAATTTGAGGAAACTGATAGGAATCATCTACTTTTTATTCTAAGTATTTAATATCAAATCAACCATAAGTGTAATATGTTTGCACAACTGTAATCTCTCTTTAGACCTCACATAAACATTGAAAAAGCTAAATATGTTGAATACACCCTCATTAATGCATGACTTTTGATGTTTAGTGGTATAAATCTTTATTGATTTATATGATGGATTAAATTCCATAGAAACTATGGATTCAAGAAGTGTCTTGTTCTTTCTCTGATTATGATAGTCCTCTCAGAAAGGTCTAACAAAGACGGCTGCAGTCATCTTAGTCTTGGAGGGTCTTGAGCCAGTTCATGAACAACTGTTTTCTGGGAGAAAAGAGGATTGTCAAGGATACTAAATCATTTTAAAGAAGTAGTGATGAGTTTCTACTGCCACAATTAGAGTAGTTTACTTTTATAAAAGTCAAAAACTTTAGGTCTTGTTTTGACTATCTAAACACTGGAGTTTTTTCTTCCTAGCTAGTTGTCAACAGAAGCACTAGCACTTAAAGTCATCCTGGAAAATTATTTTGAATCCTTCTTCACCTATTCTCTTAAAGAAAGTGAAAAAACAATATTTAGAATAAGTTGAACTACTAAGAAAAGAGGCTGTAACTTCAGGAACATAAAGATGGAAGTCTCTATCAAGACACAAGAAATTTAGGACTGAAAAAATTGTGACACTTTTGAGAGGAACAGAGGTGAGCTAACTGGGATATCAGCATGTCATTCTTTGCTTAAAAGGAGGAGTGCTGCTGATTCCTAGGCCTGACCTGAAATTCATTTGTTTATCTGGAACACAGGCACACTAGTAGACTGAGAACATGCTTCTAGGCAAATACATCATCCAAATGTATTTTTCTAGCCTGTAAGTTGTATACAGATGGTCATTTGATTATTTAGCTCTCTGCTTTGGCTGGGAAAAAAACCACAAACAAATCAATAATTCTCACATTCACCCCTCCCAACACCTTTTCTGAAGGTGTTCACAGCACATCTGAAGCTTACACTCATCACCATTCATGCAATGTAATTGACAATCATCTTTTTGAAAAAAAAAAATAAAAAATAAAAATCTTCCTTTCCCTTATTTCTCCTGTACATTCCACTACACACTGCATAAAATAAAAGATTATTAGAAATGAAAATTAAAACATATTTTAAAAACTACAAGATCATTACACTATTACGTTAATTTTAAAAACTATTAGTACAAAAAAATATCTCAGTATTTTGAATTATGCAAAATTTCCTTTTGGAAAGTTATTGACTCTAAGTTTCAGGAATTTAGCTAATTGGTGGGGATGAGAATTTGCAAGTTTGGGTTTTTTTCTGCCTTGCAGAAATAGGATGTATTTTATTCTGTGTGTTATTCACAAAACAGAATAACAGAAGTGATAACAATTTGGTGTCGCTACAGATAGTTCACCCCTGTTGAGACTTCAATTTCTATTCTTCCTTGTCCTCTGCTACTTACTGTAAGAGTAGTCAGGAAGTTAAAGTACATGTTTATCAACTACAACATCTGTCTATTATGACCTGGATATTCATCATCGGTCCTGCTTTATGTCCTGGTTATAGTAGCCAGGATCAGTTTGTCACTGTGTAGGTGTGTATTCTAAAAGCTTTATGTCATTTTCTCATAAACTGCTTACAATGGCCCGTTTGCAGCAGCTGCCCAGGGCACACCTGACCCCTCAGGCTACAAGCTGGGTATTTAGGAACTTCTGGGAGATAAGGAATTTTTATTGTCTTCACACCAATGACTCAGGTGTGATAACTCCCCTCCGGGGAGCCATTAACACCTTCACACCTGCCTGAGGGGTCATGTCTGCTAATGGGCCATTAGGGATGCCAATAATATGCCATGACTCATCTCACAGAGTAAATTGTTTATTGTGAAACTCCCCACCGTGGTGGAGGGACTGGGCATTCCCATCTGAGGGAAACATATATAAGCTTAGGGTTTGAGCGTTTGGGGTATTGGAACTGGGGTCCCTGCTTGTTGGATCTAGAGAAGGACTAGTGCCTTAACAGAACTGTAGCTGCTGCTCTTGACTGGACTGCAACCATCATTTTCGCCAGCAGGTTTTGTCTTTCTTTTTTTGCTTTGAACTCAGGGGGCCTATGTTGTGTTCAGCACGGGGATTGGGGAGTTCCATTCTCCTTGTGCCTTATGGTGCAGGGCTACACATCTGTTTTTGTGGGTCAAGTGGATTTTCCTTCTGTATCAGTGTATTTATTGTGATCTTTTTCTTAAGTTGTTACTCTGATTTGCAAGCCTGTTCTGAGTTGGGTTTTTTTCTCCTGCTGGTTTTACTCTAAAACAGCACACTTTAGAAATATGTAACAGTGATAAACTTGGGTGCTAGCTGGTGTAATTTGGCTGTGAATCAGTTACCTTGAGTTGAGATACTTTTTTTAATCTTGTGAAACAGCCAGGTTCATGAGAGATTTAATCTTTGAGTAAAATCAACGATTTATCTTTTCTTCCCAGATCACCAACAAGGTGTGATGGTATTTTGAACTTAATTTATGTAGTAAACAAACAATGAAGTCTATTTCTGTCAGCACTTCCATCTTGGAAAGAACAAATGAGAGAAAAACCAATGTGGAGTTATTAATGATTGTGATTAATTCTTTTCAGGTGAGATGTTTTTGTCCCAGTGATTATTCTGGATAGGATTCTATGTTAAGTTCATATGCCTTAATCCATATGGTCTGCTAAAAACCTACAGGTGAACCTTTAGCTTTATATTTTTCATAATGCACTTTTAGTGCTGAATATGTAACTTGTGGTTTATTCTAGTGAATTACCCATGATGCTAATAGATAGGAACCACATTTATTTTAAAATATTCATCCAATATGAAAGGAAAAATAAAATTATACTAAACCAAAGAAACAACTCACAGTTAAATACTTCAAACTACTTTTGCAGGTGCTGTTGTCTCACTTCAAAGTAATCTTATTTTTGTTTAGAGTTAGTTGTCCAAAGACATTCTGTAATTGAGTGATACAATACCAGTTGAAACCTATAAGCTGTTAAGGCTTAATACTGGTATTTAATATCAAGTGCAAAAAATTTGGATGGTTGTCTTGAATAAATAAGTCACCTTATTTTATTTTGGGCAGAAAAATAACTTCTAATTCTAGACAATACATTACATATCCTTGGTACAATATTAGTAGCTGAATGAGGCTGAGGTGATTCAGGATCCTTCTTATTGCCCTGTGAGGAAAAAGCTGATAAATGTCTCACTATAATCAAAATAATTAAGGTGGCCAGCTGCACAACTTGTTCACATGTTGTTTCTGCCTAACTTAAGGTGTTACACCACTGTAGAATATATATTTTGAGAACATAAATGATACATAAACTACCATTAATTGAGGCTGAGGGGAAAGGGAGCAGAGTGAGTTAATCATGCTTTCTAACCAGTGTGATTTAGTCATTCAGCTATCTTACACTAGGATAGGAAAGACTGTTTGCCCTTGACTAGGCTCAGGAGACTCACATTTCATTTTTGTTGCTTTCCAATAGTAGAGGAGCTTAGTCAGACTACATAGCTGAAGAAAGAATATAAAATTATTAGTTTACATTCTTTCTCTGAAGTTTTCCCATAAGGTACATATTATGTCAAATTTGTGACCAATGCAAATCTTAACGTCTGATGTAGGTACAATTCCTGTTACAAAAAACTTGTAATTCTGTGACACACATCTTAAAACACAGGACAACATGTGTTTTTTGGTGAATAAATAAATGTTTACGTTCTTTAAGTTTAAATGTTTATGTTTAAATCTTTTATGTTTAAATGAAATATAATATTGAAGAAAATCTTCAATTAGAAAAAAATGTTTATTTCAAAACTTACAAGACATTTGCACAGAAGTAAGCATTCATCCTGTATATTTAAAATAGAATTACAACCTAGTATACTGTGGTCATGCTCCTGGTCCCTCTTATCAAGCAAGCAAATTTCTAAGGATATGTAAAAAATGTATATCTCTCTGCATTGTATGGGGTGCCCTCGTCCTGAGGTTCAACAAAGGAAGCACAGTCTCACACCTGGGGAGGAACAAACTGATACTCTGGTATATGCTGGGAGATATCCAGCTGGACAGAAGCATGGCAGAGAGAAGGACCTAAGGATCGTAGTGGTCACTATAATAATGTGGCCTAGCAGTATGTCCTTGTGGCAAAGAAGGTCAATGGCATCCTTGGTTACAGTAGGATGACTGTTGTCCCTCGGTTGAGGTAGGTGATCCTCCCCTCTACTTAATACGGGTGAGTCTGCACCTGGAGCACCATGTTCACTTCAGCACTCACTAGAACGGCAAGGACATGAACAAGTTGAAAAGGTGTGGGAGGACACTCAACAAAAAGGGTCCCAAGCAAGGATCACAAAGATGACAAAAGGTCTGGAACATCTTGCCTATGAAGAAAGGCTCAGAAAGGTAGCACTATTCAGCTTGAAAGGAAGACTCCATGGCATCTCACTGATGTGTATAAATACCCGAAGGGAAGGTACAATGGGGGCTGAGACTGGTTCTCTCTTCAGTGGTGACCAGAGGCAATGTGCAAAATCTAAGGAGATTTCCTCTGAACATCGGGAAACACTTTTTTACCGTGAGGATAACTGAGCTCTGGCACAGGTTTCCCAGGAGGTTGTAGAGTCTTGATCATGGGACATATTCAAAGCTGACTGGACATGATCCTGGGCAACAAGCTATAGGTGACCCTGACTGAGCAGGATGGGGTTGTACTAGATGTCCTCCAGAAGTCCCTTCCAACCTCAATTATCCAGGAGTTTCCCCATCTCCTTATGCTGCTTGGTGGGGAGGAAGGAAAGAAGGAGAAGACAGTATGTTTCAGTTTTATTTCTTGTTTTCTCAGCATCCTACTTTACTTTTAGCTGGCAGTAAATGAAATTAATTTTCTTCAAGGTGCAATTTTTTTTTCTTTTATTTTTGTTGTTGTGATGGCAATCAGTGAGTGATTTTCCTGTTTTTATTATGAACCACAAGCTTTCTGGTTTTATTTATTCCCCTCCTCTGTTGAGGTGGAAGACAGAGAGGTTGGGTTGGGTCTGGTGGTCTGCCAAAGCCAACCCACCATAGATGTAAATAGAAATAAGTGTTTTTAACTTGATTATTTCTTCTTACATTTCCAATTTTGACAATCAATTAGCTTGTATATTGACAGGAAAAATAGAACTGTGATCCACATACCAACTACCACAGAATATGTCTAGAGTATGATTATGATTTTTAATTAATCATGTTTTAGGACTAATGGCGAAAAAAATCCTGCAAATTCTGGAGTCTTTTGGGTAATCTTATATATATTACAAACTTCCTTGGTGCTTTCTTTACTGAATCTTTCTGAGAAGATTCTCTGTTTAAGAAACTTCACCTTTCATATTCTTTTAGTCTTTAGCTAAAAAAGTGAAAATCAAATGAACCACACTTTTACTACAACAAATGATAGAATGGTTAAATTGTTTGAGTAGTAATGGGCCTGTAAAGTGTACCCAATTCCAAACCCCTGCCATGGGCAGGAACACCTTTCACTAGACCAGGTTGCTCAAAGCCTCATTCAACCTGGCCTTGAACACTTCCAGGATTGGGCATCCACAGATTCTCTGGGCAATGTGCAATGGTGTATGATCACCTTTACCTTAAAAAAATTTCTTCCCTGTGGCCCATATAAAAAAAATTAGAACTGTTGCATTTTCTACTTGTTACTACCTGCTTTGATAAAATGTGTCGGTCTTTACCATAAGACCACCTTATCTGTACTGAAATAAAGGTCTCCCTGAGGTCTTCTCTTCTCCAAACTGAACAGTCATAGCTCTCTCAGCCTTTCTTCATAGAAGAATTGCTCCAGCCAATAACCAAATACCTCTGTTTGTTTGGTATAGAATTGTTCTGTACTTCTTTGTCTATCTCTCTTCACCAAAAAATGCAAGCACATTTTAAATGCTAATATAATTTATTTACACAAGCAAAATGCAGGGACAATGTTTTGACCTTCTTTGTAATATTATTGTCATTATATGATTTTTCTTAATTTCTTTTACTTTCTTAGTGCCTCTTTTTTTTTTTCCCTGTAGGTTTTAGTACCAAAAAAATAGAATTTTAATTATAAAACAACAGTTATTTAGATATCTAGATAAACTTTGGGAAATGAACAGTTGCAATTCCATAACAAAGGCACTATGAATTACATCCACTGTTTCACATATTTTTTGGGTTATGGTGGAGCAGACTGTTTCCTTGAAAAGTAAGCATTGATTTCTTCACAGCAAAAAGACAATTTCAGGTACTGTAATCAGGTTATGATGCTCTTCCAGGATACCCTGAACTATCTTTATTTCCAACGTTCTGTTTCTGCCACTTGTCAGAAGAAAATGGAAGTTGGATGTGGTGGGGTTTTTCTATAGAGCCTTCTCTCTTAAACTAAAGATGATGTTTTTGAAATTATATTTCTGTTCATATAATATTGATCAATAATTTTATTTAAATTAATTCTGCATTTGGCTAACATTTTTTCATTATTATAATTATTATATTTAATGAACCCAGAATTTTATGTTTTATAAAAAATATTGTAACAGTGAATGCAGATGCAATCCTCCAGTATAAATTTATTATTGAAATATGTCCTGTCATAAGGGTTTCAGAGCTTTCATTAATCAACGTTATTGTATGTAAGATGCTCCAGAAAAATCAAAATTAGTATTTATGAGTGAAAACTTTGTGTTGTATTGGCTTATGTTATTGTTTGCTTTTTCTCAATAGTATAACAGTCCCATGTCCCTAGTTCTTTCATGTCAGTAAATTTTACCATATCTTGTTAAACTTTTGTGAATACATTTTGAGCAATTTTTGCTTGAAAAGAAGAAACAGCATTTGGTACTTGCAGAGCCTTACATGGCAGAAACTATTCAGGCCTTTTCATCCAGAAGAAAAAGGTTGTTGTCAATGCTGGTGGTCTTTGAAAAAGACCTAGGAGTACAGGGTAAATCTTAAAAAGGTAAAGTATTTCTAAAATTTCATTTCTTCTCAGTACCTGATGACCTGTAAATTTGAGTAAGCTCAACAAAATGTTGCATGCAAACCAGAGAGTTTCAAAGTAACATTCTAAAAGTTAATATTCAAGCTCAATTTGACTTGCTTAAAGAAGCAGTCTGATATCAGAAGTCATCGTCTTCTTGGGACTATCAATAAAAATTAGACCACTTAGTTCCTAATACAGGAGCCTGTAAATATATAACCATTCAAGTGAACTTGGTTAAGTAATGCTACTTACAGGGAATATCACCTAATTTGCTATACAAGATTAACCTTTTTGATAATACTTTGCTAATATGAATTTGGCCCACTTTTACAGTGCTTAGTGATTGGACAACCAATACAACCTGACATGTGACCCAATTATTATGTGTTTCCCACTGCTGTGAGGATGAGAACATAGTCTGAACTGTGTTGAACCCTGCTTGGTTCTTATTAATGCACTTGCTATGTCACAATACAGCTTGCAGTGCCCCTGGAGTTCATCTGAATTACTTGAGCTAATAAAGATTGGAACAATTTATAATGAATAGTGTGACCAAGGAAATAGAAAAACCAAGTTAATTGACTTTCTGAGGAAATACTCTACATGTGGCACAACTGATAAACTTGGTCAATAGTTTATTTGGAGAAATCTTACTTATCTGTAGTGTATATACAGGCTGATCAGATGATGGACACTATGGAAATTATGCCAGGTTCCTTGAGAGTGATGCTGATTAAGAAGGATATATCATGACAAAAATTGCAAAAGTTCATACACACAAACTCTGATATCAATGTTTACATATGCAACATGCATTTGCAATTCAACAGTTTTAATCTACAGCACAATAAACTAGGTTTTTAGAATACAGGGACATCCTTTAAAATGCGCTGTACACAACAGCTCATAAATTGGAAATAAGTTGCTTCTACTCAGATAATTTCCATAACTGGTGAGGATTTTTAGCTTTTTGAATAAAGCGTGGTTAAATATTTATAATTTTAATTAATTTTATGCCACTGAATGTTATGGAAAAGTTTTCCTTGATACCTGGTAATATCTTATTTTCATACATAAAACGTACAGTTTATTCTATTGAAATTTAGATATTATTTAGGTAAATAGATATATGATGTGAGGAAATTTGGGCAAAATTAAATGGAAGTTGAAATTGATAACTAGATTTTCTTGCCCTTCCACTGGAAGGTAGTTACGGAAAGTATATGCTCTGAAAATATCCCCCATTCATCAGTTACAATAGACTTTCAGTGTTTCTAGAAGTCAATAAGTTAGTCATGATGATAACTTGCAGAGTATATGCAGGAGAATGGACTCTTTGTGAACAACCTATGTAATAGCTCCCAAGAGACACTGGCTTTTGTTTGCATGTCTTTGAACACTAGTAAAGGAATAGTTTATAGCTTTGAGATAGGTTCTTATCTGCACCTGTTCATTAAAAAGAAAACTGCAAGCCCTCCTGAATTCCTCTAGGAAGTCTGTGGAAAAAAATCCATGGGATGGACTTTGGGCAGAGCATGTCAACACTGGGACCAATGGAATTGAATACTTGAAATGCATAAATGTGAATCTACTGAGCTATCTAATCACCAATATGACCACATAACCAGAAGACACAGCCTGTATAAAAGTAGAACCAAGTGTGTAATAAAGTGTGCTTCACGGTTTGATCATATTGGTCTGTTGTGTGTTGTTCCTGAACTCCTTTGCCTATAGTAACTTAATTTTTGAAATCATCCCTATGGTTGTTTGCTCTATTTTATAAATACATACAAAAAGTCTGTAGTCTTTCTATTAGTATTGCAATTCATTATTCAAATAGTCTTTCAAGTCTCTCATGTTTTAATATGTAATAATGTTGAAAGTGGATTGTAGGCTACATGGTGTTCTTGATACCTGCAGGAAGTGACTTTAGTTCTTTCCAATTGTGTTATCAGTTAATAGATATTTTCAACCTGTATGAAAAGTGTTATTTGCACCATGCTTGATTCTTATTAATTTTAGCGATTTCATGTTACTATTGTATTCAACTTTAGTTTAAAAAAAGTAAAAAAA